>JAQQAC010003639.1:2901796-2951474 GCA_029783875.1 Phataginus tricuspis | reverse complement strand
ACCCAGTCCCTTTCCCTTTGGTAACTGTTAGTCCATTCTTGGGTTCTGTGAGTCTGCTGCTGTTTTGTGCCTTCATTTTTTTTTTCTTTGTTCTTATACTCCACATATGAGTGAGATCATTTGGTACTTGTCTTTTTCGGCCTGGCTTATTTCACTGAGCATAATACCCTCCAGCTCCATCCATGTTGTTGCAAATGGTAGGATTTGTTTCTTTCTTATGGCGGAATAGTGTTCCATTGTGTATATGTACCACCTCTTCTTAATCCATTCATCTACTGATGGGCACTTAGGTTGCTTCCATTTCTTGGCTATTGTAAATAGTGCTGCAATAAACATAGGGGTGCATCTGTCTTTCTCAAACTGGGCTGCTGCATTCTTGGGGTAAATTCCTAGGAGTGGGATTCCTGGGTCATATGGTATTTCTATTTTGAGTTTTTTGAGGAACCTCCATACTGCTTTCCACAATGGTTGAACTAATTTGCATTCCCACCAGCAATGTAGGAGGGTTCCCCTCTCTCCACATCCTCGCCAACATTTGTTGTTGTTTGTGTTTTGGATGTTGGCCATCCTCACTGGTGTGAGGTGATATCTCATTGTGGTTTTAATCTGCATTTCTCTGATGATTAGCAATGTGGAGCATTTTTTCATGTGCCTGTTGGCCATCTGAATTTCTTCTTTAGAGAAGTGTCTATTCATGTCCTGTGCCCATTTCTTAATTGGGTTATTTGCTTTTTGTTTGTTAAGGTGCGTGAGTTCTTTGTATATTTTGGATGTCAACCCCTTATCAGATACATCATTTATGAATATATTTTCCCATATTGTAGGATGTCTTTTTGTTCTACTAATGGTGTCCTTTGCTGTACAGAAGCTTTTCAACTTGATATAGTCCCATTTGTTCATTTTTGCTTTTGTTTCCCTTGCCCGGGGGGATATGTTCATGAAGAAGTCACTCATGTTTATGTCCAAGAGATTTTTGCCTATGTTTTTTTCTAAGAGTTTTATGGTTTCATGATTTACATTCAGGTCTTTGATCCACCTTGAGTTTACCTTTGTGTATGGGGTTAGACAGTAGTCCAGTTTCATTCTCTTACATGTAGCTGTCCAGTTTTTCCAACACCAGCTCATAGCACTTTTTTTTAATCCATTCATTCACTGATGAACATTTGGGCCATGTCACAGTACTGTCAGGCTGCTCTAACAAATACCACAGGCTGGTAGCTTATAAACAACAGAACTTTATTTCTCGCAGTTCTGCGACCCAGAAGTTCAAGGTCGAGGAACCAGCGTGGTCACTTTCTGGAGAGGGCCCTCTTCCAGGTTCGTAGCCAGCACCTTCTCACTATGTCCTCGATGATGGAAATGGCTGGGGAGCTCTGTGGGATCCCCACTATTAGAGCACTGATTCCATTCATGGGGGCTCTACCCTCATAACCGAAGCATCTCACAGAGCCCCACCTCCTAATACCACCATCTTTGGGGGTTAGGATTTCCACATATGTATGTTGGGGAGACACAGACATTCAGACCATAGCAGCCTGTTTCCACCTTTGGCTGTAATAAGCATTGCTATGGACATGCATTATACATGTACTTGTTAAAGCAGCCATTTTCAATTCTTTCGGATGTATGTATATAGGAGTAGAACCACTTAGTCATACGACAGTCCTGTGTTTAACTTTATGAGGAACAGCCCAACTGTTTTCCACAGTGGCTGAGCCATTTTACGTCCCCATCAGCCATGTCAAAGGTCCCAATTTGCCCATATCCTTGCCAACAATTTTTATTTTCCTCTCTTTATTACTACTGCCATCCCAGTGGGTGCAAATGGCACCTCACTGTGGTTTGGATCTGCGTTTCCCAGATGACTAACCACCTGAGCCTCTACTCATGTGCTTATTGTCTATTTGCATATCTTCTTTGAAGAAAGGCCCGTTAAAGTCTTTGCTCACTTTTCATTAGGGTTGTCTTTTTGTTGTGGACTGGTAAGAATTCTTTATATGTTCTAGGTACTAGAGCCTTCCCAGATACATGATTTGCAAATACCCTCATTCTTTACGTTGTCTTTTCACTTTCTTGAGCATGTCCATCGATGTACAGGAGTTTTTAATTTTGACGAAGTCCAATTTGCCTACTTTCTCTTTTGTTGCTTGTGGTTTTTAATGTCATATCTAAGAATCCTTTGCCAAATCCAAGCTCGTGAATATTTACCCCTGTATTTCATCTAAGAGTTTTGTGGTTTTAACTCTTATATTCAGGTTGTGGTCCATTTTGAGTTAATGTTTGTATATGGTGAGAAAAGGAGTCCAGCTTCATTGTTTCTCACATGGATATCCAACTGCACCATTACAATTTCTTGAAGAGACTGTTCTTTTCTCCATGGATGGTCTTAGCACCCTTGTCAAGATGGCCAGAGATATATGGGTTTTGCCTCCAAAAATCTTTTAAACTTATTTTTGCTAAATAGAAAGATCCTAGGAACATCATCCTCTGGGTTTCTCTGGGTTAAGTTCCCTTAAGTGTCCACTAATTGCAAAGCCCAGAAAAGAATAAGGCCAGTCCTTGCTATTGGAGCCCCCATGTCTGGTGGTGATGGAATTAATCACACAAAGAGCGCATCTCAATCACATGTGGAAATATCATGGTTCCGGTGAGCACTGGGCACTGAAAGTTCCTAGAAAATAGGCACTCAGCCCAGTGTGTTCATGAAGACTCCTAGGAAGAGTGGGTACCTGAAAGGGATCTCAAAGGGGCAGTAAGCATCCCCCGAGCAGTGAATGGTGATCCATGCACGGGGACCATGTGAGCGTGAGCATCTCCCAGCCAGATGACTCAGCCCTTAAAGGGCCTTCACTAGGGCCAGTGAACCAGATATGTACCTCCTATACAATGTGGTTACTCCCTCATTTCCCTGGCCTGCTCTCCAACCTAAACCCCACAACACACCCATTCCTTCTGGTCTCATTGCCCTGTGTACCTATGGAATTGAAGCTGGTCACCACTGGTCCTGTCTCCATGATTTCCCCTCTTGGGCTTCAAAGGAACCTCTGAATTGAAGCTAGAGCAGTCACCCCGTGTACTTCTCAGGACCTTAATTAAGCTCCAGATGGCAGAGGCTCTCAGGTGGACAGCTGAAGCTGCCGCTCTGCCCTCCTCCACACCCCAGCACAGAACACGCTGCCTCCACCCTGCAGGATCACATCTGCCGAGCCTCTGGGTCCTCCGTCATGCACCCAGGGCACTCAGACCTTACAGCCCAGCGGCAGAGGCATGCCTGCACCATGACCCCAGAGGAAGCAATTCCACAGGTGGCCCATGGATTCCTCTGAAAGCTATTTCCGGTTGTGGGTCCCATGCAGCCCCTTGCTCCAGTCCCTCTTACTGGGTCACCGGGAATTTGGTCAGAAAAGCAGAGCATTAGTACTGGGAAAAGCCTTAGGGGTATCTGGTCCTGGGGTTCTTGACCCAGGGAGTCCACGGATGGGCTTCAAGGGTCTGCATACCTCTGAACATGCAGACATATGCTATATACTTTCCAGGGGAAAGGATGTACATCTCGATGGGGTCCAGACCCACAAGGGCGTGGCGCTGTGTGTGTATGTCTGTCTCTCCCATCAGCCTGAGATCACCTCTTGAGTAGCCTGCTCTGGCCCCTCTCCAGGCTCTGAAAGGCTCATGCCCATGTGCTGGATGGAGCATGTCATTGGTAAAGGTGGGCGATTTGGAATGACTGATGCACTGACAGGAGCGCACCACTGACACGACTCAAGGACAGTTTACTGAATATACAGCAGAAATTCAGAGGCCTTAACTGGAGCCAAGGAGGAACTGCGTGTCACCATTCTTAACAATATTTACATCAAAAGCCACACAACTTCTGGGCTGCATGGTACCACCAGAAACAGATCAAATCCTCCTCACTGCACACAGCTCATGTCATCAGGAACTGAGAAGCAGAAGGCACAGCAGAACACAGCCCCAGAGGAGACCAGAGATAAAAACCCCCATCCTTGCCCAAAAGGCAGCGTAATTATGCTGCCCTCAATAAAAGAACTGTGAATCTGACATTCCCTTTGTTAAAGAGGCAGTGATCCTGGAGTCAGCCAGGTCTGGGCTCAGGTCCTGACTCTGGCACTTAGTGGGAGACAGGGTCAAGTTCTACAGCCTCTCAGAGGACAGGGATCCTTGTCTGGCCCAAGGGTGCTGATTATAATTACCTGGCAATTTGGGTGCGAATCTGAGGCAATGCATGTGGGGAGCACAGCACATGCTCAACATTTGGTAGTAGCTATTGCCTACAATCAAAGAGGTGGGTGAATGACCCAAGGTGGCAGAAAATCCCCAATTCTCCTCACTTGGCTCTATGAACATGGGTATAGCCAGTGGTCTGACAGTACACACATGTGCTCCTAAATGACGCAGCCCTTCTGCAAACACCTTTTGGAGGGGGCAGGTGGCTGTCTAACTGCTCACCTCCTGGTTGCACATCTCCATGTCCACCCCACATGCTGGCCTACTGGCCCAGTAAGTAAACCTCCCAGACAACTGCTGACTTGGCCTAAGGGCAGAGCAAGACCATTTCCCTCCCCTCCCCCTCCCTGCTTTTCTCCCTCTCCCTCCCCACTCCCCATCTCCTCTTCCTCTCAGGAGGATCAGAGCTTTCCAGGGGCAAAAAAGCAATTCTGGTTTGTGCCCCAAAGCCTCCTGCCCACTGAAGGCAGCACGGGACTGGGACTGAGGAAACAGGATGGTACTGGCACCAGCCAAAGTGTGACAGTAAGAGAAACCATGGTGAGGATGGCAGGTGCACCACAGACAGTCCCAGGGTTCAAGGGTGCAGGATTGGGGTGTGGCGGGCACCTCTGGGCAGGGCGGCTGCAAGGGTGTCTCTTCTCCCGGGGCTGAGGTGGGCGGGGCTGGGGGGCTCATCGGGCTGCTTTTCTGCTGGAGCCCCGACTGGGAGGCTCTTACCTTGGGGGCCCTTGGGGTCCCCTGCTCATGCCCCTTTGGTCCTGGCCTGCCCGCCTGGGGCGCTGCCGGAGCTGCCCGCTGCGCTGCTGGCCCCGAGGTCGGCGCTCCCGGAGGAGCCGGGGCGGTGCTGGAGCTGCTCTCACTGCTGCTGGTGACGGCTGGGCCAAGAGGAGGGGACAGAGGGCGGCCAGTAAGTGAGCCTCCCCCGATCCACCACGACCCTCAGCGTCAAGAGAGGAATCGAGCCCCTGGTGTGTGCCAGGCTGCGTGTGGGATGAGGAGCACACGGGACAGACACGGTCCCTACCCTCCTGGAGATTCTAGGGCCTTGGCTCCCAAGGCCATGTTCTCGACCCTTTCTCCAGATGACAGTGCCGCAGGGGAGAGACAGGAAGAAAGTGGGATGGGCATCACTTCAGTCACGGTTTCCAGGGGGACAAAACAGAAATCGTTTTCCTTGGAAGCTGGAGAACCTCCCCCAGATGGTAACAGAACCTCCCAGATGGAGGCGACAGTGAGTGGAGGTGGTGTACCTCATTCCGGGGTGCCCAGCTTTCCCCAGCCCAGCCCGTCGGAGGGGTACTCACAGATGCTCACAGAGGGACGGGTTCTCACCAGGCGGCCTGTAAGACAAAAAGGTCCGGGAGCATAAAACCTCAGGAAAGTGTCTAAGTTCAGCTGAGCCTTGATGGGCTCATGCTTTTATATGTATATCATTTTGATTCATCCTTGTAACAACCTGTGAGATGGAGATTGTAATCCCCATTCTACAGATGAGAAAATAGAGAAGCAGAGGCAGTAAACGATTTGCCAGGACCATAGAGCTAGTATGAGGCAAAGCCAGTGATTCAGTCTGGGTCTGTCAGACCCCACTGGCCTTCCTTACACCTGCCATGGCTCATGGTTCACGTCTGACCTCCCCGTGCAGGAAACTCCAGCTGAGCTCACCAGTCAAACCACCACCCTCTGCATTCATGTCATCAGGGCTGCTGTCTTTCGTCTTCCATCGCCTGTGCGGCCCCCAGCCTGGCGAGGAGCTATCCACAGCCCCTTGCCCCTTGGCACCACGGCATTCCCCTCCACCCTCACGGGCACTCCTCGCCCTCCAGCAGCTTGCGGTAGGTGGCCATCTCCATGTCCAGGTCCAGCTTCAGGCTCATGAGCTCCTGGTACTTGTACAACATCGGGGCCAGCTCCTCCTTGGCCTGGTGCAGGGAAGCCTCCAGCTTGTCCAGCTTGGCCCAGGCATCTTCCAGGGCACTGTCCCCCCTGCTGCTTGGCATCGCCAATGGCTGCCTCCAGGCTGGTGTGCTGAGGGTCAAAGAACAGGGAGACCATCAGAACACAAGATAACTTTAGGTCTTGTAGGCCAGGTAGCACAACTCCCTCACTTTACAGACAAGCCCCAAGGTGACAGCAAGTGACAGCTGCACAGCTAGCACCAGAACATGTGTTGCCTGTTTTCTATTGCAGACAGATAGTTAAAGGAGTTAATGAAAATCTTTCAGAGGAATTGCATTTCACAAATGCAGGAAGAAAATTCAATGTTTGTAAACTTGTCTAGTGCCTGGGGCTGGAGGCCCCAATGGCTATAGATTCAAAGGAGGCCAGGGCCAGGACAGTCATGCTAAGATTCCAGCCAGGATGCCTTTAAGGACCAGACAGTGTGCCAAGGTGGCACTGTGATCAGATTCCTGCCTGCAGGACACCTCCCAGTAGGGCCCCTTCCTATTGTGAGCACCAAGAGTGAGTGTTTCCGGATTATTCCAGCAACTCTGCGGAGGCTCTGTCTGAATGCCCCCCAAGTCTGGCCTGAAAGGGTGAGGGAGGCTTCCCTTAGACCAGAAAGGCCCTAAAATTATACCCACAACCTTAGGAGCTGAGCTCTGACAAACATCTAGAAGCACTGTGATGCCAGGTACCAATGGGAGGAAGGGTCCTCATGGAGTCCGTGAATCAGCTGTGGGCAGAGTCAGAGTGCTGTCTCCAAGTTCCCCACATTGCCAAGCGTGGAGGTACGAGGGGCAGCTGGGCAATTCTATCCCTAGCAGGGTTGGCCTGGTTCTTTGGAGAAGACACAGGAAGTAGTCCCCACCCTCTAATCAGCTGACGTGGTGTTTAAGGTGTGTTGTTTTCAGGTAAGACAGCATCCCCAGGTGAAATGGAAGTGGTATCATGGCACAGGGCAGGGGACCCAGGAGGGCTCCATGTGCTGCCATCACTGCTGGTCACCAGGACCAGGCCCCACCCTGAGGGCAGGACCTTCAGGTAGCCCTCTAATGGCATTCGGCCCGTCCTGACTCTCCACTCAGAGAATTCCATGTAAACTAGACCCTTCACAAGTGCTCGTCCCATAGCTTGCTGGACAGCCAATCCCTGAAAACTGACCGAAGGAGGTTCTGTGGCTTTTTCCTGTTGCCGCCCCAGCTCCCCGAGCTGCTCAGGTTTTGTGCTTCACGTGTTTCTCAGGCAAGTGTTTCTTCTGTACCATGAGCCCTTCCCTCTGAGAACTGCTGTTTCTAGCTACTTGTCTTCTTTTAAAAGCTAGGGATCCATCCAGGTGTCCTCCAGAAATCCATCACTTCTTGCTCAAAGTAGGGCTACCCTTTACCCCACTTCCCATCCTTCTCTGTAAAATCCTCAAAGAAAACAACATTCATTCATTCATTTATTCCTCTGTGCTACCTAGCTTATAAGTTCTGATCCTGAGGCCCAGTGGCAACCTTTCCAGCCGCAATTACCTGTCCACCCCCAGGCAGCAGGGAATTGCTTAAATCTCCCTGGACTGATTTATCCATCTTCCGTGAGACCCACCTGGTCAATGAAGGAAGCAAACTTGTCACCCAGAGCCTTGTTCTCTCCCCTCCGGGGTGTGCACTGTCCGCGTCTCAGGGTCCAGCTCCACTTTGAGGGGGGCCAGGAGGCTCTTGCTGGCAGTGACCTGGTGGATGCCCCTGGTGGGCACAGTGGGCCCACAGGCCCCAGGGCCACACTGCCGAACTAGCCACTGGCCCGGCCCGCTCCATACCCAGAGCTGGGCCCGAAGCTGTAACCACCAGTCCAAACACCACCAGCAGCCACGTTAAGGGAAACACACCGATTCCCTCCAAGACGATAGAGGCTTCGACAGCCAAAGCCAGCTCAGATCCTTTGCCAGCTGCACTGCCCACAGCCTTCCTCGGCACTGCTGCTGAGTGCCCACTGAAGCCACCCTCCTCACCACCAGCCTTGGCATTCAGTGGCCGACTCATGGTGGGAAAGACGGAGTTGGCAGAGCTGGAGAAAAGCTGTCACTGACAGAGCGAGAACACTCTAATGGGGCACCCAGAGTGGCACCTGCTTTTATCCTGGCGAGCCCAGGACACCGGAAAAGGGCATCTCTCTACCATCTCCTTTCCTTGCATTGAAGGGCCAGGGGCCATGGCAGTTTGTAGAGCAGAGATCTCCAGAACCTTTGCAGGAACAAAGTGCCACTGATCGCGAGTGGAATCTGCTGCCCTTGCACACTGGAGCGATCTAACTGGGTGTTCATCTGTGCTCCTAATTAGGGACCCGGACAGTTATCCCCTTCAAAGATCTCCTAGCTTTATTTTTTCAGGGCTGCCTCCTTCTTGCTCATCTATCAGCAAGGAGCAAGGGAAATGCCTGGTTTTATCCAGAGAGGGGTCATGCAAAAACACCAGGTTTTCTCCCAAAAGAAACCCAACTCCCTATTATCTGTCTGGTTGAGAAGGTGAGGTGCTCAACCCAGAGAAGAGGAGACTCAGAAAGGACATGATGGGTGCCTTCAAATATCTGGATCCATGAAAGAAGTTCCAGGTGCCACTCTTTGGGTCATGCTAAGGACCACAGCTGCCAGCAAATGGAACAGGCCCCAGGAAGACTGTGGAGATGACAGCAGAGAGTCTGCCTGGCCCCAGCAGGGGTATTGTCTGGGGCTTTCTGTACTGGGCAAGGCCTGGGTGATAGAGACCTTGATGTTGCCTTTTCAACAGTGAGAACCTTTTCATGCAGCTGGCAGTTCTTACAGCTGAATTTTTCCAATGTGATCTGTTCCATCCTAGGAGGTCAGAAACAGCCTCAGGAGCTCAGACATTAGCACTTGTCTCCCTGGGGAAACACTCCATGCACAGAGGCTAAGGTACAGGAGCCCCTGGGTTTCACTTCTGGGTTCAGAGTGGCTGTTCTCTTGGTTTCCTGATCACTTTAGGAAGCCACTTAATTTTGAGACAGGGAAGACCAGCCCTTTATAGCTCAGGTAGTCCTGGCGGGGTGAAATGTTAAAAACTTACTTCAAAAACAGGCATCCACAACTCTCATGCAGGACACTGCCCACTTTCTGTAACTCAACTGGGGACCTTGACCCATCTGGATCAGCCAAAAATAGCAGACAAATGGTCCAGCCACTGGGGCGGGGAGAGGGGAGCCGGTGAGCTGGGTAGCGGGCTGGCGTGCAGGCTGGGCGGCTGCCTCAGAGGCCTTCCCTTCCCACCCTGTTCTTCTGGCCAGGAAGGCAGCAGGGGAAGCTCCCTCTCAGGGACTTTGTCTCCCAACTTCCTGGCAGGGCTTAGCCCTAGGGCGTGGGAGGGCCTAACTGAAGGGGTCTCTTGCAGTGTTCCAAACCAGATTGCATGTGCCGGTGTGTGAGTGTTAACAAACTGCCAAGTCCCTTGACCAAAACACGACCCAGCCACCAAGGAGCCTGCAGCCCAGTGAGAGCAGTCCGCACGAAGAAGTCATCTGGGGCCGGAGCGCCCGGGTAACAGAGGGGCGTCGTGAACAAAGGGTTAGTGGTGCCCTAGAATGCAGGACAATTGTGATCAGGGCTTGTAGGACCTCTGAAGGCCCGGCTTACACTCCTGACAGCAGCCACGTGGGGCTGGCTCGGGGCGGGTGCCCCCAGGCAGCAGGGTTGGAAGCACCAGAGGGGTAACACTGGTGACAGCAATACTATCAGTGGCAGTGACAGTAACAATATTAACAAAAAGCGTTACCCCTGATCCTTCACTTTGCAAGCCCCAGGCACCACGAGAGCACTAGGAGGCCGTTTAATTCCACTCTGACACTACTAACTTCACTCTACAGTCAAAGAAATGGAGGCTAAGGGGTATTCGGGAGCTGGGCCGAGATCACTCAGCTACTAAGTCAGAGCTGGGAGTGGAATTCAAATGTGTCTAGTCTCACATTCTGTGTTCCTAACCACGCGTTACATGCTGGAGATGAAAGTTAGAGCCGAATGTGCAGACTCTGATGCACATGGCAGGCATGGCAGCTTCGGGCTCCAGGCCCTTTGTGCTATTGTTTCTCCTGTGCTATTGAGACCGTTTTTGACATGAGGAGGAGGGGAGGTGGCCTCCAAACTGCGGGCTTCCATGAAGAGGTTGCCCTAGATTAAACACTACTCTGGGGCTCAGAAAGAAAGTCAGCCCAGATGCTCATGGGCAGAGGGAAGGAAGGATTCACTTTCATGTGGGGCTGTTTTATTCCAGATTCCCTGTAGTAGGGCCTTCAGTGAGGGGCGCCGAAGGGGAAATAAACATGTTCTGGTGACCTGCGTCTCAAGTCTGGGACTCCCCGGTCCGGCTGAGTGTTAGCCCCAGTCTGCTAGGGAGCTGGGCCTCTTCCCAGGATATCGACAGAGTGTTTACAAAGCTGGCAATGTGTGATTCTGGATCTTCAAGACTGGAAAAAATTTAGTGTAAGTAAAAAGCAGGTTTTCAGGTGCAGAATAAACGGAGACTATCTCACTCAGAAGTGATCAGCTGAGGAGAGCGGAACCAGGGCCAGGGGTCTCGGCACCCTTTGTACTCCATCCACGAACAGTGAGGCAGGGCCCCACGCTGGAGGCTGGCAGTGAGGGTCCAGTGATGGTGGCCGTGGCGGTGGTGGCTGTGACACAGAAGGAAGAAGAGGCACAGGGGAATTCCCTGACGAGTGCCATGACGTGGCCCCGCACAAGCACCCCTCCCCGCTGATTCGTAGGGAATTTAATTGTAGGGAATTATCTTTGGCCCACACAGTCGGGTCTCTGACAGTACCAGTCTTCACTGTGTGGGCTGCCCTCTCATTAGTCATCACACTCCACACCCCAGTGTTTGAGTTTATTGGACTAATGAGTGTCCCAAGGCCTGAGGGGATTGGTTCACTGAATAAATACAAATTTGAGTACCTACTGTGTGTACTGCTCTATGCTAGACATTGAGAAAGAAACATCTAAGACTTTCTCCTTCCCTACTAAGAAATTGAAATTGAACTGGAGGAGATAAAATATAAGCATGTGAAAGTCATTGCATTGTGGTACTATGAAGGGTTCTGGGGGGAAGAGAAGTCACAGAGCCAGTGCTTCAGGCTAAAGAACAGGTTCCGTGTTACATGAGGAGGGACATATGGGGAGAGACACGTACCCCCAGGGAGCCCCAGGGAGCCCCGAATGCACCACGACCTCCTGCCATCTTGATTAAGGCTATTGCTGCCACCCCACCCTGCAGAGCACACCACAGCGGGGGTAAATAGAAAGCAGTGTCACGAATGATCCCCTGGGGGCATACAAAGTCATGTCTCCTAGGTTTGAGGATGGATACTGAAGATCTCTTTTCTCTAGTCCATTGGCCTTTTGACTATCCCTGGACACAGTTAAGGGACACAGCATTCTGTAGATCAAGGTCACTAATGGAGAAAAGAAGAAGCTTGAAGGACTTTTGAGCTGATTTTGGGGTAACAAGACTTGGGAAAAACCACAGCACCTTGGAAGTGGAAAGGACTTGAAACTGAGTTCTCCGATTTCCCTTTGGAAATGAGGTCAGTGCAGGATCCTAGTGCTGTCAGCCTGTCGGAACCAGCTTGAAAGGAGCCGAGTTTGCCACCCGTGTCCAAAGTCAGCTAGCTCAGACAATGGAGTTCATCTGCTTTTCTCCCATTCTCTCCACACCCCCTCCCAACACCCTCCACCCTCCTGATGTGAAAGTCTCTGAGTCCTGGAGTATCAGCCCTGACAGCATCAAATTCTCCAGGAGTTTGTAGGGGTCACTGAAGTCACACCTCTCCAAGTCTGTTAGACTTAAATACTCGAGCCATTCACTGGCCTCTCTCCATCCTAGTCCCTCTGTTGCTCCCCCAACACAATGTTAACAGGAATTCTTCAGATTATTAAGAAAGCATCTAGCTGCTGACATCAATTTAGATTCAGTCCCACTGTCATTTATTACACGCCTGCTCTGTCACGCGGTGCAGAGCTGAGTGAAATTCCAGACAGGCAGTCAACGTGGTCAAAATTCCTATTTCTTGGGGCCACCATTGTGTGGTAAGCCTCTGTTTATTAAAACTTAGCAGAAGGCGTTTAGTGACCTGAACACGGCAGTGACCCCCTTATCATCACCAGTCTCCAGAACTTTCTCGGGCGCTCCCCAGCATCTCCACAAACATCCTTCTCTGAGCCTCGCACCCTCTTCTCGGGGACAACATCTTTCTTCTCCCTGCTGCAGTCCAACTCAGGACCGTGCCCCCACCTTCCTGCCTCAAGGGAGAAACATCAGAACGATGTAACCTAGTGGCTGCAGGGCCCTTCCACTGCCTTTGAGCAAATTAGAAAAAGGTGCCTCTTCCTCTGGGCAGATGCAGCCCCTCACCTGGGTGCACAGATGGATTTCAGCCCCCACTCGCCCCTCGCTGGGCCTTAAAGCTGGGCACAAGCTCTCTAGCCCTTGGGGGAGCCTGGAGCAGCTTGTCTGACTCTCAAGGATAGACTCATGTTATACAGGGGAGTCGGGACTCCGGCAGAACCCCGCCGCACCCAAGGTGGGGTCTCCGGCTTGCCAGCTGAGCTCCCCTCTGGCTCTCCAGGGCTGGCTGAGCTCTGTCTCCCGGGCCCCTGGGTCTTTTCCTCTCTGAGCCCCTGGGTGAGAGTGATGGCTTCCCCCCACCCAGTCCCCCGCCTGTGCCCACTCTGGGCTCTGTCTGCCAGGAGCTCTGCCCAGGCCGCTTCCCTCTGTCTTAGGGACGTGCCATTGTCCCAGCCTGAGCATTCCTCTGCCTTCAGCCATCCTGCACTGTGTCTTACTAAGTGCCTCTGTTCTCTTGTCTTTCTCTTTCTTCCTACTCAGGCTCCTATGGCTTCTATGAGTGGACAGACCCCTCACCCTTCCGTGCAGAGCAAGTACTGGCAGTTCTCTTTCCTCTTCGTGAACAGAAAAGCTCTCTGAACTCCCAGCTCCACCCCACCACCTACCTAGTCAGCCCAGGGAGCCTTCCTCTTAGCTCAAGTGCACAGAGTTACATCCAGACGAGCACAGTCTTGCTCCAGACAGGATGTACTTTCTTCCATTCGCTCATTCCGAAATGCCACGAGGCCCCTGTCCCTGTATCATTTCATCTCTCTCCTTACCTCAGACCCCTCCACCCCCGGCCGCTTCTGGAAGAAGTTTGTGAGGTATTTCCTGGCCCCCAACCCCCTTTATGACCCGATTCTTTTTTTGAAAGACACAGAGAGGCTGCGGGAAATGCCTTCATCTTTTGATTGTGACGGTGAAGTTTGGGGCTTGATCCACCTCTTCCTCTGCGCATTTCCACAGCAAACCAGCAGGCTGAGCAGCGGGCTGTCCCCCACTGCCGCATGGAGCGGCCCTGTCCACGGGCTGGGAGGCACCTGCCTCCAGGGCGGGGGGATTTCCAACCCCTTCCCTGTGCCCACATCATAACTGGGCCTGCGGGCTCCTGGGGAAAGGAATTAGGAAGGGGCCAGGCGAAGGGGAGAAACGCCCGGCAGGGCAGAAGTACCAGGGACCTGGGTGACCACAGGCAAGAAAGGAAGTGGGAGGAAAAAATGTAAAAGGAAGAAATACAAGAAATTAAAAGTGGGCATTTTAGAACAAGGGAGCTAGAAACGACCGGGTCAGTGGGGAGGGATGGGGTGGTCCCGAGGAGAGGGGCTGAGGCATAGAAGGTGGAGGAGGAGTCCCAAAGCTGGAGACTGGGGCTTGAACAGAGCGCCCCCCCCTTCATGAGAGGCATTTCCATCCAGTCCCAGCCTGTGCAGAAGGAATGAGTTACCTGCCAGCTACAGAGAACCTCCTGCTATGCAAGGGGCCCTAAGCACCACCCTCCAGGATGCCAGTCTGCCCGGCTGGAGGCTCAGGAAGGTGGGGCTGGGTGCCCAATGCTGGCACGTGAGGCTGAGGTCAGAGTGTGAGTCCCTCCATCAGGAGGTGAGGCCACAGCCGAGCCCCTTGGAAAAGTCTTGTCCATCTCCCCTGTAGAGAAGGAGGCATGGAGACTAAAGTCCCCACCTCCCCAGTGTCAAGAGCCCCCTGGAGGCAAGTGGGACTCTATGGTCGGGCTACACAGAGTGACATGCCGCTGTGGGTCCTGTGAGCGGGTTGTGAGATGAACCTGCAGACCAGAGAGTAGGCATAGAGTGGCACACACCAGGGTACAAGCGGTCTGGGAGTGTGAGCCAGCCAACACAGGGGGCCGGGCCACCACGGCCCCCAGCTAGGGGAAGGAGCAAGGGTGGGGGCTGCATGTCATAACAGAGAGCCAGGCAACAGCTGCGAGGACCCAGCCACGGTCCCCCTGGGGAGGGATGGAGGGGGAGGGCCACGGAGAATGCTGGCCTGGGATTGGGACTGACAGGGAGCTAGCCTGGCAGCCACACCTTGGGAGTAGACATGGGGTGCTCATTGCGGGGGGCTGGCTCCGTAATATTTGATTCTTTTCATCCTTGCATCAGTCCTGTGAGGCGCTCTTATTTTTCCCACCTAACAAATGAGGAAACTGAGCTGCCCAAGTCACAGTTTTAAGTGGCAAAAGAAACAGACTCTCCACTGGCTGGCCACAGAGTTTGTGTCCTGGGGCACCGGGTGACTTCCTACACAAACGTCCCCCACGGCCCGGATCCACCATGTCCGGATTCAGTGCACGAGGTGGGAGCAGCTTTAATCTGGAGTTTGGTGCCGCATCTGGAGCTTCAGCAAGAAGGATCTGGACTCCCTGAGAGCCTTTCTGGGAATGGATGGATTGGAAGCAAGAGGGAGAGATTCAGGCAATAAGCCTCGATGAGGGACTGCATCCACATGGGGGCGCCGTGTGGACGCCTACCTGCTGGGCGGGATGGGCCCGGGTGATTGATGGAAAGTGTCTGAAGGAGAGGAGAGACCCTCAAAATCTCCGGTGGTCCTAGGAGCACCTGTCAATATGCACATAAGGGCGAAGGGATGGTGCCCTAGCAAAGCAATTGTCCTAAAAGCAGTTGTCATCCTGAAGGTGGCAGAAGTGGTGGCGTCCCTGGAAGAGAAATCGGAGGCAGCCAGCAAAGGGCAGTTCAAATACCGGAGCAGCTGCTCAGGGTGACCTGAAAAGTCTCACTGTCTCTACAATGCACGGTCCTTCCACCTCCTTCAAGAAGCCCTCCCAAACGGTGCTTAGCTTGGATCCCCCCCTTCCTTTGCCGTTCGGCCGTGCCTGGCCGGTGTCTCCATGCCCGGATCGCCTGCTGCGGCAGAGGGAAAGGTCTCAGAGGGCCCCCTGGCAGCCAGCGCAGGGGGTTGCACAGTGCAGGCAGGGCTGGGCCGCGGGGCACTCTGAGGCACGGGTTCTCCCGCCCAGGACCTCTGGGTCAGCGCCGAGATTCTCAGGCATGCACTGAGGCAGCGCTGCCTGAAAGTCCCGACTGGAGGCCTTCTCTGACTGGAGGTGAGGAAGTGAGAGATCAGAGAGGGGAGGGAGGGGAGCCAGGAGCCAGGGCCTGGGCAACATGGAGGCTGGGGCCTGCCTGGGCACGCCAGGGAGCGAAACTGCTTCCCCTCCAGCTGGCAGCTCCATGGTGGGCACAGAGTCTGTCCAAAATCACGTCCACACCCTCTCCGTTGTAGGGAAGTCTTTCCTCCTGGGAGGGAAGGTGCAGTACCTGGGGCTGATGGCAGAGGGCAGTGTCTGCACAAAATACAGGCACCAAGTTCTTTCTCCCGCTTGGAAATTAACAGTTGGTGACTGGATGGGAATGTGCTTCAATGCATCGACCCAGTGCCCTCTGCACTGCACTTAGCCCATCTCACCCAGGGCTCTGGGCACAGTCCTGCTGTTCACTGACTGATCGTGAACCAGAACAAATCTTCATAATAAATATAATTGTAGCAACTAACATCTATTGGTTGCAAACAGTATTGCTTCCATTTTCCCTTTTCATAATCTCAGCACTCCTCTCTGGTGAGAACTCTGACAGGTAATGAGGTGTTGTGGCTGGAAGCATGGACTCTGGAACTGGACCAGCTCGACTCCCAGCTCTGCCAATCACTAACGGGGTCATGTTGGATGGATTATTTTACCCTTCTGGGCCTCGTTATCCTCATCAGCGAGATGTGCATCATTACGGTTGCACCTTGTAACAATAATATCTACCAGGTTGTTGGGAGGATTGAGTTGCCAGGCATAAGGTGCTCAGAAGAGTTAGTGCTGAGAATAGTACCAGGTGCATAGGAAGCACCCATAGGCCAGCTTGTGTCAATCTTATTTTGCAAGGACGGTATCTTGCACCAGGCCACAGCTAGACATTAGTATGCTAGACCAAGGGGGGCATCCACCCGAGATAGTCCTGGCTTGTGGCTGCTGTCCAAGAATCCAGTTTAGCATGTGTCCAGAACAAAAGTGTCCCAGTTTCGTTGAAAACTATATAAACTGCATACACATGGATGCACATGAAACACAAATTTATCAACACAAACGTGTTTCATCGCTTGCAAGCCACATCATCGGGACGTGTGTGTGTACCCTGAGCTCTTTCCCCCAGTAAAGGTGCGCTAGACTAAGTCACACATTCCTGCAGCAAATGTAAACTGAGTACTGACTGTAACTGCACCCAGGGCCCTGGAACAAGGGGCTGTGGGGTGGGGTGAGGGGACAGGCCTGCGGCTAACATTACCCCCAGGAAAATAAGACGGGAGGGCCATACAGGTCTGGGAACAGTGCTGTGGGTGTGCAGGGCGCCGCTCCCAACCCTGCCGCTCCCCAGCACTGCGAAATGAGGCAGAGCAGTGAGCCATCTGGGCCCTCATTTCCTTGCCTATAAAGTGGGGGTAGGAGGAGAGCTATTGGGCCCCCAGCTATAATGTCCCTTCTCGTTTAATGTTTTGATGACTTGATGGGGTCCATCCAGAGGGACCAGAAAAACACATGAACATGGGCGGTGGCATTGCAGCCAAGCCGCAAAGCTAAGCAGACTTTCAGTGAGGCGCTCGGGCACCTGAGATGAAGAAATGATATTTGTGAAGGTACGTGGGCACGAAAAGTCCTGGCCTGCTGGGAGGGGCCGAGTACGGGATAGGGAATGACATGGGAGGAAAAGGGGGCCATGGGCACCTTGAACGCCACCCTCGAAGGAAGCTCATCCTTGGAAGGTGTCCCTGCCCTCGAGAATCAGGCTCTTCGGCACCTCCCCCAAGCCCGCTGTGCTAAGTGACTCTGAGAGAAAAGCAAACAGCCTCCCCAAATCAACACACACACTTCAGAGAGCCCCCTGCCCGCCCACTTGATTCTTCTTCTTGGAGGCCATCACAGCTTGGCAGCCCCGTGCATATTTCTTTGTTAGTTGCCTGTTTTCACTCTTCCTACCAGACTGTAGGCCCTGTGAGGACAGGGGCTGGGCCTGTTTGTTTACTCCAGGATTCCCAGGGCCCGAACAATGCCTGGCTCATTGAAGATTGGTTCAAGGGGCCACTACTACGTACACGCAATAGAAACAGATGCATCCCTAAGCTATACACGAGCAGACCTCGAACTTTTGGGTGGAAAAGAACTGGCTGGAAGAGAATGAAATCAGGGCTGTTGTTGGGGAGGAGGACTGGGGGGTGGGTTGGCCGGAGAGCAAGGAGGGAAGGAAAAAGGAAATGACCGTGATGGCAGTAGAGACAGCACAGGACGCTGGGTGCTTCTGAGATTCTGAGCAAGAAGCCACACTGAAGCTGGCATGCCTGACAGTCCTGCGTGACCCGGCTCCTTGCTCACAGCAGCACAAGCCTCTCTGTAAGAGGGGAGGTCACACCCACCTCACACCTTGTGGAACAGGCGCCCCAGTGCATGGGAAGCCCTGAGCCTGCCTGAGGTGCGTCAGTGACAAATCTCAACTGTTTACTAGGAGCAGCTCTCACCCCAGTACACCTACCTGGTCAGAACCAGAGGGCTGGCCAGGGACCCAGAGGGAAGCAGGAGCTAGAGGGGACAGTGCACATGTCGACACCCTGGACAACAGATTCAACACTGAGATCCAAATGGCATCGATCATTTACTGGGGGAGAAGCAGATAACTGGACATGACCCCAAGCAGAGGACTAAGGGCCAAGAAAGGCATGGGACTAGAGGAGCTCGCCCCTGGCTGCAGGGAGGCATCCTGTGGACGTGTGTTCCCTCTGCCTCGACGGCCAAGGAGGTGACCGGATTTCCTGCATTAGAGCATCGCCTTGCTGAAGACAACAGGAGACGGGCTGGGGCTGGAGCTGCGGTTACAGAGGGAGCCCTTCCGGACTTGGAGAGGGGACTGGGGAAGGAGAGGGACGCGAGGAGCAGAGGGAGGAGACGACTGCATTCTGCAGCCATCTGCTCCCAGAGCCACCTGCCGCCTGCCTGTCATCTCAAGGCCTTTTTGCTCACACGACTGCGCCCGGGGTTTTGGCGAGGGGGTCCTTGAAGTCGCCGCCACAGCTGCTTTGGTGGTGACATCCACCGCAGGTTTGTGGCTGTGACCCTCTGAGGCACCAAAGCCCACGCCGAAGTCAGCCGCCCTGGCCCCGCGCTGGCGTTGCTGGTGACGGCTGGAACAGGCGAGAGAGGAGCCAGCCCATCAGCCCTCCTGGGACATCCCCCGCTCCCTTAGCTCTCTGCCCTGGGCTGGCTCAGGTGGAGACGGACTCCCCCTGTGCATTTTTAATTTACTGGCAATTCTCATCAGCTTGGATCGGTTTTCGTGTACGAGGCCCCATGTATCTGATCTCTTCCTATTAGTCTGGGTCCATCTATCTGTACCAGACTCTAAGCTTTAGCAAAGTCCCTCAGGAAACTCCCCAAGAGCAGGGCCAAGGGGAGACAGGCATTCAAGGAGGGCAGCAGGCGCTGCTCCTGTGGAGGCCCTGCTGCAGTAACCCTGCCTCCCACAAGGCAGACCTCCCTGCGCTCTCCCTGGATGTTAAAGCTGGCGGGGGTCATTTCAGCCATCTGCTTCCCCCGCTCTGCCTCTCAGGCTCTCCTTACTGCAGTCTAGGGCCATAATTTTGGTCTGGCCTCAATAGAAACAGAATGTAGCCATTAAGCATCATTCTTACAACAGACTTTGGATTATGCACGGCTGTGTATCATTTGGTTTTTCTATGGGTTATACATTTTTTGTATTTTGTGATATTATTTTTCTCCAGCCACTGCTTCTCTGTGATTATCAAAGCCAGTTCCCTCTTTGCACTCCTAAGTGTCCCCTGCACCCACTCTGTTATGCTGTTGTTCTGACTTCTCTTTGGTGTCATGGAATGAGAGGGCCTTAGACTTTGGGTAGGTGACCAAGGGCAGAACCGGGTCCTGCCTGCAGGTACTTACAGATGCTCACGGAGTTGGGTATCCACCAGACATCCTGAAGAGGGAGAAGAAAACCAGATCAGCTCTCTGAAAACCATTACCCCATCTCTCCAGGGAGTCATCTCTGTGAATTAGCCTCTCATCTCAGAACATGCTACCTTCCGCCCCATCCCAGCCTCCTTTCCTAGCAGAACCTCTCAAGAAGTGGAGAATTAAGATGAAAAATTGTCTTTAAAGTCATCTTGTCAAGAGAGTCTGCAAGTGGCTTTGGGATTATCTGCTGTGTAGGGTGACTGTGCTCTTGCTTCTCTTTAGTTGTGCTACTGATCTTAGACAATTAAAAGGAACGAGCTCCCATCCTCAGGGGGCCCAGGCCTTGCCAGAGCGACCTTGAACTTAGGCCATCCTCCCCCCCGCCCCTGAACCATAAGAATGCATCGTGAAAGCCCAAGGATGCTATTTCTCAAACATTGCTACATTAGTATTTCCTCTCCCACCACCTCTTTGGGATTTTTACAACATAATCCTTGCTATCTATCTTTGGTCTTTCCTACCGCACCATGTCAAAGCCCATTCTCCTTAAGGCTTTATACCTCAGTAGGACCTGAAAAGAACCACAATGTTTGCCTTCAGTCTCCCTGCTAAAGCAGAGAGATAATAGCTCCGAACAAAAGATACCTGGCTGCTCACGGGCACTCCTCGCCCTCCAGCAGCTTGCGGTAGGTGGCCATCTCCATGTCCAGGGCCAGCTTCAGGCTCATGAGCTCCTGGTACTCACACAGCATCCGGGCCAGCTCCTCCTTGGCCTGGGGCAGGGCGGCCTCCAGCTCGTCCAGCTTGGCCCGGGCGTCCCTCAGGGCACAGTCACCTCGCTGCTCAGCATCGGCGATGGCCGCCTCCAGGTTGGAGCACTGAGGGGCCAACAGACTGGTGTTTGGGTCAGAGCACAGTTCTGAGGTCCTGCTCAGACAACTTCCCCTCATTTAGTCCTGAGTAACAGCAAATGCTTTCAGCCCCCTAATTTCTCCATCTCTGCACATCACTAGAGGTCAATCTGTCCTTTCCCCAACTCCAGGCATGGATCACCTGGCTCATACTTAAGCATGTGAAGGTGGGGCATCCTCACCTTGGAAAAGAGGAGGGGAAGGACGCTGAGAAGGTGGGCTACCTGGGCATCTGGCCCCTGCCCTCTCCCTCTGGCTACAATAGCTGTAAGATTTTAATGTCAACCCTGAAAAGTCTCTGAATTGCTAGCCTTAATTCTACCCCACAGTGTAAAGGTTGTCTTGGAAGATCCTATAACTCATGAAAAATAACTGAGGACTAATAAAGTTCTTATTAATAAAATGCCTTTTAAACCTGCCACACTGAAAGTCTGGCCTCCAGAATGCCACAGAGAATCATGCTACACGGCAAGAGTCTTAAAAGATATTTTTGTACAACAGGTTTTCCAAGTTTACAAACAACTCCTGAGTTAGGCGGATATATGACTTGCATGAGAAAACCACAGAAGGGCTCTGTGCTGAGTCATGGGAAAGCTCCGTGCTGGGCTTCTTGAGCCTTTTAGTCTCGGGTGTGTGTTCCAGCCTCTTGGCTAAGGTTTTGTGGGATCTACGTATCTGGTTTCTCTTTCTGATGTGTCCCCTTCCTCTGGAGTCCAATTTGCCTCACCCCAAGGAGAGCAGCTGATTCTGAGGCCAGACAGAATTCTAGACTGTCGTCCAGCTGGCGCCACCCTCCACTGCCGGGCAGGCTCCCAGCCACGCAAGCACCCACAGCACTTTGGGTGAGAGGCTCACTCGGAGGAGACACCTAGGACCTAGCTGCCCGGCCGTGGAAAACTACGTTCCATCCAAGGGACTACAGAGGTCTCATCATTCAGGGGGACAGCAATAAACTCACTGAACTCAATCAAACTGCCCCCTGTTCCTTTTCACCAACCAAGATCCTTCAGGGTGAACCTTGAGGATTCCAAAAGAATGTGGCATGAGTTGAGAGGACATGCAATGTGGGTGTCTTTTGAAACCATTATCACATGGATCCTACGTATGTGTGTGTGTGTGTTTGCGTGCACACATATGCAGGGCAGGCAGAGGGGGCAGGAGAGGGGCGGACATGGGGACGGGGTGACTCTGTGTGCCCACCTTAGATCCACAGTTCCTGCTGGCTCCCTCACTAGAACGCTTCCACTCTCCTCTCTGCCTCCCATCCCAGTGGAATCCCTTCCCCTGCAGAAATCCTGACTCGGGACTTCATTCAGCTGGAGCCCCCTGTTCTCCTACAGCGTGAGTGGAGCACACTACGCCATAGGCAGAAGGCTTCATCCTTCTACACAGGTCCAGACTGTTCTCACATGAATTATAAATGCCCTGAGGAGGGACCACGTCTTATTCTTTCTCCATATTTGGTCTCATACTGACTGGTGCTCAGTGAACCCTGTCAGCCGGTTCATTCCATGGGACCCACCTGCTTCTTCACATTCCCTGCCTCTGAACGGGTCCTCTGGATCCGCCGGCCGAGCTCTGAGATCCCAGCCTTGGTGAGTTTGGGGTCGTCCCCATGCGGCCCAGCTGTGACTTGTAGGCCCCAGACCTGAGGTCGGAGGGCAAGAGACGGGGAGCACAGGACAACCGGCAAGTGTCCAGCATGGGGCGCGGGCGGGTGGCCTCGCGCTGTTCTCTTGCCCAAGCAGCGCAGGAGCCAATGACGAAGCACAGGGGGAGGGGAGCGGAGAGAAAGACAGTCCTCTCCTTCTGGCCCCGTTCAACAGGACCCTCAGGTTCTCAGTGAGAGAGCCTTCACAGAGTTCAGATTTCTTGTCCTCTGTTTGGCAAAGTTGGAAACAAGATGAAAAGCCAAGATCTGTGGATTAACCACAGAGACTTACCAGGGTCAAAGTCTTATGAAGGTTGTGGCTGCTGTGGCCTCCACTGTCAGCAAGGGCCATGGCAGGGGAAGTGCTAAATCCCATATATTTCCCCAACACATACCAAGACTGTGGTGACCTCCCTGGACCACAGGGAGGCATTTCAACAAGACCCAGCTCCAAGACAAAAGAAGTCCTGGCCCAGCCCAAATACACACGCATGTGTGTGCTCACACATGCATGCACACACACACACATGTGTGCATGCATGACAAGAGGGTGGCAGCTGTGGTCACTGGGCCTTGGCACCCTGGCACCAGCTCACCTTGGTCTGGTACAGGGCCTCAACCTCGGCCTTGCTCCTCTGGGTGATCTCCTCATACTGGGCGCGGACCTCGGCAATGATGCTGTCCAGGTCCACGTCCCGGTTGTTGTCCATGGACAAGATGACAGACGTCTCACTGATGGGGGACTGGATCTGAGCGATCTCCTGGGGGACAATTAGGGAGTGGAGCCAGTTGGAGGGTTCCCATGAGGATAGCATGTCTTCTGACCCTCCCTGGCAAATCCCTCACTGCTCCTCTCTGCCCTTCCATGGCATTCGAACTCTGCCTCCAGCACAGCCTACCAGGCCCAGAGCCTGTGGGTGCCCAGCATGGGCCTTCCCTCTCAGTCACACACTCAGGACCACCCCACCCCTACTCCACACTCTGCAGCAGTGGCCACCCTTCCCCCGTAGAATCACGTCTGAACTCCACACATGGCACTCAGAGCACTTTCAGGAGTCACCCCGACTTTCCCTTCCCCAAGCCCCTCGTGCTTTAGCACAGCTCAGGCCTCTGAATCTCCACTTGTGCTGCTCCTTCAGGCTGAAGCACCATGTCCTTCTCAGCACCCACTGAGATCTTCCTCATCTTTCTCCAGGAACCTTCCCTGACAGTTCAGGCAGAATTCACCATTCCATCCTGTACAGACACAAAGCTCATTTCCCCACCAGACTGTGAATTCTTGGAGGACAGGAATCATTTCTTCACCATCATGTTCTCCTCAAAGCCTACGTCATTACTCAGCACATAGTAGGGCCTCAGCAAATGTCCTACCTTAAAATGCATCCACCTGAGTTGAAAGGCTTCTCTACCAATGTTTGGTTCATACAGCCATCCAGGCCAAGGACCAGAAGCCACTTGTACGAGGAGCAGATCACACAGAAGAGCTCAGCCAGGTCCTTACCCCTTCATAGAGGCATTTGAAGAATCTGATCTCACCTGTCAAGGGGTTCTTCTTGGCCTGGAGCTCAATCTTGTTCATGTAGGCAGCATCCATGTCCTGGAGAACACGGAGAGGGGCCAGCTGCCTCCTGCACCCTCCCTCCCTGCCCCAAGGAGCCTTGGGCTCCCTCCTCTTTACTCTCCTTACCGCAAGCTTCACAGGGACAGCCCAGCCCCTAACAGCAGACCAATGCAGTGCAGTGCAGCAGCCACACCCGAAGCACAGCAAATGCCTGGATTTTAAGCAGGCATTTTCTGGGCACAGCATGCATCCCAGGCAAGGGACTTGGTGAGAGGAGCTGGGAAATTAGAATCCCAGTGCCCCTGCTAAAGGGAGTGAGTGACCCGCAGGGTCCCTTTCCTCAGCCTACAAATATCACTGTGCCAGGTGCTCAGGGAGACCTCTAGTCTCCTTCCAGCCCTTCTTGCCCCCCTCTTACCTTCTTGAGCACCACAAACTCATTCTCAGCAGCTGTGCGTCTGTTAATCTCCACCTCCTACCTTCATGGGACAAGAGAAAGGTGACATATGATCACTGGGATAATCCAGTCCTGCAAATGCTCACTGAACACTTCATTACTTCATTGCCAATAGCTGCAGGGTGGTGATCTATGAACTGGGGTTCATGTACCCTGGGCCTTCCTAAAGGGCTGTGACAAGGACAGGTTTAAAGGAACCAATTTCTGGCTTCTTAGTTCATATGCAGTCTACCCTAAGAGGCCAGGCACGCATCTGTGACAGAGATGCCATGCAGGTTCCACACCCCACCTCCCTTTCACAACTGCTTCCTCGCTGTGACAGCAGAACCCCCTCTACCCTAGTACAGTGTATCAGCCCAGGATACAAAACCTCGAAGGCACCAAACAAAACAGTCCCCAGGTTCAGGCTGTAGGTTATACCTGCTTCATAGACAAATTTCTGTTCCAGGTGAAGCAAGGTCTTGGAAATAGGGTGTTTGGATGGGGCTGGGATGTTCTTAATACAAATATATTGTAGATCTGGGAGGTAAGAGTATGGATCATTTCACTTAAAGAAAGACCTCACTATTCCATCCTTTACTATTGTCAAAGAACATAATAGAGGACATTTGTGGCAGCAAATGAAATGGGGTGCTGGAGAGAAGTAATTAATGCTAGAAAATGGCTTTTTTTTCCCATATATTTTAACATGAGCAATTCTTTTCAGTTTTATATTCCTTCCTATGGCATGTCAATGACTGCCCCCCCCCCAAAGGCTTGCTGATTGATTAACGTAGTACATGTGAGTGAAGTGGGTTATTTAAAAGGTGACTGGAACATTTTCCAAGATGGCCAAATTTTTTTTGCTACGTTGGATAAAACACACAGAAAACAGTTTATATAAATTTGTCTTGGATTCCATGTATGTTACTCAAAAGATGATTAAAACTTGTTTTTGTCAAATTACGTTATGAAATAGTTGTTTCTATTACAATCAAACTTTACACATATTCTCTTAGAAAATATTCACTATTATCTTCCTCCTGATAACAGAAATAAAACCATAAGCCAGTTGCAGACAAATTAGTTCTTAACAATCTATCTTTCTATTCCATAAAATATGCAGAAAATGTTTGATCGTGACGGCTATCAAGATTATGATATCCATCCATTATAAATGATTTTTCATTATTTACTTCTAGAAGCCAAGCACAAGAGTTTAATACACACATTTATAAAGGAAAACAATGCATTTTATAGTGCTAATGACTTTATAGATAACTTACAATTTACAAAATGCATTACAATGCATAATGAAAAGTTAAACCATGACAAAGTGTATATTGATACACCATGTTTTAGAACAGAGAGATATTTATTATATTAAATCTACATCATTTCAGTCTTAAATACTTTCAATAACCTACTGCATAAGTAGTCTTTAGTTTATTGCTGAGTGCATTTTATAATAGTCCCCAAAGTGCACGTTTATATTTTTATTTCAATTCAGAAATGAAGCCAGACTTTTTCTGACAGAGAGCAACTTTTATTTCTCTGGTTTGACAATGAAAGCTGACTTCTACAATTAAGCAAATGGCAGATGTTTTCTATACATTGAATGAGCTAAATCTGTAACTCTAACTTTTAGAAATGTGTATATGTGTGTGGATATGTATATTAAAAAGTGGGATTAAAATATTATTTTTTTAAAATAAAATTGGCAAGGGTGTATTGAATACTAACAATGATTTTACATTCCCAGTCCTCTCTGGTCTGTTGGATTAAACACAATGCCCTAATGGACAGAGTACATTGATCACATTAAACATGATGCCCTAAGGGAGAGAGTCCTTTGATCAATCTTCATAAAGCTATTTTGAAAAACTTCCCAGAAATTTGGTAGGCAAATGACTTCATTGACTAGGAAACAAATCCTTTTTTGCAAGTGAGATGTTTTTCAATTTTTGCTCTCAAGGAAAAGAAAGAACTGAGTTGTCAGCTGACAGTATGTTAAAAATGATCTTTAATGATGAGTTATTATGTGATTTTGATGTATAATAATTCACCTAAGAAATATATATTGAATGTGGGGTATTTTGTAGGCACTTGGAATAAATCAGTGAACAAAACAAATAAATATCCCTACCCTATGGGGCAGGAAGAGAAACAGTAAACACAATAAATAAGTAAATTCAACAGTATGCTAGAATATAATAAGTACTATGGAAGAAAGAAAAGGTAGAAAATTTGAAAAGGCATTCAAAGAACTGAGTAACACTGCTTTTGCAAATCTCCTTCCATTAAAATCTATTTGTGTGAACAAAGTCTCCCAGCACCTGGGCAAGAATTAAAGAAATAGAGGACTAGAATCCTAGCTCATCTAAGAATCAATATTCATGCACAGATAAACAAGCCAATTGGAAACAAAACAAAACAAAATGAAAAGCCTGCCTCATTCAATTCATTAAGAAATGTTATTTCCAAAATTCTTTTTTACTTTTTATGTTTAAAATTATTTAACAAAATGGGTAAGACATTTTGATGTTTAGATAACTCAACCCAGAATAAATCTTATAACATTTAAAAAATTTTTATCACAAGAAGTGAATTTTCTGAACTTTCAAGTTCCATGCGGATTTTGTGGCACCTAGAGTGAGCAGCAAAAGACTTTGAGGCATAAATTACATCAGAACAAAAGTTGGTAGGACAGGTGGCATAAAAATTGGATTTCAAATGAGAAAGGGATCAAGGTAAAATTTACAATTTTTGGAGCAGAGTCTGTTCCTTAACTTTGTAGATGACTGAGAGTAGTATTAAACTGTCCTATTACCTAGATCCAATGGATACATTTAAACCAGTAATGTAGCCATTATAATTCTAAGTGGCACTATATATAATATGCTTGAAATTACATCCTTTGCAGGCACTTAAATGTATGATGTCAGTTCTTAAAAATTGTAAGGAGATTTTAAAAAATGAGTTTTAAGAATTATGTTACAGTGTCTATGAGAAAAATTTTGAAGATCACTGCCACAGAGTATACAGTGGTGCTTCAGACACACACACACTGCCTGTCCTCTAGAATCTCATGGTTTCACAGGGAGGTGAATGTACTGAAAATTCTAATGCAAGGATGACTCCTGATTAGAATCTCTAAGGATGTGCAAAAAAAGCGGCTGAGGACCCACGGGTGGAAGAGATTCGTGATACAATTACTTTTAAACCAATAATAATTGCAGCTAATATTTCTTTTACCCCTTATTACATGCTAAACATTGTGCTAACCATTATTTCATTTAATCCCCACAGTAACTTTATGAAGTAGGTTGTATTATTATCTCCTAGTTTTATAAATGAGGCAAACACTTGCCCAAAGTGATAAAGCTAGTTAATAGTGAAGCTGGGGTTCAAATCCATGACATATGACATCAGGGAAACGATGCCTCACATTTATCTAGCACTTTGGTTCCTTTAAGAGCTGTTAATACATTACTATCCGGCATTACCTTCTCAACACCTCTCTTAGGTGACAAGACAGGTGTCAATATCTGAATTTTATACATAGTAAAACTGAAGTTCACAGAGGACCAGGAGACTCACCCACGGTTGCTAGATTAGTGAGCAAGTAACTCGGAAACACCTGGCCTTTCCACTCTGAAAGGTTCTTAGATGCTCTGACCTGGACATCTGGGCTGTGCCTGGCAGCCCCCTCTTGTTTCCAGACCCCTGCTCAAATCTCCTCTGGGCTCCAGTTTCCACCTGAATTCCACTCACTCTCAATTCACACTATATTCATCTCCACTTGTGGGAGCTCTGTGAGACTGTCCTCACAATCTGTGTGCTTTCAGAGGTGAGGGGCCATGTCACCTCCTTCCCACGATCTTCTGCAGGACTCAGGCCAGAGTTCTACTTTGAGGGGACTTCAGAATGGGGACATGAAGGCTGGTTGAACATAGAGCAAGAGAAACTGCTCAGTTCTGACCCTCTGCACCCCCTTCTTGTGGAAGAAGTCATCTATCCCCAGAAATCCTGGCATCTGGAAGCAAACTTCCAAAACGTCAGCTCACCCTGAGCCTGGGTGTATCACTCCTTCCTCATTGGTTCATTTCGGAAGAAGCAATCTCTGGTTCCAAGTACCTTTTCAATTATTCTCTTTAATGGTGGAATTCAGTAGCACAGATATGCTTCAACGTGGAAAAACGTTTTAAAACTCATTTTTGCTTAGATTTCAGATTTGTTCTGGGATTGGTAGGTGTCTCATGTTCTAGGGACCCTTATGGAAAACCTCACTCAGAAGGAGCTGCAGGCATCTGGGTTATCCATCTGGTTTTGAGATACCCCCATACCCACCCCATCCATTCCTTCATTTCCAACATTCAAAATTGAGCGCACCATTTCCTAGGCAATTTAGAGCACCATTTGGGGTATATCCTTTCTTTTCCTAAGTCTTATCCTGTCTGGCTTTCTCTCCCTCCCCTACAGGAAAGAAAATAACATGGGATCAGCAAGGTCTAGAAGGCAAAAGTGTTGGCTCCAAATTCAGAACCTCACATGTAATCAAGACCTGCAGTGACGAATTATCTGCCTCTCTCCTCACGGCTTCTTGTAGTCCTCCCCCAAATCGGGCTCGCTCCTCAGCTCTGAGTCCAGCCTCACCCCGTCGCCTGTCTGTGCCTCCAGCTGCCTCCGCAGGTCGCTGATGTAGCCCTCGTAAGTAGGCTCCAGGTTCTTCCTGCCGTTGTTCAGGTCCAGCTCCTGCAGCAGAGTCCGCCTGGTCTCCAGCACCTGGTTCTGCTGCTCCAGGAACCGCACCGGGAAGCCAAAGGCAGTCACATTCCAGAATCCCTGCGCTATTGCTTCACCAGAGTGGAGAGAACATCCCAGAAAGCAGATGCAGTCATTCTGGGGCAGGGGGCAGGAAAGAGCAAGGCTCACCAGAGTGGGTCCAGCCCGGGGAACGTGCCCATCTGGGTCTCCAGGACAAAAGATTCGATCCAGTCCACGAGAAATCAGGAGGTAGGCTTAAGCAACACCAACTGCCGCCATGAGTTATCATGTGACCAAGGCAGCTTCTTTTGCTAAAAATGCTGGTGTTTTTGGAGTGAAGAGAAGTGGAAAGCAGAGGAGAAACAGTGATGGGGGGATGGCATTGCAGAGGCAGCTCTGGTGGTCAGGTCACGTTCTCGCTCTTGTGCAGCCAAAACTGCCCTTGGTGAGGGGCACAGTCCGCTGCTGCCTGTTCTGTCACCTTGGCAACAGTTCTTAGCCTCCCTCTTAGCTTCCTCATCTGCAAGGCAGAACGATAATAGAATCAAGCGCTATACATTGACACGTGAGAGCCCCTTGGGGCCGCCTCGAGCACGGAGCAGTGTCGGCAGTTGTCAGTATGACGTCCCCTATCAATTGTGGGCTAGACCTTCTGCCCCAGGTGGGGACAGGGGAAGCCGTTCCTTGTCTCCTCCCCATTCACTGGGGTCACTGCCTCTGAATCTGCAGACATCTTCCCTATTGCCCTGATTTCTAGGTACCCCCCACCCACACGTGTAACTTGACATGCCCTCTTCCAAATCTTCTCCCCTCAGCCCCACCTTCAATCTCCAGTCTTTTCTCCCACCCCGTCTAGGAGCCTCCCTGCTTGCACCCTCATCTGCTTCCTTCCTTCCAGGTCCTTTCTCGTTCCCCAAGCATCATGTCCTGCTATACGCCCTGGCTTGTAGCCCTCTAGTGCTCCTGTCCTGGATGTGTGTTCCCCTCTCCTTGTCGGCTGTTGAGAGCCTTCAGGGGGCCCACTGCATATGTCCCCTGCCTCCGAAGCACCCCTCTCCTTCCCAGGGTCTCGGCCAGAAAGGAAAAACTGAAGCTCTGGGTTATCGGCAGCGTGTGCCATGCACTGCTTTAAGCCCTTTATCTAATTCCTCCACATTACAGCCCTGCCAGGAAAAAGCCTTGGTTGCGTGCATTTTACAGATAAGGAAAGGAGGCTCAGAGAGGATACCTTGCTTGCCCAAGTTCCCCCGCAGCTGTCAGTAGCAGAGCAAGTGCCCCGTGTGTACCCTGGTCCCCAGCGCAAGAACAGGCAGATGCTCCGAGGACCCACCTTGTCGATGAAGGAGGCGAACTTGTTCAGAGCCTTGATCTGCTCCCGCTCCTGGGAACACACCTTCTGAACCTCCGGGTCCAGCTCCACGCTGAGGGGGGCCAGGAGGCACTTGTTGACGATGACCTGAGGGATGCCACTGGGCTGGCACACGGACCAACACACGGGCCCCTGCTCAGCGCTGCTGAAGACGTGCCCACTAGGCCGCCCAGGCAGCCACCGCCGAGCCCACACAGTGGCCCAGCGCGTAGACGCCGGCCCGCCCCGCCGCGCTCAGAGCCAGGCTCCAGCCGCCCCCGAGGTTGAAGAGGCTCCTGCTACCAAAGGCGGCCGTGCCCTCGACGCCAGCCCAGAATGAGGAGGAGCTGCTGCTGACCCGGCCCAAGACGACTGGGAGCAGCCACTGAAGGCCGGGAGCTCCCGCCAGGATAGTGGTGCAGCTGGAGGCTCATGCCCGAAGGACTGCAGCGGCTGCGGTGCGGAGGCCGAGAGGGGCGCAGGCAGCCGGGCTTCCCGTCCTCCCCACCCCTTAAATCGCCGGAGTGGCCAGGGGGCTGGTGTCAGCAGTAATTTGTAGGTTGACAGCATCTCAGGCCACATGGGTCTCTCGGGTTCTTCCTTTAGGAAATTACCATCCCCTCTCTGAGATATTTGTCTCTTCTACCCTGAACTCCCCATGAATCCCCTATAAAATGACCCGGACTCCTGCATTGCTTTGCTTACCTCCTGCATTATAATAATTTGGCCACCTTATCTCCATTCGCTGCCCTCTGATTACTGGATTTATGGCCACCAGGATCCCAGTGGAAGGCCTTTCTGGGTGTGGGGGGCAGGGGATGGCTGGAGGCGGGGCATGGGTATTGGGGAGCAGATGTCCAGACTGGCTCTGCTTCATAAGGGCATGAACAGGGTCAAGAATATTCCAGAGAATCATCCTCAGCCTGTTGGCAACTGTTTCCAGGGCGTCTGGACAAGAAGAGCTCTGTCCCGAGTACCGACAGAAGTCCCGAGGGTGGAGACTTCCGGCTAGTGCATGGGGACTTCTCCGTCTATGGAGGAAGGCCAGACACAGTCACAGAGTCAAGGCCAGCGGGGGCTCTTGTCACGCGTGTTGGGGGTGACTTTGTGCAGAGCTAAATGGTTTCTCCAGAAAAGCATTTCTGGAGTAAGAGTGGGGGAGATACTAGCTGGGCAGGAGAGGAGAGGTCCTGGGGAGGTGGCACCAGAAAGCTTTAGGTCTTTCCTGAGGTTTGGGGTTTTTTCCTTTGATAACAGGAGAGGATCATTCATCCATTCCAAGGATCAGGACGTTTGCTGCCTTGGTGTCTCTGCTTCTGGGTCAAAATGTGACCGACTATTAGGAACACTTAAAAAGGACTGAGGAAGATGCCTCTAATCTAAAATTTAAGGACTAGATCCATTGTAGTATAGCTCAAGGGTATCTTTTCTGATTTAACCCAATTTCCTTAATTTCACTTCAAAGTTGCCTTCAATTCTTCTCTTCTCTTAGAAACAGCCCCTTCCCTTGCTGCTCTCTGGTTCCTGGCTGGGGTTCTATTCCATCATTCTTTTTTCTCAGTTTGAGTGAGTCCTGGCTGTGCGTCCTATTTCCCACCACACTGACAGGTCCCTCTGCATTAACCCTTCCCTCCCCAGCTCCCCTGGTGCTCAGCCGGGTCTTGGCACCAGGGACATTCAGGATGAATGTGAAACAGGCAGGTGCTTAGGACTAGGCTCATGGCTGTGCTCTGTTATACCCTGAAGACTGGGCTCCCCTTAGGGCCCTCGTGGGGTGGCCAGGTCCCAGCTGGGGGTAACTGGCTGACACAGCCTCTGCTGAGCCAGTCCCAGAGCACAGCAACAGCCGGGGGGTTACCCCCCCAGGGAAGGAGGCCGTGGGGCATCGGTGAGTGAGGGAGACAGCGCCAGCCATGGATGGACAGACGGGGGGGGCTGGGGGGGCCGGGGGGGGGGGGGGGAGGCCATGGACTCTCCATGCTGCCTAATAGGACGTGTTGCGGTCCATCCCCTCTGGAGAGGAGGGGGCGACGTCAGTGTGGCTGGGTGACCCGCAGGCCCTTCATGAAGCTCAAGGTTATGTTTTCCATTATTTCATGAGATTGCCCCCTCGCCCCATAATTTTAGCCAGTTTTTTTCCCACAAGCACAAGAAAGAGTTTATTAATTCTGGTCACTGAGACTAGAAAAGTAAGAAAAGGATTTACATTGAAACAGGAGAAATTTATTTATAATTGGCTTTTGATGGGAGCCTCTGAAGTCTTCTTTTTTCAGGAAACTCTAAGAGGTTGAGACACCCATCCCTCTGGGACCAAGCCACTGCTGCCCAGGTTAGGGAACAGGTAAAATGACCTTTTCTTATCTTCTTGTGAGGGATTGACTGGATGAATCAGGAATTCCTCAACCCCCAAGCTCACCTTTCTTACAGATTATGAAGAGACAAAAGGGACACATGCAGGTTTCAGAGGCATGTGGGCAGATCAAAAGGTGGCTGAGGCCTGGAGGAGGGGTTCTCATCGCGCCTGCTTCTGACAGCAGCTTATGGGGTCGCCTCAAGTCCTGGTGACCACTCTGTCGTTAGGTGAAAACAGCCCCTGGACTGGTGGACTAGACCAGAAACACCGCCCTTTGAAACCAGGACTCAGTGACATAGGATGGATGAAACCACTCTGTGTAACGATTTGCAAATATGTTGCCAATTAAACTGGGTGTCTTTTGCCCCAGCATGCCAGTTCTTGGGACGTGAATAGGTATACAGAAAAAAAGTGTGGAGATGGATTCCATGCTGGTTTTTTTAAAAAAAAAGATCAAGCAGGTATCTTATTGCCAGACTTTTTAGATCTATAATACAAAACGCAGTGTTTTCCACAGATGGTGACTGGGATGTGGGATTATAAATAAAGGATTTTTTCCTACTTTTTAATATTTCTGAGTTTTCTCATATTTGCATTTATAATGTTTTTATCAATGAGTTATTTTTTTCTGACTAGGGAAAGAAGGAAGGCTGATTCTAGTATCAGAAATAAAGTACTGTTCTTACAAAAAAATTAAAACTCAGTGCTTTTCAAACCTTTTTTTGGCCACAGAGCGTCTCTTTGGCCAAATATCTTACAAGAACCAGGATTTCAAGGAATATAAGAAATACTGAGCAAGTTATCTCCATTTCACTGTTAAATAAACTTAAATTTCCCAAACCCAGACACTATCTCCTACAAAAAACATGAAGGAGACTGAAACGTAATAAATATAATATGCAGCTTGAGCTAGTTCATGGCGATATGCCCAGGGTTGCACTGTCTAAACCAAAGGCGGTTGTATGGACTAGAGAGTGTGGGCCAGCAACATCCCAGCGCTGCTCAGGTATCTCTACTGAGCAAGGCTGGGCCAGGGACAAGGTTGTGCTTGTGCCAGTGGTCACCAAGCATCCTCACCCTCCTCATTTCCCAGCCCCCTTTAGGGTTCAGCTGGGCCTTGTGGCCATTTTGGCCAGTTAAATGTGAGTGGCATTGATGTGTGTCACTTCCAGGGTGAGGCTGTTAACAGCCGTATTCCTTCCCCGTCTCTTTTCCCCCATCCTGGTAACCTTGGAGGCCATGTGTGCCATGTGGCATGGCTACAAGATGGAAGAGCCTAGGTCCATGAGACACCCACTGGGAGAACCACATAGGAGAGCTGCCCTAACCTACCTTGGACTGTGAGTGAGAAATAAACCTCTTTTGTGATTAGTTAAGCCACTGAGATTTCAGAGTTGTCCATTGAGGATGTCAGGCCTAATTATCTGAATCCAAGCATGGAAGCTAAATGGTAGAATCTCTCTTAACAGCCAATACTCTTTATTCTTAATTCATGCTCATCAAATAATCTTCTGATGTCTATTAGACACTTCCTGTCTCATGTGAGCTTCTTGGAAAAACAAGTCTATTCTAGTAATACTAAGAGTAACAGTAGTTCAATAGCAACCATTTATTAAGCAATACTCTGGGCCAGGTACAAGATTAAATAATTCTCATACATTCTTTCATCAAATTTAATTCTCATGACAACTTCATGTGGGAACTACTACTACTGACCGCTTTTTTAAGATGAAGAAACTGAGGCTCATGGAGCTGAAGTATCTTGCATAAGTCACACAGTTAATAAGCGGCAGAGGGCACAAACTTGGACCCATCTGAGAGCCAGGGTGTTAGCCTCTCCCACGAGCTCCACAGCATACAATCCCAGCTCCCCAGCAGACCCGGAGGGCCTCTGATGTGGCTGCTGCCTGCCTCCCCAGCTTCCAGGGCCACTCCACCCCTCCCTCCACCTGCTGACCCTCCTCCAAACTTCGACTTCACCCCTCGGTACTCATGACCTGTCTTCCGCCATGGTAGTGCCTCTGGCTGCAATGCCTACTGCCCCCTCTTATCCACCAGGAAACTCCATCCTCTGAAAACCCTGCACCCCCTTCCATCAACCTTCCCTCCCTCACCTCCCTGAGGTTCCTCACTCTTCTCCATGCTGCCTCCGTATCTTCTTCTGTCGCCAACATGTCACCTTGTGGCCATTACATTTTTTATGGTTATGTCTCCACTGAGGGCACGGGCCGGGTTTGTGCATTACTGCATCCTTAACACCACGCAGGCCAGGCACACGATAGATACTTTAACAAATGTTCAGTGAGCTGACCACCGTTTCTTTACTGGACCCAAGACTGTATTCCTGAGACTAGTATTCTGCCAGCCAGTTCTCCTTTGGGCAATAAATAAACTGGTATATAGTTGGTAAGATGGCTCTTTAAAGTTTGAATTTTGTGAATTGCTTTGCCAGCAGCTAAACACTTCATTCAGTGAGCTAATTTAGTCAAGTTCTTTAACCACACAGATTGAGGACAAGATTCTGTTGCCACTAACATTTATTATGCATGAACTTTGTACCAGGAATTGTATAACACACCCTCCTGTGGTCTCACTTTAGGCCAACAATGATCTGGAAGAATGACTCTGCCTGCTCTGTAGTTGAAGAAATGAGACTCAAACAGGCTGAGAACTTCGCTCATCATCCCCAATGAGTTGCAGAGTCTGAATCTGAATTCAGGGCTGTTGACTTGAACTCTAGGACTGTCTCTGGGCCCAGTGACCGTGTTCAGATGCACTCGGAGCCCCAGCCTGAGCATGTGTCATCCTCTCACTTGCTCCTTGTGTCCTGTTGCGTCCCGACAGCATCGTCATGGCCTGGGAACCTACAGGAACTCTGGGAGCACAAGAGTGTTTGGGAGGCTGAATGATGTGTGGAACACAATGTCCCCGTTGCTTAAACACAACTCATACACATATACATCCACATCCATTCCTCAACCCAGTGAAACTTCACCAAGGACCAAGAGAACATGGGTCATTACTTTAAAAAGAATATGTTTTTTCCCCAGAGAACAAAGAACAGCCACAGCTTGAGCCACGGTTTTCTGGAACTGGCCTTCTGCTGCCTCTTGACCATTTTTAAATCTTACTGCAAGACAAGTGTGGGCTCCCTCTCCCTGCAACGACCTGAGTGTACTTAAAGATCGCCCACTCACTGGAGCATTGACCTGAGAAAAGCAGGGCTCGGGACGTCCATCTGCTGCGGCTGGGTCAGAGATGAACCCTGAGTGCCAGAAAACCCAGTGCAGGTCATGGTGACACCCTGCAGTCCATGCAAGGATCTCTTTCCCTCAGATTGAAAGATACTTCGGGACTGCACAGAACACACCAGACCTCTGATGCCCCAGGTTTCAGGTCACTGACCTGCACATGTAGAAGAGATGTGGCCTGAGATGAGGGTTCCCTAACGAGAGACAAGCAGCCTAGTCCTGCATGAGTTTTATAAGTTCATTGGTGAGACGCGGGAAGCAGGGAAGTGAGGCCTGAATGAGGACAAGCTCTCACATATTGAGGGCACAAATCCCTTCGGTGACAGGACCCATCTGCAGGGCCGCTCCAAGCTCTGTATACATTCAGGCGCCATGTAACATAGAACCTATAGCCAGGTGTTTCACCTGAGCTGGTGTTGCTCTAATAGGAGACAGTAGACAGGCAATCTCATGTACCCATGGGGCACATGAGCTAACAACTCCTAAGCCAGGGCACGGGAGGCGCTGCAGGAAGGGAAGATTGGGGTTACCCTGAGAGAAAACGTTCCTCTTCAAGGGGGCATGCTTCAGGAAGAGGAGACTGAGTTAGGAGGTCTCGGATGGAGCCAGAAGGATGGGCTAGAACCCTGAGTCTAGATGAAGAAAGACTAAAGCAGAGAAGTAAAGAGAGGAAATGTCAGAGGCAAAGAAAAGCAAAAGGGAGATAATAAATGTGACAGAGGACTTTCTGGAGAAGGGAGTCCAGAGGAAACCAGGGCAAGGTGGACAGCTTCAGGAAATGGGCTGTCTCCCACCTTATCTCATGGTTTTCTTGGTGGGCAGAGCTGAGGTCTTCCCCAGGAGATCATTGAATTCACTGGCACTGCCCAGCCTGGTTCTGACCTCCCCCCAGGGGCTGCAGTTCCCACTGCCAGTGACACAGCCCCCAGACAGCACGCCATAGCCCCTGCCGACAGAGCCGGGCCGGTAGCCATAAACTCCAGCACCACTGAGCCCAAAGCTGGTCCCCGTGCCTGTGGTCCCGGCCGTGGAGCTGCTGAGGACCGCTGTGGGGGATGGAGAGGGGTATGATCAGAGTGTGTCCCAGGGCAGGGGAGACCCTACAGCCCCGCCGACCTCCCAGCCCCAACTAGCTTAAACGCCTCCCTCTTAAGCAAACATCTCACACCGACCATGGTCTAATGACATATGCTCAGTTTCTGAACAGCTCAAGCCCTGAGGACAATAGCCAAATCGGGCACCTTCTCATTCTTTACACAAACGGGAGTGGCGAGGGCTTCCCCTGAAGAACAGATGATACCCAAGCCTCACGTGAGCCGACAAGTCTTGCATTTAACGTCAGAATACATTCTCAATTTTTTCTCAAAGAATTTCCTGACTGCTTATCTGAGAGAGGTTCTGCCGGCCTGAGACTGGGCTGAGCCCTGCGGGGCCAGCCTTCAAACTGGTCACGCATGTGTAGCTGTGCAGAGCTCCTTACTCTCAGTGGGGAGGTGAACTCTCCCTGCACCAGCTTCCGTCACGTGGACAAGCTGAGGTGGGCGTGGCAGAAGGGGGCGGGGCCGAGAGCTTCATCCCAGCCTGGGTGAGATGCTGGAAAGGGGCCATTGTGAAATGTCAGCTGACTCCACTGGGGAAGAGCGAGCAGGTCTCACAGGGGAGGCGATTATGACAATGGTGTGCCCCCAGGCAGAGCCCAGGTGCTTCCATGGGGCACCTGGGAGTAGGCGCCGAGAACACTTACTCTGTGTTCATCGATGAACTAAAAATACTCCCTCAGAGGAATACTCACAAATGCTCACAGAATTGGTGTGTTCTCCAGACATCCTCACACAGAGAAACGCACAAGTTAATCTCCATCACACGGAATCGAAGTTACCCTCACGCAGCCTGAAATCACCAGCCAGACTAGTTCTGCCTCCATGAGCCCTCCGGCGGGCCAGGCGGCGTTAACCGCGCTCGGGTTAAATCTCTAAGGACGCCCCCCACCCGACCCTACTCTCCCCATTTCAGAGATGTGCGAACTTGCAACCTCAGAGGGGCCGACAACCATCTCCCAGGAGCCCTCCGGCTCGGTTTCTCTCTTTAGCCCGTTTCTTCATTCATGTGAGGCTGCTGCCTGAATAAACACATCTGTGGAAATATTCGCAGCAGGAGTTGTACTAAGGAACTAACTGTGTGATTTTAGGACCAGTAACCTCTTCTTTGGGTCTCAGAAGTAAAATGGTGCTAGGTTAAAACGGTTTTCAAATGCCAGTGCTTCCTGGACCTCCCTCCTAATTGTTGCTATGACCCCTCTCTCTGGGAAACTGAGTCAGGAGATTGCAAAAGTTCTTCCAGTTGTAACATTCTAAGACACCTCCCACCGCTCACCGGCGCTCCTCGCCCTCCAGCAGCTTGCGGTAGGTGGCGATCTCCATGTTCAGGGCCAGCTTTGTGCTCATGAGCTCCTGGTACTCGCGCAGCGTCCGGGCCAGCCCCTCCTTGGCCTGGTGCAGGGCGGCCTCCAGCTCGTCCAGCTTGGCCCGGGCGTCCCTCAGGGCACAGTCGCCCCGCTGCTCGGCACCGGCGATGGCCGCCTCCAGGTTGGAGCACTGAGGGCCAGGAGACAGCATTCCCCCTTGGGTTCTCAGGCACCCCGAGCCTCCCTTCTCCCAGGTCGGACCCTCATCTGTCCTGCCCCACTTCTTACACAAAGACCCAGCCACACCCACGGTAATGGAGTCCTGTCAACCTGGGACTAGGAGATTCATTATTCTCAGCCCCTTGGCTTTCTGAAAAGATCCTTCCAATTATTCCAGAGTCAGATGGGAGCCAATGTGGGGGCAGAAAGCAGGGGCTCCAGTGGAGGAAGGGGGTTCTGAGATGGAAGGCCAAGAGGAGAGGAGCCTGGGGAACATGTCTGATAGGCGGCTCACCCATCCCTTGGGAGTGAGCCAGGAACCCCACAGCCCCTTCACCTGCTTCTTCACACTCTCGATCTCCGAGCGCAGCCTTTGGGTGAGCCGGGTCAGCTCTGCGATCTCGTTCTTGGTGTGTTTGAGGTCATCCCCATGCTGGCCAGCTGCCAGCTGGAGCTCCTGGAACTAGGGAGAGGGGGCAAAGCAGGGACTGTAACTCAGGACCTGGCTGAGTTCATCCTGGCAGATTATACCTTTGCCTTCAGAGTGTGGCAGAGGTGGGAAGGGGTCCCCAACTTCACCAGGCCTACCAACAGCCTCCCACTCAACCAGCAGTTTACTGGATATCTTTGTGTGCTTTAAGCACAGCTGATTTCACTGATGGTTAGATTTGGCCGTAAGGACTATTGAAAGTCCCATACACTCCACATTATGACTCTACAACATACTCCTATAATGACGTTCCGCCACCCTTAGTTCATCAAAGTCAAGGTCAAATTCAAGTACCTAGCATGGCATCAAGGTGCTTTGAGGTCTGGCATCTACCAGCCTCCCTAGCCTCATTCCTCGCAGCCCCTGCCAATGACCTACCTGGTTCTCCACCTGTGCTGAACAGGTCCATGTTCCCTAAATGTCCATGCGCCCTCAAGTCTCTGACTCTGGGCACAAGCCTCTCCCTCCACCTGGAAAACCCTTTCGCATCATCCTCCCTTTTCTCCTAACTGGCTCCAAGTCAGCCATGGCAGAGTCACTTCCTCCAAAAGGTTTCCTGAAGCCCTTGTTGGGTGTACTTCTAGTTCTATAGCCCCTGGCACACCAGGCCATAGGTCTTACCACACTGTACTACGATCGCACATTTCTACGTCTTCCCCATCAGACCCAGCATGACTGGGCAGCAGGGACCTTCTCATTTATTTCTGAATTCCCAGTACATAGCCCAGTGCCTGGTTGGTACTCAAAAGAAGTCTGATGAATGAATGAATGAATGAATGAATGTAGATTCAGCTGTTAGCCAACAGCACTAGACATGAATTCAAGATCATATACTAGTTTGGGATTATTCCTGCCTTTGATGTCATCCACTGACTAGTCAACAGAGAGAACTCCATTTCTACCTCAGATTTGGGCTGAAGAAGAATACAAGAAAGTGTGACGCTCAGAACTCTGGTGGCTGTGTGCTGCCTGTGTCTCTGGGTACTTGGCTTCACTGGTTGTCTCTTATCTGGCCCCAGCAGATCCCTAGATTCAGGATTCCTTTTAAAGATGCCAGGTCCCCTGGGAGGCAAGGGGGTCTTACCTCTATGCTCCTGTTTTATCTTTGGTGCTAACTACTGGGACAGTAAACACAGGGCCGAACAGGTGGCCTTCTCCTGCTTCTATGCAAGGCGCTCCCCACACACTGGCCAGGACAGAGGCACTGAGTCCACCAGTTCTGACACTGGTAGTCTCCTTCTGAAGAAACAGGTAAGCATCCTTCACTGTTCAGCTCTCAGCCCCGCTAACTACTTATCGTAAATGCTTCTTAAGCAGAGTCACCACCTGATTTTCTGAACACCATGGAATTGGCAGTCAGTCTTCCAGATTCAGACCCAGCTCCATAACTTACCAGCTAAATAACCTCGGCAAGTTACTTAAACTCCCTGAGACCTGACTTCATCTTTAAAAGGGAATAATAATAAATTCTCATAATTCCGCTGCTAGGATTATACCAATAAATTCTGTTCAGTAAGTGCTTACCCCTAACTGGAGAAGTGAAGGTTGGGTAACCTCAAACAGCAACAATCCAAAAATCATGTCTGTGCAGACCTACCTAATTCTTCTGGAAGGATGAGCACTGGCCTGTCACAATTCAGACAGATTAGCCAGATGGCCATCTCTGCCCAGGGCTTGCAAATAATGTGGAGGGATTAAGTGAGGACTGAAGACTTAAGTTTGAACCTTTATCCACAGCCCTGGCTGTGTGGTACCCTATGCCTTGAGACCTCCCTTCCTCCCACCCCTGCATGTGAAATCCGTCTATCCCTAGGGTAGCAAGGAGGCAGTGGGAGGGACAGATAAGGTCTCAGGAGTGTAAATTTACCTTGAGAAGGAGCCTGAAAACTAGGAAGTTCCCATCTTGATTAGAGAAAGCAAATTATCTGAAGAATTTCCCCACCCACAACCCATTAAAGAAGTTAAGATCTAAGGGACTCAACTCCCCCTTTAACCTTGGAGTTGAACTTAAATGAAAAGGCAAGAGTCACCTGATCTCAGATTACACTCAAAAGACCACTTACGTTATTGTAATTAATGAGAGAGTTGAGATGCTAACCACCCACATCAAAACTCTGCCTACAGGAAGTCAGTCCTGACCAGCCCCACATAGTCCTTGTTCCCTAACTTCTGTCTCCCCAATATTCACAACTCCGTGCCATATGCAAGTGCACTCAAGAGTGTGACTCCTCCAATGTTTGCCTCTAAGTGGATCAGTCTAAGAGCTGTGTCTTCTCCTCTGGGCTTCCTGCAGGGTCTGGGACAGAGCTATGCTCCCAGCAAGGGTGTGAGTTGCGGTGTCTCATGGGGCTGGACAGGCAGCCCCGGAACACATGACTCTGGGAAGGTCTGCAGCCCACCTTGGTCTGGTACAGAGCCTCGGCCTCGGCCTTGCTCCTCTGGGCGATCTCCTCATACTGGGCGCAGACCTCAGCGATGATGCTGTCCAGGTCCAGGTCCCGGTTGTTGTCCATGGACAGGATGACAGACGTGTCACTGATGTGGGACTGGATCTGAGCAATCTCCTGAAAGAAAGCAAGGAAGCACGAAATACTTGTTTTGTGAGCAAAGCAAGGTGCCAAGGTGACGGCCCTGTCCCAGCAGGAGGCCCGCAAGCCCTCCCCAGCAGAATTAAGCTGTGTTCCCCAAAGCTTGTAAGAATGGAGCTCACTGGCCCAGAGGCTTTAATACCACATCTGAAAATTGCTGAGTGAGTTTGAAGCAGCCCCAGAGGAAAACCAGGCACAGGTCAGGAGTAGAGAAGGTGGAGGGAAAACAGGCTGGCCACCATGAAGGAGACACTAAGGACCTGGGAGCCACCTATGCTTGGCCAACAGGCTGAGGCTTGAAGCCAGATGGTCACAGAGGCTGTACAAAGGGCATGAGGACTCCCCACTCCATCCCTAGCCATTTCTGCCCACTACCTGAGGAAACATCCTAAGTAGAGAGAAGATAGACAGAAATTAAAATGTGCTCAGCTAAAGGTCAGTGAAAGCCCCTTAAGGACCCATGGCTTCCAGAAGGATGTCAGAGCAGGCCATCTCGGGCCAGGCTGGGACAGATGGCACACATCATTTGGGATACCAGGATAGATGTCACTCTCAACTTTGATCTACGAAGCTCCCAATATCCAGATGCTGGAGATACTCTTAAAGCTACTAAGAAGTAATGGCTCCTTCACATCTGTCCTTCCAGAAGACAGAGCTGGGGGTGGGGAAAGGGGAGCCCTGCCTCCTCATACAGGCCCTTGAAGAACTTGATTTCTCCATCCAGGGAATCTACCTTGGCCTGAAGCTCCACCTTGCTTGTGTAAGCCGTGTCCAAATCCTAAAGAAATCCAGAGGCCCCCTGATATCACCCTTCCTTGAGCCCAGACAGGGCTTTTGCAGGAATGGTCACCCCAGTGCCCAACACTGAGGTTAGCTGCCCCAGGGAATGGAGTCAAGACCCAGAGTGCAGGAACATGACCATCCAGGACTCACTACAAGACCTTAACAAGTTCCTCATGTCTCTGGAACTCCTTCTGCCCCATCCAAAAGTGGAAGCTTGTTACAGCCTCTATTTCTCAGAGAGAAGGTACAGGTGGGAGTGCAATCCCCCACGTGGTCGCTCAATCGGCAGTCAGAGCCGATGGCAGCCGTGGCGATTTGCAGAGACAGGCAGAGTTGGAAAGTGCCTGCCGTCCCTCCCAAAGCATGTCTTGTTCCCCAAGCCAAAGTGGACATGACCTGGCGATTGTCCACATCTCAGCCCCCACCTGTTTACTCAAAATATAGGGACCTGACAGTGATATGTTTTAGAGAAACATCAGGGCGTCCCACGATGTCCCAAGAAGCAAATCTCTCCATCCTCTTCTGACCCTTGGGCTCCAGGCTCTTCTGCAGGGAGCACCAGCTCCCCATCATCCCTGTTACCTCCCCCCACCCTCCGCGCTCCACTCCCTGAGTGACCAACGCAGTGCACACCCCTCACCTTCTTAAGCACCACAAATTCATTCTCAGCAGTTGTGCGCTTGTTTATTTCCTCCTCATACCTGCAGGAAAGGCGTCATGGTGTGAATGTGTGTGTGTGTTGGGGTGGGGGGTTCTCATCATGAAAGCAGAAGAGAGATGCTATGCTTTGTACCTTTTAACAGGTATTATTCTACATCTTTGCAAATCTGTCCAACTCATTAGGAATATTTGGTTAGCACTGCGGGCAGGGTTGGAAGTAACCCCCTCCAGGGCCCTGGGACTAGATGGTTTGGGGTCTGGATTCCCTCTGATGCCTGGGAGATGAGCAGGTTCTTCCTCCTCCACTCAGAGTTCAAATAACAGGAATATGCTGCCGCCCCTTCCAGCCAAGATTTTTGTGTCACCCAGTTGCCTGATATGCCGACTAATAACTCCATTCCATCCTGAAGCTTGAGTCCCAGGGAAGATAGACTGTCCCCTGGGACAGGAAGAAGGAGCATGGCCCAAATGTCCAGGGAAAGGAAGGATTAGAGGGAAAGAAAGGAGACCCAACAGAAACTCCAACTCCCTGCCCTGCTGGGAGGGTTTCCTAGAAATCTGAGGACACAGTGGGGGAGCTCGGGAACCAAGAGGCTGTGGCATACACATACTCAGGCTCTCTCAAGTGCGGAGCAGTGGAGAGCATGCCGAGGAGGGGGCCACCCGCTAGGACAGCCCTGCTGCTGCCTGAGAGGCTGGCCGCCCACTGTCCGACCACCCGGCCTCCCAGAGAAACCCTCATCTTACCTGGGCACAGGGGCTTGGGGTGGGTCACACTCAGCTCAGTGCCCTGAAGCCCACAGGTAAATGTCCCCATGCCTGCTGGGAAAGCCCAGCCCCGGGGTCCAGGTCAGCCTGGGCACAGGGTCCTCGCTCACCTCTTCTTGTAGTCCTCCACCACGTCCCGCACGCTCCTCAGCTCCGAGTCCAGCCTCAGCCTGTCCCCAGACAGTGTTTCCAGCTGCTTCCGCAGGCTGCTGATGTAGCCCTCAAGGATGGGCTCCAGGTTCTTCCTGCAGTTGTTCAGGTCCGGCTGCTGCAGCAGCTCCCACTTGATCTCCAGCACCTGGTTCTGCTGCTCCAGGAACCGCACCTGGAGCCCCAACCAACAGGCACTCAGTCAATGGGGAAAGGCTGTAGGGTTTCCTTTCCTGACAGTGGCTGTGTTGCTACATAGCTGAAAGGGTGAGCCTCACCCTTAGACATGTCACTTGTGCCCCTCTCCTCCCCAGGGTCTGACTGAGGCTCTCTTTCGGGGACAGCCCCTGAGATCAGGCCGGGACTTATCATCTTTATTCCCCTCTAATCAAGGTCTGCTCCCTGCACCTGTCTAAGCCTGCCTGGACCAGGGTGCCCAGCCAGCCTCTGCCCCTTTTCTAAGGTAAATCCTCAGACACGTAAGCTGGCCTGTACCACCTCCACACTCTTGGGCACCTCTACTCAGGGCCTGCTGGCCTGGCCTGCGCTCTGCCTCCTCCCTGTGTCCTCAGTCCCTGCCTCTCCCAGCCAGCTGGAGGCAAGCACTCAGATGGCAGGGGTCCTGGGCTCCCCTATGTGGCCCGCATGTCCGGCCCTCTGTGATCTCAGAGCATTTCCCCAGGGAAAGAACCATCATTCTCAAGCTGCAACCTACAAATATCATACCACTTCCTTGCTTAAAACCCTGGCGGTTCCACATTCCCTACAGGCCAAGTCCAAATACCTTACTGTATGCTTCACAACGTGCCCAGCCCTTCTTCCACCGTCCACCCAACACCTGTGCAAACGCAAGGTCTCCCTACTCTCCAGACAAGTCCCATCATGCCACAGATGACTGCCCCCCACCCTAGTCTGCCTTTCCCCTCCTCTGCCCAGCAAACTCCTACTCATGCTTCACCACCCTACCTCGCTATCACCCCTGGTGGCTTCCCTGCTCCCTTAGGACTCCCAGGAAGTCTCTACTTCCCAAGACCCCCTTACCCCTTCATCCCTCCATGGTTCTCAAACTCAAATGTGCATCAGCATCATGCAGGGGCTTTTTAAAACACAGGTTGCTGGTCCCCACTCCCAGAGTTTGAGCTTCCGGAGGCATGAGGTGGGGCCTTGGGAATGTGCATTTCTAACAGGTGCGCAGGTGATGCCACTGCTGCAGGTTTGAGGACCACTCATTTTTTTTAATTTTTTAAATTTTTTTACAATTTATTTTGGTATCATTAACCTACAATTACATGTGCAATATTATGGTTATTAAACTACCCCCTTCATCAGGTCCCCCCTACCAACCCCATTACATTCTCTGTCCATCAGCGTAGTGAGATGCTATAGAGTCACTACTTGTCTTCTCTGAGCTGTACAGCCCTCCCCATGCCCCCCCTACATTACATCTGCTAATCATAATGCCCCTTTTTCCCCTTATTCCTCCCTTCCCACCCATCCTCCCCAGTCCCTTTCCTTTTGGCAAATGTTAGTCCATTCTTGGGTTCTGTGAGTCTGCTGCTGTTTTGTTCCTTCAGTTTTTTCTTTGTTCTTATACTCCACATATGAGTGAAATCATTTGATACTTGTCTTTTTCGGCTTGACTTATTTCACTGAGCATAATACCCTCTAGCTCCATCCATGTTGTTGCAAATGGTAGGATTTGTTTTCTTCTTATGGCTGAATAATATTCCATTGTGTATATGTACCACCTCTTCTTAATCCATTCATCTACTGATGGACACTTAGGTTGCTTTGAGGACCACTCTTGAGAAGCGCTGCTCTAGTGTACGGCTGAGCCCCGGCTGCCTCACCTTATAGGCTGTTTTTGGCTGTGAGTTTTTCATCTGCACTGGTCTGAGCCCTGTGAGAGAAGGAGCTGGGTCTCATAGCCTTCTAATACCCTGGGCTTCTCCTCTGTCTGGTTTCTAAGCTTCATATGCCATCCCTCTCCCGCTTCCTGACTCTAAGACCATGTCCCCTGCCTCCTGGGAACCTTCTCAGACTGAGCTCTCCTCCCACCGTTCTGACCACCCCCCAAACCTCAGCACTGATGTTCAGGGTTTGTCCACTTCCTCCCTGCTCTGTCCTCAGCTGTGTCTGCATCCTGGGAAGGTGTCCTGCCTTCCTCTGCCTCAGATAGGGAGCCTTCCAAGGGAGTGAAGGTGGAAGGAAGGGACCCATGCTTGGCTTTCTCCAGAAGGTCCCACCTTGTCGATGAAAGCGACAAACTTGTTCAGAGCCCTGATCTGCTCCCGCTCCTGGGCCCGCACTTTCTGAATCTTGGGGTCCAGCTCCACGCTGAGGGGGGCCAGGAGGCTCTTGTTGATGGTGACCTGGTGGATGCCCCCAGGGGGGCACATAGTCGGGCACACGGGACCCAGGGCCACGCTGCCGAACATGCTGCCAGCAAAGCCAATGGCCCGGCCCCGGCCAAGTCCATAGCCCCCTGCCTGCCACCGCCACTGGCCACGTTGAGGGAGATGCTCCGGGTGCCCCCCAGGCTGTAGAGGCTCCGACTTCCGAAGGCCCCACTGATCCCTTTGCCTCCTGCCCGGTAGGAGGACAAGCTAACCCCCGAGAGGACTGCCGAGCAGCCACTGAAGCCCCCCTTGGCAGCAGCCCCCGACTTGCAGGTGAATTGGCAGCTCATGCTGTGAGGTCAGAGAGCTGGAATAAGATGCTATCCCTTAGCCGAGATGTGATTCACCAGCCTGCGATCTCAGGCTCCCCTTTTATAGAACTCAGGAGAGAGCCACTGCCCTAAATTGTGGGTTTAGTTTGCCTGGGAGCAAGAAATCATTTTCTCCCAAGAAAATCAGAGACACTGGGTAAATAACCTGAAAACCCCCATAGTGCTGGGCTTGTGAACCCTGCCCATATAATTTGAGCCTGGTCTAATTAGCATGGGGTGATTAGCCTGGCCAAGGTATCCTCGAAAGATCTTGGCTGGCAGGTTTGTCACAGCCTCAACTGCCCTTCCCCAAGGAGCAGGGAGGCTGGATTGCGGGGTGCAGAAGGAGACCTTTAACTGCAGCGTCATCTGTGGGAGATATCAGACTGTACTAGCTAGCATCAGATTCGCTGCTCCGGGGACCCTGGCTAAGCTGCTTTTATGTGGTTAGGAAGAGACACTGCAGCCTGACTTCCCAGTGCTCCTGAAGGCTGTTCCCCTGGCTGGCCAGGATTGTGGGGATGAGCCCACTAGAAATCCAGGCCCAACCCTTTGGCTGCCAACCCCCGTTGAGTCCTCCCAGGTCCTCTGCTTATCTGCACAGCCAGGCTGCCCTGCACACACCAACTTCTTTGTTCCTGCCTTCTCCCCCCAGCCCCTCCCTTGACCTTGAAATCATAGTATTGCCACCACTCATGATGGCCGACACTGGTATGGTGCTTTACAGCATTCAAAGAGCTGGTCACATGTTCGAGTTCTTTACTCTTCTTAGTCAGCCTGGGGAGGAGATACGATGAACCACATTGCACAGATGAGAAAAACAAGGCTCAAATGGTTGAGGATGGCAAATATTTCATGATCTCTTTCTTCATAGGAATCTCAGGGGTTTCGATACCCAACAAAACACAGGCCCAGGCTTGAGCACTCCCTGGGCTGGTCTTCTGACCCCACATTCAGAGCTTTGCAGGCCATAGTTATCTGTCTGTCTATCCAGCCCCTGGACTAGTCATTCACTAAACGGCGTTCTATTGAGGGCTCTGTCCTGGGCTCTGGGATCATAAATTAATAAGACAGAAGCCTGACTCTCAATTCTAGAGGGGAGGGCAGACATTTGATTTCATGAGACCCTAGATGTTACCAACGTATGTGACCCAAGTGTTTCACAGTTCCCAAATCCCAAATATACCCACTATATATAATCTCCACCATAAAAATGTAATCATGTCACTAGCCAGAGTGCTAGTTTGCCAATGGGCAGTCTGTCAATCCCACTTTTCTATTTCTGTGCAGAGATTATGGCCCTTTCTGTATTACATATTATAATACAACCGAACTACCCTGCTAATATGCTTGTACCAAGCAATTACCAGGTTCAGCCTCCTCTTCTTTTTTAATACAAAACAGCTATTTTCTAGTTAAGCGTAATCATTTTCTTAGGTGGTCTCAGTTACAGCACCAGCAATGGCATTTGGCAAGCTTTTCTTTTTTCACTGGACACAAAGATTTTAACCCTTTGCAATTTCTTCATAAGGCAAGATGAGTAAAAACCAGCAAAACTGTGTTGTGACGAGGGTCCCGAGTATTCCAGCGAGAATCACGCCACAATGGACCCCCTTCAGAACATCAGTGTCAGGGTAGTCGTGAATCAGACCCGCGTCTCAGCAAAATACAGACTGCTGTCCCAGGCCTAGAGACCCCTCCCTAAGGCCCGAAAGTCCGTGTTCACGATGGGACTGCCAACCCTATGGTGTGGTGCGTGAGTGTGGACGAGCAACCAAGCCCTCACCCACAGGGCCGTCACTCCCCCTTCCACCCTGGCCGCCCCTCCTTGTGAACCTCTTACAGGGGCACCTGGGAAACCTTCTCTGGTCGCATGTCAATCCAGCCACTCCTCTCTGGCCAGACTCCCCAGACTGTACCCATTGTCTGCTCTAATTCGATGTCTCTACCTACGTCCCAAGTGTGTGTCAGTCTTACCCAACAGCCAGAAAGGTTTCTGAGGACAAGACCGAGAGCCCAACCTCCCTCTGATCCTCTTTACACATTGCCCAGAACTGCAAGGGTGAGGGACCCTCAGAGGGACCCTAAGGACAGGGACCTTAGCACCTGTCTTTAAAACTCTAAGTGGGTTTTCTAAAAACATAGGCAAAAATCTCTTGGACATAAACATGAGTGACTTCTTCATGAACATATCCCCCCGGGCAAGGGAAACAAAAGCAAAAATGAACAAATGGGACTATATCAAGTTGAAAAGCTTCTGTACAGCAAAGGACACCATTAGTAGAACAAAAAGACATCCTACAATATGGGAAAATATATTCATAAATGATGTATCTGATAAGGGGTTGACATCCAAAATATACAAAGAACTCACGCACCTTAACAAACAAAAAGCAAATAACCCAATTAAGAAATGGGCACAGGACATGAATAAACACTTCTCTAAAGAAGAAATTCAGATGGCCAACAGGCACATGAAAAAATGCTCCACATCGCTAATCATCAGAGAAATGCAAATTAAAACCACAATGAGATATCACCTCACACCAGTGAGGATGGCCAACATCCAAAACACAAACAACACCAAATGTTGGCGAGGATGTGGAGAAAGGGGAACCCTCCTACATTGCTGGTGGGAATGCAAATTAGTCCAACTATTGTGGAAAGCAGTATGGAGGTTCCTCAAAAAACTCAAAATAGAAATACCATTTGACCCAGGAATCCCACTCCTAGGAATTTACCCCAAGAATGCAGCAGCCCAGTTTGAGAAAGACAGATGCACCCCTATGTTTATCACAGCACTATTTACAATAGCCAATAAATGGAAGCAACCTAAGTGTCCATCAGTAGATGAATGGATTAAGAAGATGTGGTACATATACACAATGGAATATTACGCAGCAATAAGAAAAAAACAAATCCTACCATTTGCAACAACATGGATGGAGTTGGAGGTTATTATGCTCAGTGAAATAAGCCAGGCCGAAAAAGACAAGTACCAAATGATCTCACTCATATGTGGAGTATAAGAATAAAGAAAAAAAAAAAATGAAGGAACAAAACAGCAGCAGACTCACAGA
>JAQQAC010003639.1:2871061-2901696 GCA_029783875.1 Phataginus tricuspis | reverse complement strand
GGGGGGGACCTGATGAAGCGGGTAGTTTAATCATCACAATATTGCCCATGTAATTGTAGGTTAATGATACTAAAATAAAATAAATTGTTAAAAAAAAAAAAAACAACTCTAAGTGGGTTTTCTGGAGTGGGCCCCTTACATTCCCATCCCGCCCCCTCCCACCCCAGGAAAAACTCAATGCCACATGAATCCTTCCCTAATCTTCTCCCTCAGAGCGGCAGTGCTCCCCTGGCCCCCTCCCAGGGTCTAAGGCTAGGTAAAAATAACTCGTAGACTCCATGCCAAAAGCAAGATCGATACAAGGAAAAACAATAAATTGGACTTCATCAAAATTTAAAACTTTTCTCTGCAAATACCCATTAAGAAGATGAAAAGACAAGCTAGAGACTGGAAGAAATAATTTGCAAACCACACATCCAACAAAGGACCAGTATTTAGAACATATAACAAATTCTCACAACTCAACAACAGACGAACAATTCCATTAAAAAGAGGCAGAAGACGTGAAAAGACATTTGATGGGAGAGGATATACAGATGGCAACTAAGCACATAACAAGATATCCAACTACATTAGCCATTAAGGAAATGCAAATTTAAACTGCGATGAGATATCATTACACATCTATCAGACTGGCTAAAATAAAACTTAGTGACGGGACAAACACTGGCAAGGTTCAGAGAAACTGGATCACTCACACATTGCTGGGACAAATGTAAAATGCTGCAGCTACTCTGGAAAACAGTTTGGCAATTTTTTAAGTTAGGATAGTTACCATACAGCCCAGCAATTACATACCTGGGTGTTTATCCAAGAGAGATGAAATCTTACGTTCACACAAAAAACCTGTACACAAATGTTTACTGCAGTTTTATTCATAATAGGGAAAAAAATGCGAACAACCCAGATTCCCTTCAATGGGTGACAACTAACTGGGGGACATCCACACCATGGAGAACTCCTCAACAATGAGATGGAACAAACTATTGATACATGCAACAACCTGGATGAACCTCAGAGATTCCAGAGAACTGTGCTGAGTAAATAAAGCCAGTCGCAAAAGGCTCTGTATTGCATAATTCCATTTATATAACATTCTTGAAATGACTCCATTTGTATGACATTCCTGAAATATAAAAATGGAGAAACACAGTGCTTTCCAGGGGTAAAGGACAGGGCGTCACAGCAGGGAAGCAGGTGTGTTTACACAAGGACAACAGGAGGGAGCCTGTGGGGATGGAAATGTCCTGCAGCATAACTGCGTCAATGCCAATCTCCTTGTGATACTGTACTATACTCTTGCACCATGTTACCATCCTGCAACAATTCCTGAGCACTAACTATGTGTCAAATACTGTTGTGAGCACATTAAATTTCAAAATAACCCCATCAAAAGAGGTATGACTAACATACACTTTTTACAGATCAGGAAACTTGGGCGCGACCACGCAGCTGGGAACTAGGGACAGAAGCCAGGCAGTCCTGTAATGCACATGCTCTTAACCACTACTACCTAATTTCTTTGTAAAAGAACTTGTTTCTCCCACCCTGAGATTCTTATTCAAAAGGTCTGGGGCAGAGTCTGAGCTTACAGAGTTTCTTAACTTCCTCACAATTCTTTTTTTTTTTTTTTTTTTGGGAGCCTGAACCCACTCTCAGGAGTCTGCCTTTTAGCATAGTCAGGAGTGTGATGTGATTTCAACTCACATTCCACTGTCCACAACTTAGTTTCATGGCTGCAATTATTTGCAAAGGGGTCTTTAGGTGAGGGGCCATGTGCCATCTGCATTTTCTATTTCTGTAGGAGAAGAGGAGAAAGGATATTGGGGGCCAGCCAGCAGGCTCAGGCACACTCTGTCTGCTAGAGAAGCCCTCTTGTCCCTTTTCACGCCACTGTCTAAAACTGCAGGATGGAGTCCAGATCTCTTGAGGAAATGGGAGGGCAAGATGGCCAACCATCCCGGTTTGCCTGGGACTGAGTGGGTTCCCAGAACATCGAACTTGCAGTCATAAAACCATGTCTCAGGAAAACAGAGCAAATTGGTCACTGCCCCAAAAGGCCCTCATCTCCTGATCTGGTCCCACCCCCTTTCCTGCCACCCTTGTCTCCAAGCTCCGCCAGACTGCAGCCGCTCAAAAAAACCCACAGAGCCAAGCTCTTCTCAAGCTCCTTTTCATTCCTTCAGCCAATATTTTTGACCACCTACTAGGTGTCAAGCATTGCTTCCATCACAGGGGATATAACACCTCAATCTAAACACTCCCTTCCTCCTGGCTAACTCCTCACCTTTCAGGTTTCAGGTTTTAGCTTTGAGGGATCTTCTTCAAGGACCCCCCACCCCTGCCCATCCTCCTAGCCTGGCCCCCTGCTCCTCATGGGCACTCCCCCAAGAGCGACTATATCGCTGCACTCTGCACATTCCCTCACCTGCCTTCCCAGTAGACAGAGGGCTTGGTCATCTTTTGTACCAGTGTTGAGGACAGAGTCCAGCACGTAGTCAGTGCTCAGTAAGTGATTGTTGAGTGAATGAATTCTCTTTCTCCAGGAACTAGGGCTTACTTGAAGAGGAACTATGCTCATCCACCCCCTGACCATGCGCCCTCCTCTCGGCACTCCAAACAGACTTGTAACAGGGAGCCGGTGAGCCTGCCTTCCCATCCCGACACTGCCGGACTCCATGCAGGGCTGGGCCCGCAAGTGCTTGCTTGCTAGCCGAGCTGGAGACCTAGCAGCAGACCTGCCCTTGTGACCCAAGGCTGCTGCCGCCCACTCGCACCCTCTGGCCATTACCTGATAATAATCCTTGTAACAATAATGATAACAACACTATTACCCCTTAATTAGGCAATAATGACACAGGCTTGGCTGCCGACTCAAAGTCCTGAAGTTAATGTTTTAAAAACGGAAGCTGAGCTTTCCCAATAAAAAGGGGAAATAAGGGTCATTTTTGTCCACCTTCTAAAGCTCAGTGGAAATAACATATCCCTCCATCAGCCCAGATAACTGAGCCGGGGGAGAACAGAGAGTGAGCATGTGTGTATGTGTGTACAGGTGGTCCGCAGGGCAACAACGAGGGGTGGACAATATTCAGGGGTCCTCCGGTTAGTGCATGTTTTAAAGTTCCCAAACCGAATGAATTTTCAGTGAAGTTATTTGGAAAGTATGGCAGTAGCAGGAATGGCTGAGGGAGTGGAGGTAGAAGAAGGCAACTCCTTCAAAGGGAACAGGATATAAAGTCGTCCCCAAAGTAGGGACCCAGGGCTCTGTTCACACCCCTTCTGACCCACTGGATGTTTATTTCAGGTTGGATTCTGCCTGGAGTGTGGTCCTAAAATGTATTTGCTTCTGTTTCATTTTTATCCTCATCCCCTGGAGAAGAGGAGACACAGGAACTCACCCACGCTCACGTTATCTCCAGGTGGCTGATCCACGCTGGCTTTCTCAGGGAAAGGCATGGGGCCAGGCTGGCATGCCCGCACCCTCCCGGTCGCCATAGATCTTTCCCTCTCCTCCTGCCTTTGGTGAGCACCTGGGGTCAGAGACCCAGAATGGTCAGATGGGCTTTAGAAAACAAATCAAAACATGTTCTTGATAAACTGTGGTTGTTGATTATCAGCACAATGGTTGACACTCATCAAGGTGAACTGGTAGTGACGATCAAAAAGGGTGTATGTGCCTGGGCTTTAGGGCTGAGACAGAAGGAGAGCTTTGCTTCTGCACCACAGAAGGGGACAGAGTGGACTAAAAGCACTAAGGGGGTTCAGGGCAAGGCAGGTGAGAAGATGGCCAACAGCCCTGGAGGCCCATTGAGGCTGCATGTGAAGGATTTCCTATGGGCCCCAACCTTTGGATGCATGAAAAAAAATAAAAAAGGAGTAAGAACTTGTTTTGACCAGGAGCTTGTCTCCAAACTGCCAAAGAAGATAAAAGTGTCGGGGTAGGGCCACAGCATGTATGTACACCGTGACACACTCAGGTGGGTGGATGCCATGAGAACAGGACCAGAAGATTCAACTTTGCCTCTGAGAGGGAAACTTGCAGGTTTCTGGGCCCTGAGCTGGAGCCCTCGTTTCTCATTGAACTGGACTCCTTATTTCCTGTGCCAGAACCAGTGACTCCATGGCTCCCAACTTGAGGTCTGGACCCTAGGGAGCTCACGATGGTGACTGTAGAACCCGCAGCTTTCAACGTAGACCCAGATGCTCCTCCAGATCCTCTGAGGGTGCTGCCTCCCCTTGCAGAGCTCCCCTCTGCCCGTGACCTGAAGCCAGAGGCAGCCGCACCAGAAGCAGAAACTGTGCTTGGCACCACAGCGGTGAAGGGACAGAGAAGCAGGCTCAGGGCATCTCCAGACATCCCTGTACACCTTCAAAATCCCTGAACACCCATCGCAGACACAGCCTTGAGGGGCATCTTCCTGAGGAGTCCTGTAAGGGACAATGGCTCCCACACCATCCATCAATTTGTCCGTCGGGCCGTCTTTCCACCACCAGATTCAGGGGGTCCTGACAGCGGATCTCTGCCTCCTCCACCTGGAAGCAAGCATGAGATCCTAGGTGCAAAGGGAACTTGGACCTCCTCCGTTCAAATCTCCTCCTTGTCATGACTGGTGCAAGATCGCACAGTCCGCACCCACAGAGCGAGAGCACGGTTGCGGGTTCCCAGCCTCCCGGCCCAGGGCTTCTCCCTCCTCATCTCAGAACAGGGCAAGGGTGACTCCTGATGGACCAGTGAAGGAGAACCCCCACTACTTAGAATAGCTCACATTGTTGGTGACTTCTGCAGACACGCCGTTGGCACAAAAACAATCGGAATAATCAGTAAGTCTTCTGACAGGGGCTCAGAGGCAATTTCCAGAAAGAAAGATGCACTGGGTGTGATTCAGTCTCACTCTGGAAAATACCTGGCCCCGACCTCCTTTGTTCTCACCTAGAGTAACAAAGGTGGCTGTCCTCAATTTCCCCTGCCTGTGCTCCTAACTTTCAGTGGGTTCATAGCCTCTGTTCCTGGACTCCCAAAACTGCTCCTCTCTCCTTTGACCCCTCATCCCTTAAGTTCTTCTCTGCCTTTTCCACAGCCTGGGCTTGGTCCAGCCATGCCTGAACTAGGAAAAGCTAAGGAAACCTATGCCTTTTTTGCTGTCGTTCTCAAGGGCAGGGAAATGTCCCTACATTTCCCTTTGATCCAGAGGTCCAGAGGGAACGTTCGGAGGAATTAAGGACTCTAGCATAGAGGGCTAAGATCTGTGCTAATCACATGTACTCGGAACCAAGTCCCAAGCCAGACAGCCCCTGCCTCGCTACTGACAAAGCTTGGTGACATTTCAGAAAGGAGCGAGCTAATTAATTGTCCCAGCATATGGATGGGAAGGCTGACACAAGGTCACTGCTGATACACACTGGCCCCTCCTCTCCCTTCTGGAGGCCCATCTGCTCTCCAGCGGCTTGCAGTAGGCGGTGATCTCCACACCCAGGGCCAGCTTGCCTCCCAGCAGCTCCTGGTAGTCAGGCTGCAGCTGAGTCAGGTCCTCCTGGGCCTGCTGCAGGGCAGCCTCCACCTCAGCCAGCTTGTCCTGGCCATCTTCAAGGACCACCTCACCCTTCCGCTCTGCCTTCAGGATGGTGTCTTGCAGGGCAGCATTCTGCCAAGGGCCAACAGCAGGCAGTAAGTAAGCATGGAAAACCAGGTACCTGTATCCAGCTGTGCTTCTCTCTTGTCCACTTTCATAATTTATTGTGGAAGATACATGAACACAGAAAAATTAAAATATCTATCTTAACCCCACACCCCGAAGGCTACCACTGCCAGCTTGGTATCCCACCTGTTTCCCAAGGTTGGCAGGTTCTGCCTGAAGTCTTTGAATGGCTCCGTTCAGCTCACTGAGCTCCATCTTAATCATGCTGAGGTCACCACCCCTTCCCCAGCAGTGGCCTGGAGCTCCTGGTACTGGAACCAGGAAAAGGCAGGAGTGAAAAAGTGGCCGAGAGACAGCCAAGACCACAGCAGCTCACCCGCCTCATCTGACCGGGATCCACGTGTTCCACCCAGTCTGGTGATTGTGGCTGGAACCTCCCTGTGGGCTGGGAAGGTACTAGTCTAGCGGAGGAAACAAAACATTTCTATATAGCATAGCTATGTCGCTATCAAAGGTCACCTAGCCAAATCCTGAATAGGAACATACCTCTGGTCTGCCTTCCCAGCAGACCTTGAAGGAGGATAGGAAAAGGCAGTCCACAGTAGGGAAAAGGCACTACTTCATGTGTGGACCTGGAGTTATTATTTCTATCGAAGAACCACTTTAAACCTCGTTCTACTCCAGCGGATGTTAGGAAGGTCAGGCTTCCTGAAGATATGCTTCCATAGATTTGGGGTGGGAAGGCGGTGGGGAACATATGGAGGTAGAAGGAAGCTGGCCAGGTTCAAACACTGGCTACCATGGTACTTGGAAGAAACAGCCGACTGTACTGGTTCGAAAGCTAAATTTCAATGTGCCTGAGTCTGCAGAGTTGGGTTGGCTTCCCAACACAGGACTGGGCAAGTCCCTAGGAAGCCCTAGTAACTTCCTGGTGGCCAAGCCAGAGGCTTTCACAGGTGCCCTCCCCACTAATCTCCAGGACAGAACATATAAGGTCATGTGGCCCTACCAATCACAAGACCAATGGGGCAAGTCAATCCCTACTGGCAAGAATGGCTATCTTATGTGCCCTCTAGGCTCAACCCAGCACAGGACGCTTCCCCAGGTGTGCGCCTTGGTCTGGTACAGGGTCTTGCTCCTCTGGGTGATCTCCTCATACTAGGATTTGACCTCAGAGAAGATGCTGTTGAGGTCCAGGTGCCAGTTATGTCCACGGAGAGGACCACTTGGGTGTCATTGACTGCCCACTGCACCCGGGCCAGCTCCTGCACAGTACAGCAGGGATCCGTCCTCAGGAAATGCTCAGCACCCACCTCCTGGGGTTCCCAGGGCCACCTCACCACAAGCCACACAGAAGCTCAGGAACAGTCTGGGGAGCCATCTCCCTCTTCTTTGGTTTTCCAGCCATCCCAGAAAGCTTACAGCAGCACGGAAGACTTGGAAGAATTCATTCTCCTGCTGCAGGGCTTCCACTGTGGCTCTCAAGTCCACCTTGATCAAGTAGGCACTGTCAACATCCTGAAAGCAGGGGACAGTGAGCCCAGTGGGCTGGCAGACCTTCGCCCGCGCTGGCAGGATGCCAGAGGGAGAGCAGCAGCAACATGGCAAGCCCTGGGGGGAGAGCAAGTCTCCATCTAAAAACTAGCAGAGTGGAGACAATGCCAAGTCGATTTTTAACCTAGCGGTGATATCCTTAAGAAGTTAAAAATGGGACTTTGGAGCCAGAGATCAGGGTTACCTTCATTCTTCCCACACTTCAGTCTTGCACGCAGCTCAGGGCTGACTTGGAAGTTAACTGGGCCGGGGATCGTTCACACTGAGCCCAGCACAGAGCAAGGTGAGGAGGAGCAGAACTGAGATCTGGGGTGGAAGGAAAAGCCAGCTGCTTCTCACCTTCTGCAGCACCACAACGTCATTCTTGGCATTTGTCCTGCTGGTGATTTCTGCTTCACATCTGGTGGGAGTTAGTAGATAAGACCATTAATGTCTTAAGATACTCCTTTTCTCTCTTTCCTGCCCCGTGAGCTGACATCCACAGAGTCACAAGAACAAAGCAAACAGGAAGCGATCCTCAGGATGCCTGGGACGAGAGACCGATTCTATGCCACGGCGCTTCTGTCAGACGTAGCCCTGGGAGCCACATGTATTTGGGCCCAACACCAAGTGCCCCACCTTCCCCCACCACTCACGTCTTCCTGTATTCCGCCACAGAACCTTAAGTGTTCTTCAGCTCTGCCTTCTGCCTCATCTTCTCTGCTGTGAACTTGTCCACCTGCCTCCTGAGGCTGCCGATGTAGCCCTCCGAGCCGGGCTCCAGCCTGACGGTGGGGGTGCTGGCATCCAGCTGCCGCGGCAGCTCCCACTTAATCTGCAGTATCTGGTTCTGCTGCTCCAGGAACTACACCTGGGAACAGGCAGTCCGAGGGCTCAGCCCCAGGAGACAGCATTGTGGGCTTGAGCATTCCCCGCTGGCCTGACAAGAGGGCTAAATGAATCCATTTTGGCGTTAACTCCCAACACAGTGTGATAGAGGTGAGTTAGTCCTGTTATTTGGAGGATCTCAGGTGTACGTGTGTGGACGATTGCTCGGAGCACTGGTGCTCAAACTCTAGAGAGTATTCGAATCAATCACTCAGAAGGTCATAAAGAACAGAGGTCCAGTCTTCTTAATGTAGGATAGGGTCTAGGCCTTTGAATGTCTACCAAGTTCCCTTGTTCATTCTTACTCCCACCAAAGTTTGAGAACCTGGATCTAGATCATTCCTGAAGAGATGTCGGCAAGAGACTTCATCAATGAGCCCGCAAAATAACGCTCTCAGGAATGTTCTTTCACCAGCTAGCCACAGCTATTTGATGGGAACAAAACATTCTGTTTACTCAATCTTCTCACTGTTTTCATGACACCGCAGTAAGTAGCAAAAAAGAAGAATTAACTGATATGAGTGCCTGGAACCACGTTGAGCACCTTCCTGGTTAAGCTCATGGGATACTCCCACCCTGCAGCTAATGTCCCCCCGCCCACCACCCTCATCCCCCAGTCCCTGCCCCCACCTCACAGCACAACCGCCCTTTTGAGGCAGGAAAGGAAAAACATAGTTTAGTTTCATTTTTTTCCAAGCCAGAGCTTTAATCAAGCAGGAACCCCACACAATTTCCCATCCCTTTTTTTTCAGCCTCATTGAGGTATAACTAACATATAAAATTATAAGGTATTTGAAGTGTAGATCATGAAAATTTGACGTACATATACATTATGAAAGGGTTCTCCTCACCCAGTTAATTAACACATCATTGCCTCACATCAACATTTTTCTTTTTTTTTTTTTAGTGAGAACACTTAAGTTCTATATTTTCAACAAATTTCAATTACACAATACAGTGTTATCCACTGTAGTCACCATGAAAAAACATAGTTCCTTAATGTACTGTCTACACTGGTAAGACTGCCCTGAACCTAGAGCTCTGGGCACATTCACCGATTCTACTTTACTTCTTATTGGCATCCCCTATTGTTTTCCCGGCTCCAAGTCTATCCATAGTGCCAACCCATAGCTGCTCCTCCCTAAAAAGAGCACCCTGAGAAAGGTGGGGCCAGGCACAGCTAAAGCATTCTACCCAGGCAATCCCAAGCATCTCATTGGCACAGACTCAAGAGGCAACCTTCCTGGCCCCTCAGTCTTCCCGGGGCTATTCAGAGTAAACCTCAGTCCGAGGTTGCTCTAAGAGCGGATGGGTGGTGTAGCAAGTATAAGAAGTCTGGCCTCTTTGGGTGTGAAGACTAGATGAGATCTGAAGGTAAGAATCCCTCAAGTCTATGAAAATAATTCACCACTCCCAGACTGGCCAACAGAATTTTAAAATCACCTGGCCATGCCATTTGTATCATCCCCACATTCCTTTTCCAGAGTCCATTAACTGGACATCTGATTTCTGTGGTGGTGTCTATTCACTGGCTTTGAGAGTAGAAATACCAGTTTGCACAGAAAGAAAACCCTAGACCCAGAGTCACATAACAACTTATAGGGAAGAAAACATTTGCCAGTGTCAGTGGGTCCACTTACAAGATAACCACTGACCATACTGACTTCTTCAAGGCTGAACCCGTCAGGCTGTTCTGATTTACTGTCCATGCAGGAGGGGTCACCTTTATTTTGTGCTGAGACTGCAAGGCCCTAAGTTTGACGTGGCAGTGACAGGTTGCTGAGCATCAGATCCAGTCTCCTAGGGAGGTTTGGAGAACATGAAAAACAAAGTGGGAGCCTTCCACTGGGGCCAATTTTAAGAGACAAGGACTGGGCTAGTTGACCTCAAGTAATCTAGACCCAAGCTGTCCAATATGATAGCCACTAGTCATATTCCCATCATGGCAGAAAGAACTTTTTGCAGATCCCTGGAGTTATCCAGGCCTGGCTGTCTGGCCTCCAGGCATCAACACCACCTTGTCAATAAAGGAAGTGAACTGGCTGAGTTCCTTGATCTGCTCCCACTCCTGCTGCTTCAAGTCCTGGGCTGCAGGGTTGATCTTCACATCCAGTGGCTCCAACAAGCTTTGATTCATTACACCTTCCTGGATGCCCCCAACGCAGACTGCTGGACCTACAGACCCCAGCCCCACAAAACCACCACAGAGGCCAAAATCCACTCTGGCGAGACGGCCCACCCCAAAACGTCCACCCCCATAGTTCCCCAGACTGCCCACGGCCCAGGCCTCCAGCCACACTGGTGGGGATGCCCTCGTTCCCTCCAAGGCTAAGGAGACTCTGGTTACTGTGACCTCCCGGCTTGGCAGAGCCTTGCAGTGGACCCGCAGCGAGCTTCTTGCCCCCCTCAGGCATCCTCCTGGCAGGATGCCCGAGCCACTGCTAAAGCTCCCTCTCTGGCTCCTCAAGGCATAGAGCTGCCTGTTCATGGTGACGCAGGAGTGAGAGACACTGAGAGGTAGGAAGAGTGTTTCCCTGCCAGGGTTCAGAAATCTCCCCTTACATGTCCCTTGGAGGTGGCACCTGGCCAAGGACAAGTTCATGAGTTCGCCTCCCCCGGAGCTGAAAGTGACAGGAAGATAAGTAATACCATCTACTTAGGACCAGTATGTCAAACAATCATCACTTAGCAGGGGTGTCTTATTATTTATCTATCGATTATCTGCTGACGTAGGCAATACGAGGTGTCTGAGATTATACCCAAAAAGCTCTCAGATAATGTTTTCTGAGACTGTTGGTATTCCAACATTTTTAGTTTCTACCAAAGTAGTACAAAAACTTGAGATACATCTTCTAGAAGCTTTTGGACAATGATAAAGTTAGAAACTGATATTTAGAAAGAATAGTGAGTCAGAGAGACTTATTCAATGGAGTTTTCTGTAGTTCGTGGAAATTGCTTCTGCCTCCGTACCCCCACATATAATTTCGTATATATTTTTATATAACTTTTATATTTTTTATTATATATAGATACCCCTGGAGCGTGGGGTAATTTATGGAGTGGTGGAAATGTTTTATACTGTTATTGTGGTAGTGGTTACAAGAGCATATACATATGTGGGAGTTTTTTTAATTATTGAGGTTTACATTTAAAATGTAATACAAAACATTTTTGCATGTAAATTAATCCTCATTAAACTTGAATTTAAAATAAACATGTGCATTGAAATATTATCTATAATAAATTTTAATTCACTGGAGTTCAACAATGCATTAAACTAACTCATTTTTCTGCAGACTTTGAACTAAAGGTTCTCCTGCATTTTATCTTTCAATGAAAAGTAACTAGATTAGTTACAAATATTATTAATATTTGCATCAATCAATCTGCATGGATCAATATTTTCTTAAGGCAGTGCAGTAAAATAAAAGTACAGAATATATTGACTATAAAGCATCTTCTTTTACCTTCCAGTGTCAGGTTTTACATTTACCAAACAATCTCCTTGTTCTCTACAACTGACTTCATAGTAAGTTCACGTTTTAGAGATTTGTATATAAGTCGGTTTGTCAAGGAATGGTTTGCCCATGGTATAACTCACTCCTGTTAGTGTACAGTTCTTTGAATTTTGACAAATGCATTTACTCAGGTAACCATTGCCACAATCAAATAGAGAACAGTTCCCTTGCCCCCCACAAAATTCCCCTGCGCATATGTAGTTCAGCCCCTCCCCCTACATCCCATCCCTGGCAACTGCAGACCTGTTCTCTGTCCCTCTGGTTTTGCATATAAGTGGAAGCATACTGCATGTAACCTCTTGAGACTGGCTCAGCAGAGTGCCTTTAAGATTCATCCATGTGTTACATGCATCTGTTCTTTCCTATTTATGGCTGAATAGTATCCAATTGTATGATTGCCTGCAGACTGTCCATTCACCTGCTGAAGGACATTTAGGTTGTTAAAAGTTCTGGTAATTATTAATAAAGCCACTATAAAAATTCACATACAAGCTTTCATGTGAATATAAGTTTTCATTTCTCTTGGGTAAATGTGGAGAAAGGGGTGTCTAGGTCATATGGTAAGTACATACTGAAACTTTATAACAAGCCCCCAAAGTATCCAAACAATTCTTCATTCCCAAAAGCAGTGCATGAAGAGACCCTGTCGCTCCGCATCCTCTCCGGCACTTGCTATCGTCTGGTTTGCTCATTTAGACCTTCTCATAGCCATGGTGGTAAATCACTGTGGCTCTAATTGGCATTTTCCTAGTGACTAATGTGTTGAGCAACTTTTCGTGTGTTTATTTCCCATCTCTGTGTCTTCTTTAATGAAGCATCTCTTCAAACATTTGTCCGTTTTTCTTGATTCGTTTGTTTTCTTATTAAGGAGTTTTGAAAATTCTTTATATACTCTAGTTACAAGGCCTTTATCAGCTATGTGTTTTGCAAGTATTTTCTCCCAGGCTGTGGCTGGTTTTTTCATTCCTTTGACAGTGCCTTCTACAGAGGAGAAGTTGTTAATTTTGATGAAGTTTAACTTTTAAGTCTTTCCCTCTTAAAGGCTCATGATTTCAGTGTTTTTATATAAGAAATCATTGCCTAACCCAAAGGTCACAAAGAATTTCTCTTATAGTCTATTTCTGACTCTCTATTCTATTTCATCAAGCTATGCATCTATCCTTTAGCCAACACCACACTGTCTTGAGTATTATAAGTCTTGAAATCAAGTAGTCTGAGTCTGCCAAACATTGCTTTTTCAGAATTATTTTGGTTAGTCCAGGTAATTTGCGTTTCCAAATATATTTTGAATAATCTTATCAATTTCTACAAAAGAATCTTGCTGTGATTTGGGTTGAGATTTCCTCAAACATAAAGATGAATTTCGGCTGGAGGGATCTGTAGATCATTTCATTCCGTCTCCTTTAACTGGGGCTGAAATTGAACCTTGGGAGGAGAAATGACTAGTCCGGTGCCCCGCAGAGACTCCCCCAAGATGAAGGTTAGCATTTAAGTCTCCTAATTCCCAGGGCAAGGCCGCCCCCTCTTCACAGCAAGTAGACGCTGAACTGTTCCACCCAAGAGGGCTTCCTGGACGAGGTGAGCTGTCCAAGTACTCTCATCTGAGTTGACAGGGAAGAGATGGTAAAGGGGAGGCAAAAGGCTCGTTTGAATTCCCACCAGGATTCACAGGCAGAGAAAGGGGGGGAACCACAAGAGGGAGGGTATCCCAAATATTCTGCAACATTGACAGGATGTAAATATTTAGCCCCGTTCCCTGTGGAAATAGAGCTTGTAAACCCTTCTGCCCGGGCACATCTTTTTGTTGAAGCCCAAGACATGACAAGTCAGTTATTACATTTGGTGGAAGATGGCCAGAGGAGAGACCCGGATTCTGGGCCAGTCCCCGCAATACTTAGGAGGAAAGGCGAATCGGTCCCCCGGAGATGGCCCTCTCACTCCAATACCTGGTTAGACTTCTTTCACACCTCAGGCTTCTGAGTTCACGTACAAGGCTCGTTTTGCTGTTAGAGATCAACGTGAAAGTAACACGTATCTGAGTAGATCTGAAGAGAAGGCCTGCTTCCCGGGTGGAGTAGCCATGAGGGGCATGAACCAGAGAGAGGGCTGGAATCTCGCACCACCGCGAGTCAGCCATGAAGGCAGTGGGGATAAAAGCTGCCGCCTTACCTGCCTTGCCTTCTTTCCCTTCACAAGGTTATCAGGACAGCTCACCATGCCTGAAGCCTTTAAACATGAATTGGGAGTCGAGGTCTGGTTTCTAGGCCCATCCTGGGCCTTACCTGTTTTCTTACCTAAACTGGAGATTCAAATTCACTGAGTGCTAAAGCTCCCTTCAGGCCCAAATGTCTGGGACACTAGGCCCCATTTAAGGTCATGTTCATGTTTGCATGGTATATACAACCTAGAACAGCCTGGCCTCCTGTGCACCTCGTAGCCTTCCCAGCCCGCATCCTCACCTGAGCAGGCTGGCGTGGCTCTCAGAGCCCTTCTCTGAGCAGCACATCACCTTAGAGTGGTCAGCCCCACGTACTGTCACCTTGCCCCCTGCAGGCAGCAAAGCTCTGTGCCCTGCTCCCTCAACCTGGGGCCGTCTGGGTCTGGGAACAGGTGAAACCATCTGTTCTCTATTAATGCCTCATTGTAGTACTTCTCAAACCTCTCTCTACAACCTCTAGGAACAGGAAGACACTCGAGACTCAACTAAGGCCTTACTGAGGACTTGAAGCATAAGTAGAATGAAAAGAAAAGAATCCCCCAGCATTTTTTTCTGAGCTGTTTGAAGCCGCATCCGCTACCTCGTGAACACCACACACGGGAGGCTTGGCCACAGCCAGGCAAAACCACCGGCCTTCACCTGGGTGATCCCGGCCAGTCCGGCACCAACCCACGAGCCCTTCCTGCCTGCCCAGCCATGCCCGAGTCCCAGGGAGCCCATGCCAGGTAACGAGGCCTTTCTGGGGGAGGCGCTGACATCACCGTGACACCCATGGGAGCAGCTGCCCTGTTTGAGATGTCCAGGGGAGGGGCTCCGGAGGGGCTCCCACAGCAAAGGGGGGCCATTGTCAGCCGAATGTGTGGAGGACTTCTTGGATGGAAGCAGGGAGTGTTCTGAGAAGGCAGCAGTCCTTGTTCTGGAGATCACTTTAGAGCCCCCCAGACGTGTCCCCAGGTACTCCCCTTCAGCCTTGTTGAGAGCCCCCATCTGGGACACGGGATTGTGAGGACCCAGAAAGCCCAGGACTAGGTCAGGCTGTGGGAATTCGGTCTTGGAAGCTCAGAGCAGCAGACAGGCTGGATGGACACGGGAGGGGCTCAACTGATTTGCCCCAAGGGGAAGGGGTCTCAGATCAAAGCTCTCCTCGGAAAGGGCAGGGAGGGGTGGCAGTCTGTTGGAAAATGCTTGTTTAAAAGAGTGGCTTTTTCTAGGAGGGAGAATTTTCCACAAATCCTCTTGTCAACCTCCTGTCAATATCACATTCCCCAGGTCTGCAAATACTTCCTGAGACTATCACACCCAGCCAGTGACTCCAGGGCCAGCCCCTCCTGTTCTCAAAGACTTCCAGAAAAAACACCCTTTTTTTTTCCAAGCTGCAGTGCTTCAGGACGACATGTCCCTCCTCCAGGAACCTTATCTTTTATCATTTCCAATCTCTCCGTTTTCTGGTGCCTTAAGTTAGACAACAATGAGAAACAACATCTCCTGGCTGCCCACTTTTGCCAAGGCTTGACATTAAACACACACCACATGCTATGAATCACAAGTGAAATTTATTGTACAGACACCAAGACCACAGCACTTTAGGTGCAGAGCCAATATGATGGGATGTATACCCAGAAACATGTTTCCTGGGGACACTGCCGGGGAAAGGCACAGGCTTTGAGATGAGGTCCTCAACAGACTACCTGGTGGGAAAAGGCCCACCAGAAGGGCGATGGAAGCAGGGGCTGGGAAAGAGGGCAGAGGTGGAAGCACAAATGCAGATGATGCAGATTCTTCCCCAGGGACAGAGAGTGGCACTGACTCCAATTAATCGGATCAGAGAGAAGATATTTCGAAAACTGTATGTGGGTATCTCTTTCCTCAAAAATACCATCAAAGGTGGGTGACAGGTTTGACTTGCTGTCAATTAAACGTACAGAGACAGGCTTCTACATTCTGGAATGGGAGAGTCAAGGGCGGGACTCCCTTTTCATCTAAAAGAGAAGGTCATGCTGTAACCACAAGCTTCACCTGAGCCAGAACCGTCCTTTTCCGAGCAAGAGCCCTCCCCCTCCAGAACCAAAGCCTCCTCTGGAGCCGCCTCTGGAGGCCCCCCTCTGCCACCACTGGAGATCTGTCCTCTGCCTCCAGAGCCATAACTGCTGCTACCAGAGCTGCAGCCTCCCCCTCCAGACCTGGGTCCTCTACCTTCAGAACCAGGGCCTCCAAAGCCAGTGCTGGACGCCACACTTGAGGACATGGTGCTGCTTGTCACTGCTGCAGAGAGAGGCAGTGTGAGCCCAGCAGGTCCGCTGCCCCAGCCGGCCTCCGCACACGCCACCCACAGGACGGGAGCACACCGGACACTTACACACTGTCGCGTTGTTCCTGATGTCTCCAGACATCCTGTCCGGGAGGGAGAGAAAACAGCTCATGGCAGAGCACTTGGGCTCTGTTTTACCACTTCCAACCACAAAACCAGGCCCCGGCACCTCCCATGCTGACAGATCACAGAGATGTGACAAGCCCCCCATTTCTGCGTCACTGGCGTCCCAATCCATCTCAAATTTTTGCTCTGACAAAAATGATCAAAAAGCAAATTCACTTCTGACTTTGCAACCTGTTTTTGTATTTAAGTGTCTTTTGGAATCTGATATTCAGAATCCAAGCCACACCAGGGATTTTGAAATGAGGCTGCACGATGGGCGTTTAATTCGGAAAGAATTGCGCACCCCCCTGACACCGCCCTCCTGCTCCACCCTCCGCTTCATCTGAAATCTTTCCCACATCCTCTAGCAAGCTTGGGATCGGAGGCATGGCCTAGCAGAGAGAGGAGACAACAGCCCGCGCAAAGAGGCTCTGTCATCCTGGCTTGCTGGTGGCCTGGGGCAGCTTTTCCCAGATTAAATCACCAGCGGTGCTGCTAACTGACAAAGGTCCCAGACCACAGCAGGAGGAAAGGTTCCCCTTCTGGGGGTTAGCAAATGGTTCTGTTTGTCACTCCAGAAACCTATGAAGAACTAGGCCGGCACCTGCTCCAGGTGAGCAGTCAGCCAGTCATGCCTCTGCAGGCAGCACCTTCCAACACACGACCTCCCCACTCTGGGTCACACGGTCGGGGGAGAAGAGGCTCCTCACCCTGCAGACCCAGAGACCAATGTTTCATTCAGACTGTCTAGGATTAACCTGTCTTCACAGCATTCTGTTCTCTCAGAAAAGACCAAAATTAACTTATTGCTTAGTTTAACTAATCTGCTTTGTTAGTCATCCAAATTGATGAATCTATGGGCTGTACACTAATGCCTGGTGTCCTGAATCTCTGCTTGGGGAACTCAGGGATGGCAGCCCTCAGCCAGCAGAAGACCCTGCCCCACTTCTGCTTTCTCTACCATTGACTTCAGCCCTGGTTCTAGGACAGAGGGAAACATGGGCCAGGGCACCCTTCTGCCCTCCCAGGGCCCCTCACCGGCTCTCCTCGCCCTCCAGCTGCTTGCGGTAGGTGGCGATCTCCACATCCAGGGTCAGCTTGACGTTGAGCAGCTCCTGGTAGTCGTGCAGCAGCCCAGTCAGGTCCTCCTTGGCCCGCTGCAGGGCGTCCTCCACCTCAGCCAGCTTGTTCTGTGCATCTTTGACAGCATGCTCTCCCTTCTGCTCAGCATCTGCAATGGCTTCTTGCAGGCTCTTACTAGGAGAGAAGGTGACAAGGTTTCTGTTCGTACAGAGAGTCTGCCTGGCAGGAGGGGAGAGGAAGCGGAAGTGTTTAGGGTGTGGGAGTGCTAAGTCTCCCTTGAGTTGAGGCAAGACAAATGTGCTGAGACGTGCCGCCGTCTCTGGGCCATCATCTTCCCAAATCACCTTTAACTGGCCCCTACGCTTCCCCATAATGACCTTTGATCCTCACAGTACAGGCCCAGAGTCATTATCCCATTTTATAGCTGCAAATGAAAACATTCAATGTGGACTGCTTCACAGAAGTGCTGTCTATGGAGTCAACTCTCCACCGCACATTATCTCTTCTAAAGCTAACCTATGGCCCCAGGCCAACTCCCTGCAGCCCACCAGGCCTCCATCACACGGCCAGGCAATGCGTAAGGCTTGTGCCAAGCACAGATGGGAAGTCACGCCTGCCATCCACGCATGTCAAGTGACCTCTTGTTTCATTTGTTATTGCTCCCTTTCACCGTGCAAGCAATCAGAGGTCAACCCGGCTCTTGCCCTGTCCCCACCCTTATTTCAGAAGGGCTCTCAGGCCACTCTAAAATGTATTATAAGCCTTAAATGATGTTACACTTGAGGCATTGGGAGCTACATATGCTAGACTTAGAATTTCTTAGGTTCTCCCCTGTCCCTCTCTCACATATGCCCGCACGCCCCTGTATAGAACCTCTAGCCCGCACGGAGCCCCACTGGGCTCGCGAAGCAGCGCCAGTGCCCGGGGCCATGCCACCCCTGCTTCTCCCCATGGGCCGTCTCCCCTCGCAGCCTCTGGTTCGTGCGCTTCAGCTCAGCGATCTCCATCTTGATTTCTTTCAGGCTGTCCCCGCGTTTCCCAGCAGTGACCTGGAGCTCCTGGTACCGTGCAGGAAGAGGAGGGCGGTTGCAGCTTGGAGGGAGCTTGGCTGAGCTGAGGAAAGCCTGATACTGGTCCAGGGAGGGTCAACCAAGCTGAATGTCATGGCGCCTTCATGGGAGCTGGGGGACCATCTCACCCCCGCAAAAGACTCAGTGCCATTTTTTATTGAGGGCATTTGGGGTACTATGGGCACACTTTCTTGGGAATCATGCCCAACTTCCATTAGACAAAAACACCCATAACCTTATAATTTTCTGGCTGGGATGAAGCCCAGCCTGGTGGAAGGGGCTGAGGCCCCTGCTCTTCTCACACCCAGCTTGGTCTGGCACAGGGTCTCCACCTCAGCCTTGCTCCTCTGGGCAATCTCCTCGTACAGGGCATGGACCTCAGAGATGATGCTGTCCAGGTCCAGGCTCCTGTTGTTGTCCATGGACAGGATGACGTTGTTGGTGATATGCTGTTGCATCTGGGACAGCTCCTGCAACACACAGGAGGTCTGGCCATGGCTTCCCTGCCCACAGCCACAGGCAGTAAGGAGGCAGCCCTGTCCCCAGGCTTAGGGAAATACACAGAGTCCCACACTAAGCATGCACTGGGTGGCATTTAAAGCAATATAATCGCCATTCCTAGGCCTCTGTCAAGGTTGTCCTGAAAATTATAGGAGAGGAATCTGTACTTCTGAGCCTCCTATTTAACAGCCTTCACCATTTACACTGTTTTGATAAGTTTAATACAGTTTGATGCCCCCAGAAGAAAACCAGTCACTGGGAAATGCCTTCAATTTTACTTCCTGTTTCAGAAGTCACGTGTGTGCCTTTGGGCAGAGATGGAGGGAGAATATTACACTTTGATATCTGCAGTACATGGGATCGGAACAGGACAAGTCTCTTCTTAATGGGAGCTGGACATTTGGGGAATGGAGTGAGGGGGAGTTGTCCTGGGGTTTCCTGAGCCCAACTTGTATGATATCGGAAGAAAAGCCCCTCTCCTCCAAGATCTACATCATAGAAGCTCCTGAATGGACCAGAATGATGGCAAGTTGAAATTAAGCAGTCCATAAACCCCACTCATGCCAACTTCCCACTAAATGGGAAGGACATTCCTTTGGTGGGAAGGGTAGGAAGCGAGGATCTACCCAGGAGTAGCAGCCTCCTTACCACATCAAAGAGGGTTCTCATGAACTCAACCTCCTCGTTCAGCATGTCTGCCTTGGCCTGTAGCTCCACATTGGTCTTGTGGGCACTGTCCACATCCTTCAGGAAAGGTCAGGAGCCTCTGGTGAAACTCATGCCTCCCCCACCCCTTGCCCAGGGTATGGGTCCTACCCTCTCTTAGCCACTCTTCTCCAGCCAGTCACTGGGAGCTGCTCTCCAGCATCCCACACACCTCAGATAGCCATGTCCCCAAAGGAACCCATTGGGCCTGGGGTCCACAATGCTGCAGGCTCCATGCCCACTTCACTGGCCATGCCCCTTGACACTGTCAGAGCTCTGCTGGGACCAAGCTTTGTGAACCATTCTCTCCCTCCAGCTTGCGACACTGTGTTCCCACTATGGAGCATAATGGTCTCAGTGGCTTTCAACAGTCCTCGACTCATCCTGTCTGTCCAACCCACCTCTCCCGAATTCTCTGGCTTTTACCCGCAGCCTCTGTAAGAACCAGGCTGAGGACCCACTTGCCTTCTAACTCAAGCCTTTGTCAGGACGACCGACCCCATCAGTCAGCAGGTATTCTAAGAGAAGTCTATTTCTTCCTCAGCTCTTTGGGAGAAAAATAAAGCATTCTCTGTGTTTTTATCTTTCATGACCCAATAGATGCTTTAAGAAGCTTATTGGGTACAGCTCAGAGAAGACAAGTAGTGATTCTCATCTCACTACACTGATGGACAGTGACTGTAATAGGGTTGGTGGGGGGGATCTGATGAAGGGGGTAGTTTAATCATCACAATATTGCTCATGTAATTGCAGGTTAATCATACTAAAATAAAATAAAGTGTAAAAAAAAAAAAAGAAGCTTATTGGTGGGAAATGCTCTAGCCAATTTCCAGAACAACTCCAGAAGCTTAAACTACAGCAACACTTTGGTTTCCAGGAGAATCAACCATGGACACACCTCCCCCCTGCCCCTGGCTACTGCTTTTTCTCCCCCTGTTTGGACACCATGGGCCTCTGAAACACCCTCATTCCTGCCCCAGCCATGACATTCTCTCTCTCACCTTTTTAAGCATCACAAACTCATTCTCAGCAGTCGTGCGCTTGTTGATTTCATCCTCATACCTGTTGGGACCCAGAGACACAGCCATTATACTGGTTCTAGTTTGTTGACTCTTTCCCTTTTTCCACTGGCCTCACCCCAAATACTTCACCCTCTGGCAATGTTAAACACTCTTTAACCATCTCAGTTGAAACTATGATATCCCACATGAGGATGCTTTCTATAAATTAACCCTCAAATGTGAATAAAACACAACTTCTGAAGCCCTAAGTATCTTCCTCACAAATAATCTCCAAAGACTCAGATGCCTCTCCCTCTTATGACCACAAACACAGCTGGGAAATGAGTGGTTTTCTGGGGGGCAGATCAAATGACTCGGATCAATATTTCTCTCACTCAGTGTTTACCCTGCCACCTACCTCTTCTTAAAATCCCCTACGAGATCCTGCATGTCGTTCAGCTCTGAATCTTGCGATGCTCTTTCTGCCAAGAGCGCATTCAATTGATTCGTCGGTTTTTCAGTGTCCGCCTGAAAGATGGGCTCCAGGTCGACTCTGCGGCTGCTGACATGGATGTGCGGCAGCAGCTCCCGTTTGGTCTGCAGCACCTGGTTCTGCTGCTCCAGGAACCGCACCTGCGGTGACCAGAGGAGAATACATGAGCCCTCGGTCGCCCTTCCTGCCAACAGGCCACACTCGCCAGAGTCAGCTCTGGTCCAGCTTCTGGATGCAGGGCAATCTACACGGCTTTGTCCTCACCAGCCGGATGCCAGAGAACGCCAGGCAGTTGAAAAGTTCTACAGACTCCTAAGGTTACGCCTGGCATTCTTCATGCGGAGAACTTCTTTTCCTACTTCACTGCCCACTATTTTGTTTGCAGCTACTCCCAAGATTCCAGCCATTTCCCTTCTCCATCCTAGTTGAACTCCTGGCAAAGGTCCCATAAATTCTTGGGAGAAACGAGCGAGCATACGCTGTGTGCCTGAAGGTGCTGTGTGTGAGCGTGCTGGAGGGCATGGCTCCTCAGTCTGGGTTTTGAGAGCCTTGTAAATTCCTTAGACAGCTTCATTTACTTTGAAATAGGAGAAAATGCCACTACACTCCTGAGTGACCCCAATAAAGATTTTATGGGTCACAAAACTTGGAATGCTTCTCTTGAAGGCTGGAATCTCATTCATCCCCAAGCAGATATTTCAGGCTCTGCTTCCCAGGAGTTAGCAGAGTGATAACCTCCAGGAAAAGGGAGATTATGTCAGAAGAAGATGTCTTCCCAATCCCTTCCAAACCTGCTGTCACATGGCCTGAACCAGCCAGCCAGTTGCTTGTCAGTATCAGGGTTTCTGTGATTTTTCAAAATTTTCTCTAAGTGGTATTTATTTAGCCTGAAACCATAAACCCAAAGGCACAGATCATTCCTATCTGCAGGCTGTTACGGAAGATGTAGCCGCGAAGCCAGCATCTTTCCCATTTGGATGTTGCCAGTAATGCAGGCCAGTAAGACCACAGCAGTGGCATCTAAAGAAACAGATCTTTGTCGTTCACTTTTCAATTAGCCTGGACAGAAGGCCTCCTGAGCGTCAGACAGAGCCATCCTCTCTTGACTCACCTTGTCAATGAAGGATGCAGATTTGTTGAGGTTGGTGATCTGTTCCCGCTCCTGAGACTTCACTTTCTGGATCTCTGGGTCGACTTCCACATTGAGAGGCTGCAGAAGGTTTGACAGAGACTTCGTGGATACCTCCACCAGAGAATCCTGCAGGCCCCAAGCCCCCAGGAACCCCAAAACCTCCAAAGCCACCACCCCCTCCAAAGCCACTTCCACCGAAGCCACTGCCCCTGAAGCCACTGCCCCCTCCGAAGCCACCTCCTCTGCCCCCAAATCCACCACTGGAGCCTCCTCCGGCCATATTAAGGGAGATGCTTCTGGTCCCTCCAAGGCCAACTAGGCTCTGACTGCCAAAGCCACTTCTACCGAAGCCCCCTCCGCTACCACCATGGTGGCTCAGACAGGAGAAACCAGAGGCTGATCTCTGGCTCCCACCAGACACCACGGCCGAGCCGCCGCTGAAGCCCAGAATCTTCCTCCACCTCCTCCTCCGAATCCCTGAGATTTGTACGAGATCTGACGACTCATGAGGCCTTTGCCCAGCGAGGGGACCTGGAGATTCTTGAGAAGCGGTAAGGTTGGAGACTCTACTCAGCCATTGGGGGACTGTCAGGGTCCCCTTATATACCTGCCAGCTAGGCGCGGGTGTGCTTGGCTGTGGGCCCACTTACACATGGGTTTGGTCTGCCTGGAAGCTACTCCTGGTGAGTGATTGTCAAGCTAATCGCCACTAAAACTCTCTAATAAGCTCCGTCCCAAAGCTGCTCTGATTCCAATTTCTCCTGTTTATCTGGGCATCTGTCATGCAATTCGATTTCTATGAAATCGTCAAAAGAGGAGATCCGCACATGGGTTTCTCAGCCTGAAAAAGGAACTTCGGCCATGTTGCTGCCTCTTCGGGAGGGCAGCTACCACTCAGGCCTGGGCAGCTTGCCACCCAGTCCAGCGGACGAGAGAGACTGTAGGTCTAGAGACTGTACAGAGGCCCCTCGGTGCCAGCTTTAGGGCTCTCCTTGCTTTTCCCTCTGCTCCGGGAAGACTTTCAACGAGTGCTTCTGCAGAGCACACGTGTATGCTATGGGGTAAAAAGCATCCTTTTACAGAAAGAGGTTGGCCTACAATGCTTCAAAAAAGTTGTCATTTTCAAAATATCTTGACTCTTTCTTACCCGTGCCACACCAGGAATGCCAGTCAATGAGGAGAGAATTGCATTCCTGTAACCAGAAGTCTTTATAACCATCAACTCTGTCATTTTTCTACATGAAAACCCAGAAGATGAGGGGCATAAGGAAAGTTTCTCTGTTCCTAAGTGTGTCTAACTCTGGGCACCCAACAAAAGGTTGCAATCAAAGGCTTTATACAGCTCTAAGGCCTAAATGCACATTGATTCAGCCGGTCAGTAATCATGTGTTGCCCAGTGATTCTGCTAAGCAAGTAGGAAGCTGTGCTCCTCAACGACTCCCAGAGATGGGTGACTATCAGAAGACCCATAGAGTCGCCAAGTGCATATGCATATGGGTGTCATAAAAACAGAACAGATAATATACGAATGTGCTAAACAAAGTTGCTAGTTAATAGCAAGACCTTGATAAGTTTTTATCTTCTCGTACCTCCTCCCCCAAATCTTCCATCCATTCCTGAGTGGGGCTGAGAGTGGGGAACAGAGAGCTAGCAATCAAAGATATTCAATGTGCAATAAGTGAATCCCGAAGGAAGCAAATCCATGTGTCTCCTTGATTTTTTTTCCCAATCTGGTTTATATAATCATAATCATGCAAGTAAATCACAAAGCTGAAACCTCTGGGGAAAGGCTCAATCCAGAGTCAAGTGTGTCATTATCTGTGGATGTCTGAACAACACCTTAATTGCCCATTACGCCACCGCGACTCTGCCAAGACCTCATCAGCTTCAGGGGGGCCTTAGTCCCTCTGTTAAGAAAAGGAATGGGCCTCAGAGGAGCATCTGCCATGCCCTAGGCGTGTGCCCGCACACAGTCTACGTGTTTTCCTGCTCTATAACCCTGCTTTAAGACCCAGTCTCCCTTCCTGTTCTCTGCACTGCGCACCCTCCCCTTCTAGATTAGATTCATTCACTGGGTTTTGAAGGTCAAGTTGAAGAGGACAAGTCCTCCTCTTCTCTCAAAATGTGGAAGGTAGGATTCATGCAATTTAGTTATTATGTAACATTTTATATCCATTTTTTTAATCTTTACCTTTTACAGGATCTCAGTGTGCTCATCTCAAGCACATGTTCTGCCTTTAAGGGGGTGAGATGGGAGTTAAGGCTCTGGGTTCTGGCTGTGATTTTGCAGCTGGCTTCCTACTGTGATTCTCAATTTCTTCACCTCTGAATTGGGAACATTTATTCTGGATCTCACTAACCCGCAAGGATGCTGACCTGTTGGTGTAATAGGTTTTAAGCTTTGCTGTCTCTGAAAATAGAACAGGGATCCTGTAGGACAAAACCCTTCTTGCAACAAGCTGCTGGCAAGCCCAGGCCCCAAGTGCTTCTCCTCAGAGGTTTTCAGAAGCACATCCCTTGGCCAGTAGAGCAGAAAAGTAAGTCCCCAGTGCTAAGCTGCGAGGGATGACTGTTTAGCCAGTGGGAAAAAGGGTGGATGCTGACCCCAGCTTCTCCCCGTGGGAATTACATCCCCCTCATACTCCCTTAGTAGCACGAGTACTTCTTACAGACTCAGCTTCTTGTGTTACAGTGGGCCACATCCCTGGGCTTCTGTAGGGCTGGCCAGGTCTGATGTATCTCTACCCCAAACCTCTATCCCTTAGCGCAGAGCAGTCACTCAGGGAGTAAGCCTACCACCTGAAAATCATCTCTAGGGTTTGCAGTTTGCAATTGCAGGTTTTCCCTGATGTGGGAATGTGCTGTTAGCAATGCTTGCGTCGTCACAGCCTTCCCAGTACCTGTTCCCTAGGGATTAGGAATCCCCCCCCACCCCCCGGGAAGGTGCCTCAGGGTTCTGTCCCACCCCACCCAGCGAGCTAAGTTAGTCTCTCCTTCCAAAGCCTCAAAGCATCGGCTGAATGGAGCTATCCACCCTCAAGCTGTCTGGTTCACACTGCACTCTGGGCTAACCAAGTGTTTGCCTTTCAAACATAAAACAAAACAACAAACCCTCCTCTTCCAGCCCCTGCTGCTGAGTTCAGGCTGCTCAAGGGGCCAGCGCCCATTCAGAATCCGATCATACTAAGAAAAAAGTTCAGAGAACAGTGAGGACAGCCAACAGCGGACTGGAACCACGCTGCACACAGGCCAACCTTCAGCAGAAACCTCCCCGGGCAGCTGCTGCCCCGTCCCTGCACCACCTGCTAAGCCCGGTGCCTTCTGTCTGAGCAGGCAGGCGCTGCCCCAGAGAGCTCCGAGCTCTAGCTGCTCCAAGAGAAGGTGACACAGGAGGCTTGCAGGCTCCCAACGGAAGCCACGTGCTCAATAACTCCTCCAGGGAATTCTTGTAAACCATTACTTTCAAACTGCTCACTCAGTCTTTACTCCCAGCTGCTGACCCAGGCCTCAGTTACAGCCCTGGGCCCTCCTCCTTTCTTACCTAACATGTCCTTTCTCATTTTGTTTTTTTCAGTTGACTCGATTTCTTACCACAAACCCTGGAACCCCATGGCTACTGAGTCTAAGGTGCCCTGGCCAGACTGGTTGCAACCTAGAAGCCAGGCTGGCGGGCAGCCAGGCCTACCCCACTGTGAAATGCCCAACCCCGCACTGTGTAGAACTCCACTTTGGAATTAGGGCACTCCAGGACATACACACCAGCCTCCACAGGAGAGCAGGTCATTGCTCGCTGCTCAGAAACAACACAGACCCCAAAACAGAGGAGGAAGGCGGGCAAGAACACTGCCCGGGACATGGCAGGGCCTCAACACATGCTGGTTGAGTTAATGATGCAACCCAGCAATCAAGGAATGAGGCCTCCCGCACAGTGCCTGAACGTAGTAGGTACTCAACCAATGTCACGTCCTTTCCCACTGCGGTGGCCATAGATAGCCCATGGAGTTCTCATTTTCTAATTGGGAATTGTCTCGTTTCCAGCAGATCTGACCCAGACAATGGGAAGTTACATATCTCAGCCTCGCCCCCCCCAGGTCAGTCCCCAGGTTAATGCACACCGTTCTGTCTTGGCTACCTACAACTCAGGGGCATGTGCTTTGGGTGCTAAAATGCTGTCTAGTTAATGATATAACTCTGACATTTGTGCCTGTATGTTTCCACCTGTAACATGTCTTCATCACACAGAAAAAGCTGGAAAAGTGTCTTTGTGACACTTGTGGCCCCTGTACCAAGTGCCCACGAGGAGTTCCGTCAGATGCCTTCCGCTCACACCTTTCCTCCCTCCTTCAGAGCCCACCTCACCTTTCCCCATCACTTAAACCTGCCCCCATCACGTGACCTCTTTTACTTCTTTCAAGGCTTCCTGTGTTCGGTTGGCTGGGGATAATGGTGGGAGGAGCAGGTGGAGAAGCACACCCCTCAAAAAATAATAAGAGCAAGAAAAGCATGAAAACAAATAGAATTATAAACGACCAAACAGTTTCTTATTTCAAGAGATTCCTGTTCCTCAGTGTAGCAGCAAATCTCACAGTCCATTAGACCTGTGAGAGCCGGGATGCCTTGTTTTGGAAGGAATGGCCAGAGGGCTTGATTCTGGATGACCTGCTTGCTATAGGAATTGAGCAAAAAAAAAGATGACTGTTCAAACCTTGCTGGACAGCTCTTTTCTTTTCTTCACATCAAAAACCATGAGTCTTCCAAACCCTTCTTCAAAGCCTTTTAAATTCTAAAAGGGCAAGTGAAAATCATTGCTAATTAAGCAGTGCATGTTTAATAGAGCAAATACAGTTAGTTACTCATTTGGAATGTGCAAAGTTTATGATGCAAATTATATTTTTATGAGCCACAGGCATGCTTCATAACCCATCAGGTATTCAAAGTTTTATATGTGTCTCTGTTTAGCAGTACTTCCATAAGGAAAACTTTGTGATGAACTGGGAAGAGGGTGTTTAGTTGTAAAGGTCAAGTCCCTGTGCCAGGAACTGGCCGTGTGACCTCGGCATGTCACCTCTCTTGCCAGGCCTTCCTCTCCTCACCTGTGGACTGAGGGGTTTGGAAATCAACAGGAGTGGAAAGAGCATTAGATGAGGGTCAGAGAACCTGCATTCTATTTGCAGCCCTGTACCCAGCTGACCCCAGGACTAGGAGCAGCCCACAGCCTTGGTTTTCTCATCTGGGAAATGGAGCCATTGAACTTCAGACCCCCTAAGGGTCCGTTGAAGTCGTTTTGTGCTTCAAATGGACATTCATAGGAAAAGCCCCGAGGCGGAAGCAAACTCTGGGAAAACTTGGAAAAGAAAACTCGCAGACGTAGACCCCCCTGTCATTTATTCTCTCACTGAGGGACAGTGGAAGAAACGGTGACCAGGGGCAGTCGGGGGAGCTGGAGAGACAAAGGGCAAACAGCCATCACTTCAGCTAAAGGAGAGTTTTGCCCTCAGAGGGGAAACAGAGAAACCCCAGCAGGCTCTGGCAATTGGGGTCTGAGAGGCGCGATCTCAATACATCTTGATTCCCCAACTGTAAGCTCCTCCAGAGTTTATGGCCCTGTTTTTCAAAGAAGCCTAAAAATAGAGTTGATCAATAAACAGTCGTCCCTTTGAAATAACATTTTACCACTTAAAAACACCGAGCACAGCCGCTGAACCCCCGGTCCGTTGCTCTGCCTTTCCTTCTGTGTCTCTCCTTGGCATCAGCTTGCCAGCCTACCTGGGAGCAGGCAGAGAACTTCACCTCTTCTTCTGGTGCTCCATGTTAGCCACTCAGAAACATTTTAAGAAAAGTTCATCTGCCTCAGATTTGGAGTCCCTGGGATATAAAATCTCCAGGCTCTTTCTCCTCCCTTTGCCGTTTAGGGCATTTGCATCAACACCATGATTTATTTGGGTTGGCGCGCTTCGGTGCTGCGTCTTTGCCATACAGAGCAAGATCCAAAGATGAAATGCCATGGAGTCTCTCAAAGAAGATCCTTGGGAAGTGGAGGGTCAGCATGGACCCCATCTTCCCCAACAGCCCTCCAAGTCAGCATTTCAGCTGGCCTGTGAACGCTAGACAGGAACATGGGGTGGGGGGCGTCCTGGCCCCCGTCTTTCAGTGAGGACCCCAGACAGCCTCACCTTCTGGTCAGGGCCTTTACTCTGGTAAACCTTTACCATATCCGTGGTACATATATTGGAAGCCCCCAGAGCACAGGATTGGGTCTGCACTTCTCTCTGTAGGTTTAACGCTGTGCCATTCACTCCTAAGCAGAAATAATGCTTCTCGGATAAGAAAGTCAGTAACAACAGAATCTTACAGTGGGGATGTCATGGTAGGGCCGTCAGCAAGTTCATTGCCAACAGTTGCCATTGCCCTGTTTTGTGCAGACCAGCCAAGCCCCAGTCCTCTCTTCCGCAGACAGCAGAAAGGAGGGACAGCCTCCACAAGCAGGGCCCCTTGGCGCCCCTCCCACCGGGGCGGGAGGCACAGCAGTAAGAGGCACTGACCCGTGGATGGAACAGCAGCAGCTTGTCCACCTTGCTCAGCCTCCTGGCAGGACCTTGACTAGCGCCATTTTCACAGCACCTTGTCCTTTGCTCGGTGTTCATTTTACATTCCTGGCCTCGTTTCAATCTGCCAACAATCCCGTTAAATAGGATTTACAGGAGGGGAAGCTGAGATATGGAAGGGTTTGCTATAATGACATAGGGCTTGTGCCTAGAACACATCCCAGATTCCAGAGGGTTACTGGTTTGGAATGGCCACCCTCCCTGACTCCTCTCACACACCGTCCTAGTTCTCCCCACAGGGAGCGGCTGCTCAGAATCCCGCTTTGCTAGAAAGCTTCTGCTGATGCACCTCACGAGGTGCTCGCTCCCCCTTCACCCTGTCACCTTCCCGCGCCTGCACCCTGAGCTCCTCTTACTTCTTTATTATACTGCTTGCTCAAGAGGTCAAGCCATGTTTGTCTGTCTCCACCCACAAACCCTCAAGCCGGGTTCTGAAACGGCAGTGCATGGTGCCATCTGTAGAGTCCATGGCTGGGCTCTGGGCAAGTCTTACAAAATCGGACGCTTGTGCAGTGTGCACAGTTCTGCCGAGGAGAGGGAGTAAAGCTCTTCCAGGTTCTCACTGGGACTCTGACCCAAATACATGGACGCACCATGGTCCTGAGTTGATCTTGCTCCCTTGTGTTTCTTCCACCTGCCCCAGGCCTTGACTCCCAGAACTGGCTTCAGCACACAATGGCTCCTCGAATGTGCTTACACTCAGGCCGACACTCAAGTGTCTGTCTCAAGCCACTGCTTCCCAGTTGCACATGGAGGCCTTTGGCATGTCAGGATGATTGGGGTTTCTGCTCATGCCCAAGAGGGTGGAGATGGTGGGCAGGGAGCACAGAGGAGAGGAGGAGAAGGAAGGTGCTCCATGACCAGATCGAGTGTGAGGAGGAGAGGTGGTCCCTTCCCTCTGCCCATGACCCAGGAAGTCCACATGTCACAAACGAGGAAGGACAGGGATGAATCTTGGCACCTTTCCCTCCAGGCCAAGTGTGGATTCAGCACCCAGCCCCTTTGGTGAGACAGAAGGGAGGGATGGAGGGCCCCACTGAGAACAAATTTCAGAAGCCCACATCCTGCTCCTGGTGTCACAAAGGCAGTGCTTGGGGGACAGTGGGGAATGAGGGGTAAATCAAGGGCTTGCCACCCGCACAGCACAGGAGCCACCAGCGTCCCTGGGAGGTGGGTTTCAGCAAATGTGGGAAGCCTGGGAGCTAGAGCGCTATCCAGATGCAGACACTAGGGTGGGCGTGACCCTGTGGGTAGATCCCCCTGGGAGGAGCGGAGCTGAGCCAGCAAGGAAGCAGGGTAGCCCATCCTGCTGCTAAACTCACTGCCGTTGAAAGAAGTGCCAAGCTGTCTGCGCAGTATCCCCACAGCTCCCACTCACTGGAGTCTGCTCTCTCACTCACCAGCCACTGTGGATAAAATGAGAGTTCCTGTGGCCAGGATCCTCACCTGGCCCTGGTTGACTAGTTGACTGCACACCTGTGGGCAATGACTCTATATAAAGAGCTCCGCCCAATGCTCTGAGTGTGACACGGTGGCACAACTGCAAGGCTGCAGGAGAGCAGAGCAGAGGCTGGAGTGGTGGCAGTGCCAAGGATGGAGGCCCAGAGGACGGCTGTGCGGGACAACTGTGCAGACAGGCCCAGAGGACGGCTGTGCGGGACAACTGTGCAGAGAGGCCCAGAGGACGGCTGTGCGAGACGACTGTGCAGAGAGGCCCAGAGGACGGCTGTGCGGGATGACTGTGCAGAGAGGCCCAGAGGACGGCTGTGTGGGACGACTGTGCAGACAGGCCCAGAGGACGGCTGTGCGGGACGACTGTGCAGAGAGGCCCAGAGGACG
>JAQQAC010003639.1:2796812-2867796 GCA_029783875.1 Phataginus tricuspis | reverse complement strand
GGTGGGTCCTGCCAGGTGCACGCCTCTCCATGGTGGGTCCTCGCAGGCCACAAGCACCACTGAGGCTCCTGACACACACCTGGCCTCAAAGCCCAGTGTCCTCACCATGGAAATCTTGTTTACACATTATCAAGCCAAGAGAGAGGATTCTGAGCAATGAGTAGCCAAAAATGGGGCCCTCCCCCGGAGCCCAGAGGAGTTTTTCTAATTGAAAGCACACCCTGGTGGTCACCCTGCCATGAACAACCCATGTTCAGGGACTGAATTCTGGTATTTTCTCAACTGAACAAACAAAAACATTCTCCAAATCACCTATTAGATCCACTCAAACCAAGGCCAAACTTGTACACTTTTTAAAATAACTGGTCCAACTATTATGGAAATTGAACCTGAGACTTGCAGAGGGAAACAAGAGGAAAAAGAATTGGGAAGATTCTGGGGAAGGCGGAAGGGGGGCTCAAGGCGGACCTGGTTCCAACCAGGGTTTGACTCTTCTGAAGCACCCCTGCCTTGGGAAAGGCCGGTCTACTCATGATCTCCAATGGAGATTGAGTCGCCCTCTCACAGGGCAGCCCCTACCACTGCCAGACGACTGACCCTGGGTAAAATGTCCTCTTCAGAGTGACCCCTGTCACTTCCGAGCAAGAACAGGCCTGGCCCTCCTCCGTACAACAATGGTGTGGGTCACCACCAGTGACAGTGACCATCACACCCACCCTCAGTCATCTTTGATCTCCTTTCAAGTCCCTTCTCTGCCCTGTCCTAGCCCTGAGCTCACACCGGCTTCCCAAGGGGGTCGCTCGAACTTCTCTGCCCTGTCCCAGCCCTGAGCTCACACAGCTTCCCAAGGGGGTCGCTCGAACTTTCCAAACACGCAAGACTGAGCTCAGCAGCTGGGGGGAGACTGTTCCCCCACTGCCAGAAGAGTGGGATTTAGCTGCTTCCTCACATCTTTCCGACAAACAGAACAGAACTGAGAAAAAGTCTTTTCGTTATTCCCAAATAGCTTTCTGAAATACCCAAATCGCACAGGCTTCACTCTCACTGCCCCTGTGAGCCTCTGCCTTGAGGTGACCAACACAGGTACCATCACCGGGTGTAAAGGAGTCTTTGTGCCAGCAGAGGACACTGCAAACTGTCTTGACAGCACAGGGCCTATTGACAGATTGGAAACTGGGTGCAGCCCCAGGGAGGGGTGGAAATAAGCCTATGTGAACCTGGGAAGGTCACAGGTTGGCTAAGCGTGCACCATTTTTCTGATACTGGATTGGCAGGGAGTGCCGCGTTCCCTCCAGCAGGTATGGGAGGGGCAAATGCAGTGACACAGACATTCCAGAGCAGCCTGGGTATCCATCCTTCCAACAAACAACCAAAAATTGACGACACCGCCCAAATGTCTCATGGGCATCTTTATCCCCCCCTTCACCTGGCACAAGACTCCGGCTGACTGCAGCTCCAGGAAGCAACTTCACAGAGCACTTCTCCGGCCTCCAACTGTGGTCTGCTTCCTAGCCACATGCTCTTCACAGAGGAAGGGGCCTGTAGTACCAACTCCATTCCTTCCGCCTACCAAATCCTGACCATATTTCTAGGCTCTGAACTTACAGCTCCTCCAGGAAACCTGCTCGTACCTGACTTCTCTTCCTCGCTGCTTCTGGAAACGTGCTTCCCTCTTGGTTTCCATGACACCACATTCTCACTCCGCCCATCCTCAGTGCCTGCTCCTCTTTACCGAATTCTCTTTCTTTGTGGGATTCTGTTCTTGATTCTCCAGTCTGTCTCCCTTTCTTAAGAAAATTAATTTCTTTCATTGCAAATGAAATAGAAACTAATGAAAACAGTCACAATTCAGGGGTTCATATACTAACTCTCTGAGACAGAGATATGGCCTTTCCACAACTCCTCCCCCTCAGCACCAGCACACACACACACATGCACACACACAGAAAAAAAGGTTCAGTTGAAAATACGTGCCTCATATTATCCCCTGGATTGCTCTAAATATGTCCTCAGCGACAAAATGTCCAAAAGCTGTAATAGGGCCCTAGGGATCTTTTGGGAATCTGTGGGGACATTTTTTGCTTGTCACTGTGATATGGAAGGCTGATAATGACATGTAGTGAGCACAATCCAGATTAGGCTAGACCTCCTGAACAACTTTCAAATGCCCCACCACTTGTAATGGTTCAGCCCATAACCCAACTCCACCCAATTCCATATCCCATACACATGCAAAGTGGTTTTGCTCAGTTTTCAGATATACTGAGTTGTTAAGGAATGCAACTACTGTGTAAATCAAAAGAAGGCGGTATTTTCTTTTCATTAGGAAGATTACAGGAATTTTCACCTTTTAGGAAAACTGTCTCATCAATGACAAAGTTGTTCACAGGGTTCAGGCTGCTGAAACAATACACCTGCATCAGCCGGCATCTGTAGCTGGTGAGCACATGCTGATTCTCCCTGTCGGTGCCAACATCTGGTGCTGCGTTGTTTTCTAAAACAGTCCTTCCTGCAATTAGTGACTCTACAGCATCTTACTACGCTGATGGACAGTGACTGTGATGGGGTACGTGGTGGGACTTGATAATGGGGGGAGTCTAGTAACCACAATGTTGCTCATGTGATTGTATGTTAATGATACCAAAATTTTTTTTTAATTTTAAGTAAAACAGTCCTTCCTGAGAATTCACAAAGTGAAATATACATTATATTATTACCAGGTTTTCTGTTCCTAACAGTAAAAGGATGTTACTTTACCTTTTGTTATAAAACAGAAGTCAATGAAACAGATACCTTTAGTATAACTGACCTAAAGAAAGAATATTCTTTTTCAAAACATACCTTTATCAATGTCCATAACGTCCCTGCCAAATTTCCCACACACGTTTTTTTATAAAACGGAGCAGCTGTATGAGACTTCTTCCCAGTCCCTCCAAGGAACTAACTAACCTTCTTTGGAAGATCCCATTCCAATGAAGACCTTCCTGGGAGGTTATGGTTCCTAAAATTCCATGCAAAGCATAGACACTGGTTCAAGACCTATTGCAGAATTCTCTTTCCCAAGAGCTAATGAACAGCCCCTGAGGCTCGTAAAGTCCCTCCCTCAAGGGAAAGAGTGGGACAGCACAAATGAGCTAAGCTGAGCTAGGACATGATAAGCAAGGGTTGCAGGAAGACTTGTGGGATTCCGCTGTTTTCGCAGGGGCACTAGATGGTTGTCTTCGGCCTGGAATTGTGGGAGAGAGGATGCAGTTAGTGCAGGTGGGAAGCCCATTCTTCTCTAGAGTTAGATGAATCTCAGAACTGTATTAGAGAGGTGGCTGTGTAAGAGTCACATACTTATGGAAAGAAACTTTGGCCGGTTATGGAAGAAAAACTGGCCACTGAACTAATGGCTGCAATGCTGTGACCATTCAAGGAGAGCCCCAAGGCTCAGTTTGCCAGTGAGCCAAAGGAAGGATTCTGTCCTTCCAGCTGACACACTAGGAGCAAGACACATCTATCTAGCCCCAGGAAGAGAAGGAATATGCAGGTATCTAAAGGAAGGGCAAAAGCACTGAAATTCAGTCATAGGCTACATCATATGGGCAGAAACCACAGAGAAATTCTAAAAGGCTCATCTACTGAAAAACATGCAATTCAAATCCCAATGGAGTGGAGACACTCAAGTCTGCCAGGGGTGCTTCGGGGAGTGAGAGGTTGGGGTGACAGGACATCTGAGAAGGGAGAATAAATACATGTGTACATTTTTGCTTGAATGTGCACAGATACCCAGTGGTGGGAGATAGGAGAATTTTTATCACACACTTGCCGGATTTCCCTCCTTCTGAATATTAATCCTTAGATAAGCACCAAGCATCACATCCACACTGGACCTGCCCAAGGATAAAATACTGGAGTCTCAAATTTGAAGAGGTCATCGCTAGATCTGGGGGACCTCAGTTATCTTGGCTGGTTAGCCATGACAAATTATCTGACCTCTAAGTTTTCTCCATTTAAGCAAGTTTCTCCCCTAAATTTATGGCTTGCCTACTGGAAGTTCTCTGCAATTCTCTCTCTACCCCTTCTTCCTAACTTATCTGATGGTTTGCTCTAAGTTTCAAACTTCAATGACTCTACAAGTTACATCTCTAACTCCAATAATTACAGGGATAGGGCAGAGGCACCTCAAAAGCACTAACTCATTGTTTCTTCCCACGAGCCCTCTTACAATTATCTGTGGTTACCCAAGTCAGGAATGTAGGGCCACTCTCAACTCTTCCCTTCCCTAACCCATTATCCAGTCCATCGCTAAGTCTGATGATCTGACTCTTAACTACCTCTGGAATGTAGATTCTCATCCACACTTCTGGCCGCTCTCCAACCATTAAGGATTTGACCTAAAGTGCGATACCTGATCATTTTTTGCCTTTACCTTTGCAATAATCCCCTAACAAGTCTTCTTACCTCCAATATGGGCCCCTCCAGTCTGGCCTGGGAGATCCCTCTGAAACACCAATCTGACCATGTCTGTCTCATGTTAAATCTCATCATTGACAGGCCTACCTCAAGAAGCAGTACCAAATGAACAGTCTAAATTCACAACTAGAGAAATTAGAAAAAGAAAAACAAATGAAACCCAAAGTCAGTAGAAGGACAGACATAATAAAGAGCAGAAATAAATAAAATAGAGCATAATAAAACAATGAAAATATGAATGAAACCAAGAGGTGGCACATCGAGATGATATGCAAAATAGACAAACCTCCAGCAGACTTATCAAGAAAAAAAGAGAGAAGACACATATAAACAAAATGAGAAATGAAAAATTAGTACAGATAATACCACAGAAATATAAAGAATTAGTAGAAAATTCTATGAAAAATTATATGCCAATAAATTGGACAACCTAGAAGAAATGGACAAATTCCTAGAAAAGTACAACCTTCCAAGACTGACCCAGGAAGAAACAGAAAATCTGAGTGGACCAATACCAGTAATGAAATTGAATTGGTAATCAAAAAACTCCCAATGAGCAAAAGTCCAGGAGGTGGTTTCATAGGTGAATTCTACCAAACATTTAGAAAAGAGCTAATACCCACACTTTTTAAAGTATTCCAAAAAATAGAAGAGGCAGGAATATTTCCAAGCTCATTCTATGAGGCCAACATCACTCTAATACCAAAGCCAGACAAAGTTACTACAAAAAAAAGAAAATTACAGACTAATATCCCTGATGAACATAGATGCAAAAATCCTCAACAAAGTATTAGAAAACCAAATCCAAAAATACATCAAAAGGATCATCCATCACAACCAAGTGGGATTTATTCCAGGGATGCTAAGATGGTACAATATGCATAAATCAATCAATGTGATACACCACATTAACAAAATGAAGGATAAAAAACATGATCATCTCTAGAGATGTTGCAAAAGTATGTGACAAAATTCAGCATCCATTCATGATAAAAACTCTCAACAAAGTGGAATATAACTCAACATAATAAAGGCTGTATATGACAAATGCACAGCCAACATCATACTCATGGGCAAAAAAGCTGAAAGCTTTTCCTCTGAGATCAGGAACAAGACAAGGATGCCCACTCTCCCCACCAGTATTCAGCATAGTACTAGAGGTCCTAGCCACAGCAATCAGACAAGAAAAAGAGACAAAAGGCTCCCAAATTGGTAAGGAAGAAGTAAAACTGTCACTATTTGCAGATGACATGATACTGTATATAGAAAACCCTAAAGACTCCATCAAAAAACTATTAGAGCTAATAACTGAATTCAGCAAAGTTGCAAGATACAAAATCAATGTACAGAAATCTTGTGTTCCTATATACTAACAATGAGCTAGCAGAAAGAGAAATCAGGAAAACAATTCCATGTCACTTGCATCAAAAAGAATAAAGCACCTAGGAATAAACCTAACCAAGGAGATGAAAAAAACCTGTACTCTGAAAAGTGTAAAACACTGATGATAGAAATTGAAGAAGACAAAAATAAATGAAACTCTATCCCATGCTCACAGATAGGAAGAACTAATGTGGTCAAAATGTCTGTCCTGTCCAAAACAATTTACAGATTCAAGGCAATCCCTATCAAAACACCAATGGCATTTTTCAATGAACTAGAGCAAATAATCCTAAAATTAATATGGAACCACAAAAGACCCTGAATAGCCAAAACAATCTTGAGAAAGAACAAAGCTGGGGGTCTTATACATCCTGACTTCAAGATATACTACATAGATCAGTGGAACAGAATAGAGAATCCCAAAATAAATTCACGCACATATGGTCAATTAATATATAATAAAGGAGCCATGAATATACATGCAATGAGGAAAAGACAGCTCTTCAATAAATAGTGTTGGGATAATTGGACAGCTACATGCAAGAGAATACAACTGGATTACTGCCTAACTCCATACACAAAGTAAACTTAAAATGGATTAAAGACCTAAAATAAGACATGAAACCATAAAATTCTTAGAAGAAAGCATCGACAAAAATCTGGTGAACACACACATGAGCAATTTTTCTCTGGACATACCTCCCTGGGCAAGGGAAACAAAAGCAAAAATAAACAAGTGGGACTGCATCAAAATAAAAGGCTTCTGTACTGCAAAGGAAACTATCAACAAAACAAAAGGGCAAACGACAGTATGGGAGAATATATTCATAAATCACTTATTCAGTAAGGGGCTAACATCCAATATACACAAATAACTCATGACTCAATACTAAAAAAACAAATAGCCTGACTAAAAAACAGAGGACAGCAAATATATGAAAAATTATCCACATCACTAATCATCAGAGAAATGCACATTAAAACCACAGTGAGATATCACCTCACACCAGTTAGAATGGCCACTATCCAAAAGACAAGAATAACAAGTGTTGGCGAGGATGTGGAGGAAAGGGAACCCTCCTACACTGTTGGTGGGAATGTAAATTGGTACAGCCACTATGGAAAGCAATATAGAGGTTCCTCAAAAAGCTAAAAATAGAAATACCATACAACCTACTAACTCCACTTCTAGGAATTTACCCAAAGAAAACAAATCTGTCATTCAAAAATATATATGCACCCCTATGTTTATTGCCACATTATTTATAATAGCCAAGATATAGAAGCAACCAAAATGCCCATCAATACATGAATGGATAAAGATGTGGTACATACATAAAATGGAATATTATTCAGCCATGAAGAAGAAAGAAATCCTGCCATCTGGGACATGGATGGACCTAGAGGGTATTATGCTAAGTTAAATAAGCCAGGTGAAGAAGGACAAATACCATATGATTTCACTTATATGTAGAATCTAAAAACAAAATAAAATGAACAAAACAGCAGTAGACTCATAGACACTGAGAAGTGACTGGTGGTTACCATGGGGGGACTAGTTGGAGTGAGTGGGTGAAATAGGTGAAGGGAATAAAGAGGCACAAAACCTCAACCATAAAATATATCAGTCACAGGGATGATAGTACAGCATAGAGAATATAGCCAATAGTTCTATAACATCTTTCTATGTTGATAGATAGTAACTACACTAGTTGGGGTAGGGATTTAATCATGTACATAACTGCTGAATCACTATGTTGTATACTTGAAACCAATATAATATTGTATATCAACTATACTTCAATAATAAACAAATAAATGGAAATCCCAGTATAGGCTGCTTCTCACCTATCACAGCTATTTCAGCGATAAAATACCTGGAAAGTGACATTTCCATGAGCAGATGTCCCATATTGCAGGCAAGATTTCCTAGGGGATACTCAGATACAAGACAAACTGTGGTTTATGCTAAATTCTTACTCCACTAGCAGTAAGGCAACCCCTTTGTCTCACACTGGTACAGGGCATAGTAGCTTGTAATAAGCCAATAGGTCCCCAAACCCCATCTGAGAATTTCAGACTCATAAACTACAGTCCAGACTCTGTTGAATGCCTACGAGGCCCTTACTGATCAGATCTAACTCTTCACCCCCAGTTCTTGTCACTAGCTTCATGCTCCTACAGATGTTCAAATAGTTCATGAAATTTCTCTCTTTGGTGTCTTTAACCATATTTCCCTTCTGCCTGGAGTATCCTTTGACTTAAATGTTCTTGTCTGCCTTGATTTTCCTTGTCTGCCTGACAAACTCCTATTTATGCTCTAAAACCCTGCCAGTCATCCTTTTTAATCACCCTCACTTCTGTATGTACCATTTCTATATTCTGTGTGTGTTTTTATCCTTGCGTGGGCCATGTGACTGTAATGACACATTTGCATACTTCCCATTGCCCAAGCCCCTAAGCTCTTTGAGAGCAATGACCATGTGACCCTTATCATAGTGTCCCCAGTGCTTGGCCTTGGCGTCCACACATAGTATGTGTGCAGCCACTATTGAACTAAACAGAATCCAGATTTTTCCTTTACTAGCTTTCTAGTACTAATGCATTTGGGCACTTGATCTTATTCAATTTAGTTCTTCACCATATACTGATTTACACAGGATTTCCATTTAGTCTTGTGACCTTACAAGGACTTTTGATAAGTTTTACTGCAAATTGCTGTGGTCTGTTTCATGTTTGACTTTAACAAGAAAACCCGAGTCCAGATGAGCAAGGACACTCCCAATACTGAAACGTAACTAAAGAAAGTTGTGACCTAAGAAAGAAATTAGGAAATGTGAGCCAGAGTGTTAGTTAATTCATTCAACAGTATCCCAGTGCCAAATCTGGGGCCCCCAGAGGTCTGCTCTCCCATGGAGGAAAGTAAACCATCACCCTCAAGGCCCACCAACTCCCATTGTTCTAAATCCACAAGCACCAAGCACCTTTTACGACTAATTCAGTTTCCCAGGCATCTTTATAACAGGGTGAGGAGGCTTTGGCACTTCAATCACTGAAAATGTAGGTTCCCCACTAACTAATATGTGGACATTCTGGCTCACACACTTGAGTGTTTGGTTCACAAATATCTGCCCCAGACACAGATTCAACTTGGGTGCATGAATGAAATCAATTTCATATGGGGCCACAGTGACCATGTCAAGGTACTTTCCTCCTTGGTGTCCCTGACAGACAGCCACTTTCTTCTACTTCTTTGTCACTTCCTTTTAATTTCATTTAACTACTTCCTGTATGACATATTCACAGTTCACAACGCATTTTCAGGTCATATATTTTATCCTCCTGATGTCTACAAGCAAATAGTCCCATCCCCATTTCACCAAAAGACAACTGAGGTTCAGATCATCAAGTTATTTGTCCAAGGATCCACACATCCAATAAGCTGTGAATCATTTTCCTTGGCCGGCCCCTTAAGTGTCGCAGTGGATTAAACCCTCTGAATCAAAGTTCCTTGTTCTTTCTATCCACCATAATGCTTTCCAGACTTTCATGTCCGTCCAGACAGGAAGCAGCTCTGGGGAAGGAGTGACTGGGGAGGAGGGATAGAGTGCCCTGAGTTGTTCTTACATAATACTCGTGTTGATCTATACCCAGCCCTGGTTGACCCTGGAGCTGGGACGACTTGTCCTAATTGGAAGCTAAGAAAATTGATCTTCAGATAACTTAACTGATTTTTTAATGGTCATAGAACAACTGGAAAGCTGATGTTTATTGCTCCTTAGAGCAAGCCTCTGTTGAGCTATCTGGAGATTGACAAGCGATGTTACCATAGCCAGGTCATCAATGTCACCGTATCATTAAAACTGGCACCCGCTGAGTGCTTACTATATGCTAAGCAGTGTTCATTCATCAGTCTCATTCAATCCTCACAATAATTCCCTGGAGGAAGACATTATTATCCGTATTTTAGAGATAGTAAAACTGAGGTGCGGCAAGTTCTTTAGCTTGCACATCATCACAGATCTAGTGAATGGTGGTGGCAAGACCCAAACCCAAGCATATCTGAATCCAAATGTCCAGGTTCCTAATCACTCTGTTTCCCTGTTGCACCATTTCACAAGTATGGGCTATATCTCCACAGATGAATTTCTTAGATTAAATAAAGCTTTGGGTAGTGGCTAAAAGAGAGGAAATAAGACATCCGGCTCCCCATGACCTTCTCTGGTTCTTGAACATCCCAGGCCGCAGTCCGTGCTCTGGCTCCAGCAGCTGCCGAGCCCACATTGCCTTCACACCTCTCATGCCTGGCTGTTCCCCATCAACAACTACTTTGCCCTGCAATACTTCCCCTCTTCTCAATGCCAGACTCTTCCCTCCTGAGCCACTTGCTCACTACCCTTTTCAAAAAAGCCTTCTCAGATGAACACCCCAGTCTCTCCATTTCTCCATTACATCTCCACCCCCCTGAGAAAGACCTTGTTCTACTTAAATGTCAAATGTTTAAAGTTAAATGTCACTTGACCAGCTTCCCTATCTTGCCCATCATATTCACGTGTCCCAGTTCCCCCTGTGCCGATGCAGCTCTAGGGTCTTCTTTCCCTCCCACGAATCACCCATCCAGGATAAACAGTGCCATAAACAAAGGAGACTGAGACTCTTGTAGAGTTTCAAATGCAGTTTATTGCAGCAACACAAGGAAATGGGGAGTTTAAGCCCTCTCCACAAAAGATGGTTAACTTGCTTACACCTTATGTACAAAACCAAAGCAGCACAGAGCCTGGTTCAAGAGATAGGATACAAGGAGCTGTCAGGGGCATTTGCTCCAGCAAAGAAGCTGCGGTTCTAACCAGCCCTCCTCCGGCTGACTCAGGACACTTAAGCTGACTTTGAAATGTAAATTGTGTAGTGGTCCTCGCTGAGCTATTTCTCCAGCAAAGTACAAAGCAGGGTCATTGACAGAGGACTGAGACTGCCGCTGATCTCAAAACTTCTTTGGGGAGCAGAGCAGAAAGGAAAGAGCTGGGGGACTAGGATAAACCAGTGTAACTAACCATGGGTACTCCAATTAAGCTGGGGCGAGTGACCTTGCTTGGTCTTGCCAAGCATATTTGGTAGCGATGGAGAGGGCGAGCCAACTAGAGAGCGCCCCGCTTATCTGGTCCCTAGGGAATAGCTGGTGGAGATAAACTTCACGCTGGAACTGCCACCAGCGGTCTTGCTAGTACCCCCAGAGCTGGACCCCCGGCCTCCGATGCTCCCGCCAGAACCCCTGCCGCCGGAGCTGCCACCGCCTCCTCCAGAGCCGCCTCTGTAGCCCCCAGAGCTGCCTCCGGAGATGTGGCTGCTGCCGCTGCCGCCGCCGCTGCCGCCGCCGCCGCCGCTGCCGCCGCCGCCGCCGCCTCCCCGGCTGCTTCCTCCGCTCATGCTGGTGTGGCTGGTGCTCACAGCTGCAAGGGGATCCTCGGTTAATTTTAACCCCAGCTCCCTTTCCAACCCAGAAACTCTGCGCGTGCCCCCGAGAAATCAACTTGTACTTACACACACTCACGTTCGGGGGACACTCTCCAGACATCCTGTGAGAGAAAGAAAAGCAAATCCTTCGGGACTCTCCAGCCTCAGGGCCCACTTGCCCAGGCCCTCTGAGCCATCGCAGAGACTCTCCCCATCTGGGGCTCCTCCAGCCCGCCGGATCTGAAACCTACGCCAGGCCCCTCTGGTCTTCCAAGCCTCTTGCATTTTTCTGGGCATGAGCACAGACCGGCAGAAATCCCCATTTCAATCCGACAAGTCTTGCAGCTAGCCCAGGTTCCTCTAAGGCATTGACTTCAGGCCAGATGATGTGTGGGCCAGCCCAGAGGAAGAATAAATTGCTTCACCTCAAAGTGCTTCAGAGAGATGCTAGAGCCCTCGAAAGAGAAAAGTCTGGGACTCTGGCTCCCAAAGTGAAACCAAGTCTTTCCTCCTGTGCTACGTACCCTTCCTTTCCCCATATCCAGGACAAGCTGCAGTCACATGGCTGCATCTTTAATAGCAGTCAGCTTGCAAGGGAGGAAGCACATAAGAAGTGGCCAAACTGCCCACAGCCCCTTTCTTACCTGATTTCCTCTCCTTCCAGGAGGGTCCTGTAGGTGGCAATTTCCAGATCCAGGGCCAGCTTGGTGTTCATCAGCTCCTGGTAGTCACGCAGCAGGCGGGCCATGTCCTCCTTGGCCTTCTGCAGGGCGTCCTCCAGGTCAGCCAGCTTGTCCTGGGCATCTTTGAGGGCCTTCTCGCCACGCTGCTCAGCATCACTGATAGACTGATGCAGCGCAGAGATCTGACAGAAGAGAATCCAGCACGTCACCCACTGTCATATGAGCTGACCCCACACTGGCCCTCTTATCTCAGATCGATCTCTCCCTCCCTGCAGGCCAGTACCTTGGGTCCAACAGAACCATGAGAGTTTAAGTTGCCTCATGCATTCATGAGATAGCACATCACTGTATGGACTTCCTTAAAAGCCCTTCAAAGGGATGCAGCAGCCTTTCTTGGCCCTGAGTCAGGGCTCCATTACCCCTTACAGACTTGACATTCTTCTAAATGCCTACCCTGAGACCTCCCAGCTGCCTTTCCCCTCACTCACCACCTCCCAAATCTCATTTTGCATCATGGACTAGATCACCCATGACCATGACATCTATTTCTCTATTAGGTCATTTGCACAAGTTCCCCTTAAAAGAAAATTCAGCATGATGGCTAAATTCTGGAAACTAGCATAGTCACCACAGAAACTAGGATAATAATATAAATTTGGTATGGATTGCAGAATTCAAAACTAGGAAGTGCCCTCCAATTACCTGAGGGTCTCCTCTCCCCCATTCCATATAGATGAGCAATAGAAGGAAGAAGCAAATACCTGCTTCTTGACACCCTCGATTTCAGATCGAAGTCTCTGGATCATCCGATTTAGCTCAGAAATCTCCATCTTTGAATTTTTCAAACTGTCTCCATGTTTGCCAGCAGTCACCTGGAGCTCTTCATACTAAAAATGGTAGATCAGATCACTTAGATGTGGCAGAGCACACCATGGCTCACACACACAAATAAAGAGAAAACACAGGATAGCAAGCCAAGACATTTTAGGGAAACTGGCTAAGCATTCGGCCCACTCACCTTGTTCTGGTACAGGGCCTCAGCCTCAGCCTTGCTCCTCTGAGCAATTGACTCATATTCTTCCTTGACTTCAGCAATGATGCAGTTCAGGTCCAGATCACGGTTGTTGTCCATGGACAGGACGACATTGGTTTCACTGATATGAGTCTGCATCTGAGACAGCTCCTGCATGATATAATAGTTCAGTGACTCTTACAGTGTTAAAACAAAAACAACCTGCACTAAAGGAGGCACCAGGAGATGGAAGGGATATCTCTATTCTTTGGATAGTGGTGGGTTCTTAAAAGGCTCTCCCATTTGGGTAAATGTGGTAGAAATGAGAGGATTTACCATTTGATAAAGTGTTGTGAGGAAATCAATTTCTTGTTGCAGGTTGTCAAGTTTGGCCTGAAGGTCCACCTTGTTCAAATAAGCAGAATCCACATCCTAGAGAAACAATAGACACCATGAAGCCATATTCTTTCCAGGCCAAGTTCCTTTCACCAGCTGTGAGGGGATTTTCCAAGTGGAAATGTTTGGGGTCACCTACATACCTGCATGCCCCAGGCAGATCATGATTCCTGGTTGCCCCACCCCTTGGCCTCACAATTACAAGGGAGTTTGCCTGACTTGCTGAGAACTGGCCTCCCTGCTTACTATACAAAATGCTATGAAATTTGGAGAAGCAGAGTGCCTGGATAAGCCCAGTCCATGGCCACACGGGGAAAACTCAACTTCAGCTACTCATCTGGGCCACTGCCTGGTTCTCCACATCATGACTTCTTTCTGCTTAGTAACTGGAGACCCTCTTCTAATATTTTTTTCAGATGTGAGATCCATCCCACAGAATCTGCTCACCTTCTTGATGGTCACAAATTCATTCTCTGCGTTTGTCCGCTTGTTGATCTCATCTTCATACCTGCAAGGCAATCAGAAGTCATTAGGAGATTCACAGAAGGTAAGATCTGAAGTTCAGCTTCTAGACCAAAATCGGCATTGCCTGTCTTTGCTTTCCCATTACTAGCCTGGAACATCATGGCCACCCCTTTCTTCTGAGCAATAAAATCACTAAACTATTTCTAGCTTCTGAGAAGATGATTTCCAAAAATGCCAGTGACCTGCCTCAAACCTAAGAAGAAACATTGTTACGTATACTCATGGTCCTAGCTTGCCACTTCTAGAAGAAGTTTAGAATGAAAATGAAGAATGGCCCAGCCAGGTTTCCTTACTTTTTCTTGTAATCTTCCACCAGGTCTTCCATATTCTTCAATTCCATATCCATCCGAGATTGGTCGCCCTTCAGCTGGTCCACTCTATTTCTAAGATTGCTAATAAATGATTCAAAGTAGGGTTCTAGGTTGCGGCTCTTCGTGGAGGTATCGATCTGCTGCAGCAGCTCCCATTTCGTTTGCAGCACCTGGTTCTGCTGCTCCAGGAACCGCACCTAAGAACACAAGACCTCATTACCCACTGGTGCAGCAATGGAGTCTTATGGCCACTGAGTCCCAAGGGCTACTGCACAGCAAGGCCCAGGCCTTATTTGGAAACTCATCTTTTCAATTCCTGTTTTCCTAGCCATGACAACCAAGGAAGTAGGAAAAAGATGGTCAAGTCAGCATCACCTTCGTAACAAAACCCAACTCACTGTTAATTCAGAGAAGTTTTCATTTTTAATTTCCCTGAGAAGGGCAATTATTGTACTGCTTCGGTGAGCATGATAGAAGGGAACAGTTACACAAACACCGAATAGTAAAGCATGTATCAAATTACTGCAGTTGCACTTCGAAGTAGATACATGATACTTAAGATATTTGCCTTCCACTTATTTTTACATAGATCACCTTAAAAATAGGTTTGCATTTCCTGAGCGTACACAGTTCAAAAGTATGTTGGGAAGATCCAGAACTAAATTCCAAGTCTATTGTGGAGACCCTTAAATCACCATTACTGATGATTAAGCAAAAAATGGTTCACATGTTTTTCCAGAGAAGATACTTGGAAAACACACATATAAAAGAATCTAACATCACCTTGATCTGGTACCACTGTAAAATTCTCAGAGAACAGAGCTACCCTTCTGACAGCAGATGTTTGGTACTGAGTTACTACGTGTTTTCTGCTGCAAATCACAATGTTCTCTCTTCGCATTCAATTTAACTTCCTTTCTATAGTTAGGAAGACTTTTCCAGGCTCTTATTTGCACCCTAGAAGGTTCAGATAGCCCCATTTCTATTATTTTCATTCAATGTATCTGAGTCCCACTTCAGCTCAAGAGCTGAATTTTTTAAAAACCTTCAAGGTGACGTCAAATCGACCACCGTTTGTGTAGACCACAGACCCTTTTGTCCAAGAGAGCTTAGTCACAAGCATACTTCTAACATACCTCCTAGAAGACAATTCCACAAAATATCCTTTTAATCATTCACACACAGAAACTTGAGGCCAACCCCAAACAAGTCTTGGCCGCCCCAGTCTCAAATGGAGCAGGAGAGCTCTCCCGGGGCACTGAGAAGATAAACTCACCTTGTCGATGAAGGAGGCAAACTGGTTGTTGAGTGTCTTGATCTGATCCCTTTCTTTAGACTTAACTTTTTGGATATCAGGGTCAATCTCCAGATTGAGGGGCTGCAGAAGGCTCTGGTTGATGGTGACTTCATGTATGCCACCAGGGGGGAAGCCAGGCCCCATACCACCCCCAAAATTGCCTCCACTGCCAAAACCAAAGCCGCCGCCACCACCAAAACCCCCCCCCATAGCTTCCGCCACCAAAACCACCACCCCCAAAACCTCCACCCCCAAAGCCGCCACCGCCATAACCACCACGTCCACCTCCTCCGGCCACACTCATGGAGATACTTTTACTGCCACCGAGGTTAACAAGACTCCGACTTCCAAAGCCACCTCCATGACCACCCCCACCACCACATCTTCCACCACCTGAAAATCTCCCACCACCTCCGCCAATACGGCGCACAGAGCTGCTGGTTGTCCTGCGCTGGCTGCTGATCAACCCGGCAGAGCCAGAGCTGAAGCCTCCTCCACTCCGATACCCACACTTGGGACTGCACTGTCTGCTCATGCTGGCTTAGAGAGAGAAGCAGCAAAGTCGAAACAGGGAAGGAGCTAACACTCCTCTACCTCAAGCACAGACACTTCCCCTTATATATCGGGAGTAAATTGGGCTTGGTCCTCGAGTCAGCGGGATGCGGTGCCTCTCAAGGGTTTGGCTTGCCTGCAGCCATACAAGATTTTTACGAGCCTCAACAATACGATAAACACTACACACCTAGCTCCCAGGATGGCTCTCAAAATTGCTGTGCATGCAAGATAACTAGTGTGGTAATCATTTTATCGGACCAAATCTCTCTTCAAGGGCTTGCGACTTGGGGAAAATAGGACCCTGCATCTGCCACCTAGTAGGATTTCACAACCTCCTGTCACAAAGATCTCTAAGATCCCATTCTCGCCTTACCCTTGCAAGCTACTACGCCCATTCTCTCCTCAGGCACGGCAGGTGCAATTCCCCAAGCTTGAATCTCAGATTCCATTTCTGAGCTCTGCCCTCCAAACCGTGGAGCTCACCAAGTTTCACCTCCTGACACAGAGTAAGAGCTTTAATAAGTGAAAATTTAAACGAGGTTATTCTTTATTAACTGTAAGTTTTATAAATGTTCTGCATTCACCTTAGAAGAGGAGAAGTTGTCATGGAACAGGATGGATGGGTAGGTGTTCTGGAAGGGCCAGAAGGGTAAAATATGTGCTTTTCTTAAGTTTTCCAGGTGTTCCCTTTCCTCAAAGGTAGACCAGGGAGGGAGACAGAGACACATGCAACAGAAAACAGGTGTAAGTGATGGCATGCAAATGCACATTGAAAAGCACATGGGATAGCGAGATGAGGAGACAGAAGCTACATTTTGTAAAGCAAAAGGGTGGAGGTGACAGGTGGTTCAGGGCTCACACTAAGCTGTATGGAGACATGAATGTGGATTTGGAAGGGAGGACAATGAGGGGAGTCTGGAAAGCCTGATCTGAGAAATTGTAATTATATCCAGACTATAGTAATGACTATGGTAATGACAATAGTAATAATAGCTATCAAAAACTGACAGTGTACCAGGCACTGGTCTTCATATTCTATATGAATTAACTTACTTAATTTTCACAACTTTGAGATAGATGCTAAGATGGCATCCATTTTAAAAATGAGGAAACTGAGGCACAGAGGTTGAATAGCCTGTCCAAGTTTCCACAGATGGTGAGTGACATGGCTGGGATTTGAACAAAGGATGCTGAGATGTAGTGTGCAAGACCCTAACCAGCATGTCGCACGACAGCACAGCAACTGAGTTCAGCATGTGCTGCCTGCTCTGTGTGAAGCCAGAGAGCACAGGAAACAGTCCCAATGCAGAAGCTCTAAGGGCAGGAGGCCCATTTTTATCCCTTTGAATCTTTGGCTCCAGAGGCATACAAGGACTTCAGTAATGTTTCTTCTTTTCCCTCTGAGAAGGGGAGAGCCACAGAGGTCAATGGGGAGATTTTGCTTCCTTCCAGGTGCGATAATACCCAGACTGCATGGCAATGGGCCCGGAAACCCCAGGGGCCCTCCTGGAGAGCAGCACTTTATCAGTCTCATGGGTAATAGTGGCGCTGGGGTCTGGAAAGACTTGAACTCTGCACAGACTTTCATTGTGAGATTTATTAGAAGGCTGGCGTGCTCCCCACACTTGCACGTAAACATGGAATTTAAGACTCAATGAAGAGAGGTCAGCGCTCACTTCGGATGTCTCTAAGCACCTCTGACAGGTAACTCAGACACCTGTGTGGGACATCTGCACCAGGGAACACAAGATGTAGAGGAAAAGGGGAGTCTGTGAAGTCCATCCCATTCTTCTCCCTGTGGTTCTGAACAGGACAGCTAAGTGTCAGTCCTCTGCAGCCCACTCCTCACCACGGAACCTTGTGCCCCCTCTTCTCCAGTTTTTTCTCTCCACCCTCCTCCTCCAAAAAGCGCTCCCCCCTCTCCATTGCTCCCCCCCTCTCCCTCCCATTGCCATGGCACTATTATCAAGTCCTCTGTCCTAACACTGACATCCTTGGGGCTGCCAAACCAGACATCTCTTTAGAGAATGAGTAATCCAGGTCTTGTTCCTGACTAGGAACAATGAGACCTGGGATGGTCTTGGTGTGGTAATGACTGTTGCCAAATCATCTGTTGACAGGCAGTCAAAATTCTTTTAGTTCAGCATACTCCTTCCTGAAAGAAATCACTCTGCACAATTGATTCCTTCTAGCATTTTGGAGGGGTATGCAGGTGTGTTTGCATGTGTGTGTTCATGCTCCCACCTCTGCCAGCCAACAACAGATCTTGGCACATCTTCCATCCCAGACTAAGAAATTGACCAAGAAAAATCCAAGAGGTGGATGGTCAGACGATGGAGAGGTAATTCACAGAGCTCCCACCTGCGGGGGAGAGTCCCAGGGACTAGAAGGGATCAGAAGGCATACAAATCGCCGTCGGCTAATATTTGCACAGTTCGCCTGACCAAGGACATACATGGACACCACCCCAAGAGCCCTGAGAACCAAGCATCAAGCTGTTTTCAACTCATTTTATAAAACAGAAAACTGAGGCTCAGAGAGGCTAAGTGACTTGCTTAGACTCTCGAGCTAGGAAAAGACACATCTGGGACTAGAACCTGAATTTTCTGGTTTCAGTTCAAGTATTCCTCCTCCTCAACTAGAGAAGAGGCTCAAGGATGGGCAAGTGGAACTGGTTCCTATAAACGAGTGTGCAGAGCATCGCAGAATATCCTCACCAGCAGGGATGCAGAGACCACACCATCGGAATGCTGATCAAAGAAGTGAAAAGGCAGCCCCGAAGAGGTCACAAAATGTGGCCCCACAACACTATCAATCCCTGAGAATCCTCCAATTTCCAAGCCAAACTCCTATTCTCTTTCCACCCTCACTTTTGAGGGGCCCCAGTAGGGCTGGAAATTGCAATGCTGCCAGCTACCCAAGGTCATCATCTCCTCCACTGTCCCCAGGACTGTGATGGGTGTGTAGGGAGATTACAAAGCAAATGTGGGGAAAGGTGTGAACCCCACACCCTCACCCCGGCTTATCTGTGTCCTCTGCATTTATAAAATACAAAACAAAGAGGAAAGAGGCACTGACATCTACAGGCATCAACTATGTGCTAGGAGCTACAATCTCATTAAACACGACAAAATGTCCACATGGTGGTTGCCCTTAGCCTCATTTTAAAGAAAACGCAGGTTCATAGTGGTTAAAATGTGTGCCAAAGGTCCCTAGTTGGTAACTGAGAAGGCAAGCTTGTCAAACTCCGAGTCCATGCCCACCTCCACCCCACGGGCCTCCTCTTGTCACTGGCCTGCCTCCGTCACCCGCAGCATGGCTGCCCACCCGCTCACCAAGCCGCGCTCCTTGACCTTTGCACCCCCATGCTTTTCCAGACTATTCAGCCCTCTTCTTCCGTATTCCCCCATTCCTTCCCATCTTCCTAGCCCACTTAGATGCTTCTCTTCTCCGAAACACCTTCCAGCTGCCTCAGTGACTTACTTCAAACTACTACTATCGTGAAGCTCTGGGGCCCCTAAGATCTCAATTCCTAAGCATTTGGGACTGAATCCGATTTTGGTCCATCAGGCCTTGAGGGAAAATGCCTGTATCTCTCTGCTTTGCTTAGCAGTGAATAGGCCTGCTCCTCCAGGGAGTTTTCCTTGATTAACACCACTCAGCTCCTTCACTGGTTTCTTTTTCTCAGTTCAGTTGTTGCCAGAGTCAAGTACACACTGATACACTGACTGGTCCGTCCTCACACATGGCTGTGCACACACACATTTGCTGGTCCTTCAGTCGCACTGTAAACCTTCTGAAAGCAACACTAAGTCGTCCATGTTTTGGGGTACCCTCCTAACACCCCGTTTCCCCAGCCTCCCACACAGTCCCTGGACCTGAGGGGTACCACCCCCATCGTGCGGGAAAACAGAGTATCAGGACGCTTCCAATCCTGATGCCCCACATCCAGCTCAGAACTGATCTATCTGAGATGAGGCCACCACAGGTGGACCGTGGGCGTGGGCAGGGGCAGGTGTGGGGATGTTTCCAGAGCTCTTTGAGGGGTGGGACTGAGAAAAAAAGTTGAAGAGAGACAGGCCATGACAAGCCACCCAACCCTGAGGGACTCCACCAGGGACGTAGGAGAAGGAAATCAGGGGAGTGGGGAAAGCTGACGCCTGGGAGGCATAGAGGAGACATCACAGACAATGGGGAGGTGCGGTGAGATGTGGGAAGCCAGCATCCAGTGGAGGAGGGGCCTAGGCTTCTTATTTAGGAGGGAGAGGCACAGAACTAGGGCAGACTGTTCAGGACAGATAGCAAGGAAGGACGCCCGAGGAGTTACTAGCAATGCCGCAGCAGAGTCGAGGCCAGAAAGGGGGAAGTCAGAGATGAGAATGTAAGAGAGCAGAGGTGGAGGTGTCTTACTCTGAGACACAGAGCCAGCCTGATCGGGTCCCACTCCTGACTGCAAATTTCAGGCTGTGCGATCCTAGGCATGCCACTTACCCTCTCTGAGCCTAAGTTTCCTCATCTGTAAAATAAAGACTGTATCTACTTTACAGGGAAACTGAAGTGTAGTAGATGATAGTTAGAAGGAGGAGGAGAGTTTCTGTTTCACCCTTGGGTTTGGAAGGACCCAGAAGATGATAAAACAGTCAGGAAAATCTTTGGAACAAGCCTTTGTTTCACTGGAAATGGTGAGAAGACCTGGAAAGGAAGTTTAAGTTCTTGAAATGAGGCCATCTTGTAGGAGAAAGCTTTAGGAGGTCCGTAAGTTTGTAACATACAGCAAGAAAGGAATGCCCAGAGCACCTGAGCCGCAGAGAGCCCGGCTAGACTGGCAATTACTCTGTGGAGTGTCTGTTCTGCAGGGGGTCCTTCCCCGGGGCTGAGTACCCTGGGGTAGACATGGAAGCTGTGCATTTGGAATCCCCCAGAAGCCCTTCAGGCCCAGCACAGAAGGATTCTCAGACGCTCCTCCATGCTCGAAAAACTCTCAAGATCCCAAGTTCCCAGCTCGGCCTTGCAACAGAGCATTGATCAACCCAAAGACATACAGTTCCCAGGACTGACGAGCGAGCTGATGGACCGAGGGCAGCGGGTCCAGCAAAGTAATGAGAGTGACACGAGGCTGATTGAAGAGTGACTGTCAGAGCATGCAGCTAATAATTTAAAGACACGTCCTGGGCCAAAGGGCTGGTAATTGAGGGTGAGGCAACATTCTTGAGAAGACTTCCTTACACCCAGAAATGTACATCTTGTCCAAGGTCAGACAGAGTTAGAATTTTACTGAGCCAGTTTTTGCTTCTCCTGCTCACCATGTCCAACGATCAATATCTATGTAGATGAAAAGCTAATGGAATTAAATTTAGATTCCCAGAGTGCCCCACCTTGCCCCGGCCTCAGAGGGAGGAGCCGCTGGCACACTTTCCTTGGGAGTCACCCTGAGTGCCTGCCCTTCTGTGCCTAATGGATGGGCCTTCTCGGCTCTCCCCCTGTCTGCCTTGGGGGGCCAGCAGTGACCGGGAGCAGGGGTGTGGTGTCCCCAGCCCTCCCCCAGGGCCAGTGAGAATCCTGAGATAACGCCGGTAGAAGCATTTTGTATGTGGCAAAGGGCTATGGAATTGCTCATGGTTTTCACTGGGATGAGCTAAAGGTAAAAGACATTTGCTCCTCATGGGCTCTCTCATTGTCTCTAACAGGAATGTTGTTTATACCAGGGGACCTCCCAGTGTCTTCTACTGCCAGCCCCCACCGTTCAGGCCCAGAATATCACCTGCAGACTTGTCATTAGAGTCCATGATCCTCCTTGGCTAACTCCTCTCCCTGGCCTTTATTTCTCACGTCCCTGATCTATGGAATCTCTGTTCCAATATACCTAGGATTCAGGGACACAGTTCCCTCCATCTACCACCCCCCCACCTCCCAGTCCTCCATGACTAACATGGTCAAGGCTTCTGAAGAGAAAAGTTAGGGTTGAATTTTCTCAAACAATCCCAGTTCCTGCCCAGAAGGAGAAAGATGGGCCAATCACCTGAACGACCTTGCCCCAGAGTGGTTTTTTTCCCAGAACCAATTTGGATTCCCTAAGAACATCATACACATATGCATGATTCTGCGGACAATCAAATCCACACCCTGGAATAAGTCCAGTGGTACCGGAAAACTTGAGTCTATTATACAATCCTGGCTGGTGCCCTTGGCCTCTCCATGACTTAATTCTCCCCTGGCACCTGACCTTGATTTTCCCAAATTTAAAATAGTAGAATTCCTTTTTCCTGAGGCTCCATCACATGAACACTTAGGGCAGCAAAGATGTGAAACTCGGCCTCAGGCATATCCCCACACATCCTTCACTCCCTCCAGCAACCTCGTGCCAAGTGGTTAGCCAATCTCTGCTTGAAATGTGGTAACTCCCCATGTGGCCTCTCCCATCTCAGGATCAGTAGAAAGGTGCTTTTATATTGAACCAAACCTGCAGTGTTGCCCACCTGTCCATTTGGGTCATTAGCTGGGCTCAACCCCTCTTTCTAGAGAAGCTCTTCACATCTCTGCACTCAGCTGTCCCATCTCCCCCAGATGTCCAGGGCCTTGTATCATCCTCATGTGGTCGGGTTTCTGACTCCCCACCACCCCAGCCCGCAGGGGATCCTATTCAGTAACGTCCTCAAGACCCCAACAGGCTCCGCACACCGCTGTCCTCCCGTTCTTGTCCCCGGCAAGCACCACACCCTGGTGGCTCACGTGTCTTCACCGTCAGCTGAACACCAAATCGTGTTTATACCCACCAATGCTCATCCCTGTCTTCCCATCCTAGTCCTCACGCTCTTGGTCTTTCTTTCAAGCCTAGGATGTCGGGTCTCTCTGGGCCCCCTCTCCTTCCCTCCGGGCAGCCCCTCTGCCCGCCTTCCCTCTCCCAGCCCATTCCCCCAGGTGTGCTGCCAAGACAGCTGAGGTGGACACAAAGTTCTCAGAGAGAGTGTAGGTGTGGGAACACAATGTCTTATCAATGTGGGTTTTGTAGTCATATTTGAATGAGTCCCATATCCAAATTCCATCTGCATTCCTTCAGAGGATGAGAAAGTAGGTCACACCTTTTATCCTGACTCCTTCATACGGACTCAGAAATTTCACACAGGACAAGGTGATAGCTTAACTTGCTCCTCCTTGAATTTCTGCATTTACGCTTCCACGGGGGCATGGGTTATAGGTGCTCCTGCCGTGACTCCCCCGCACTGGGTTGACGGGCTCAGCCTTTTGTCTCCCCAGCTCAGTTTCTCCTGTGTGACTGCCCCTCTCACTCACACACATTCACCCTCTCTGATCTTTGAGGCTCTAGCAGACTAGTCCCCATCTGGAGGGCCCTTCCCTGAGTCCCTGCCACCACCCTGTCCCCCAGCCCTGCTCTACTTGCCAGCCCTCCAGGAGCCCATCGGTATGAAACTTCCCTTCCCAGCATTGGCCCCTACTTCAGTCCCACTGCCCCTATTGTAGTAACTCTGCCTGTGTCCACAGAAAGGACCGGGCTTCCACCCTCAGATCCACAGGGGCGCTTGCCCTGATTTCTCCTCCCTCTGAACGTTATACATGGTTTGGGTTGTGAGTGCCTTAAGGCTCTGAAAAGTGTTTACTCAATATTGCATTCCCAGGGCCTAGGCCACTGCCTGCCACACAGTAGGAGCTAAATAAATGCCTGCTGAGCAAATGTGTGACCAACTTTTAAATGATCTATTCCTTCCAAGATTAATAAGACTATGCCTGCAAGGTTTTCAAAGATTGTGTATTACCCATGCAATAAATTAATAATAAAAATAATAACTTTGTTTCCCAAATATGAATACTTTCAGAGGCCTACAGAAATTAAATCTCCTGACCAAAATGCAGTTTGAGATCACAGAAAAAATTTATTGTAGAAACACCAGAAATGTCAAGCCCTTCAAGGAACAACCTTCACCCAAGAAATGATGGAGTCACAGCGCCCCCAGAGGACCCGTGCGGAGCCCATCAGATGCCCCACAGGGATCACGGACTTGGGCTTGTAGGAGAACGCAGCTAGGAAGGGAAGGTGGCTCCAGGTCTTAGATAATTTCTCCTCCCCGCCCCCTCCACCCCGTGAGCACATTAGGTAAGGCCCAAAACAAAAAGTCAAATTCTCACAAAGTTCAGTCACAGAGAACAGAAGGCAGAAGGGACTTTGAGGTCTGGGGAAGAGCTTAAAGCTACCTTGCAAATAAGGGGCAGTTTCCAGACTGGTTCAGGACTGAACCCTCCCAAGCCCCAAGTCTGACCCTCAAACTCCTCAGGACCTGGGCACCTAGAAGGAGCGGAGCTGGGCTGCATGTGCCCAGCCTGTGGGCAATCTCAGGAGGACCATTAAGGAGTGGAGTTCAGGAAGCACCAGGCTTCCAAAGAATGGAGCTGTTAGGAGTGGCAGGTGGAGCAGAACTTGACTGCTTGTCCAACAGCTACTCTATTCACTGTTAATCACGGTCCTCCCTGTGGACAAGGACTTGAGCCCTCTGAAGTACTCCCACCGTGGGCTTTTGACCCAGGGGATAATGCTTCTTAAGACAGACTCAGAATCAGACCAGACACAACTTACAGGTGTTTGATATGGGCAGCAAATCCTTCGACATGAAGCCTCCTTCTATATGGAAGTCTGAGGCTACGACCAAGAGGGAGGAAATGGCCCCTGGCAAAGAGGCTCCCCTTACCAAACGAGCTCTCCTTACGGGCTCAAAGATGTTTACCTCTGTGTTCCCTGAGGAATGGATCAGTGTTCACAGAGCAGCTCAGGTGCAGAAAGGGAGCCTGGAAGTGAAAATACCTGGCGTCCTTGACATCAACTCTCCATTATCCACCTTGTAGACGTTTTATAGGTTCTTTTGATCCAGCACAAAACCAGGCCCCTGGGTGTCCTCAGGGACAGGACGAGGGCCAGCTGAGTGGAGTCTGAGTTGAGAATGTGTCTGGCTGTGATTCTGACTGCTAGCGGGTGCTCTCCAAAGATAGGTCTGCTCTTTGGGGTTATCCACCTACTTCCAGTCTAGAGGGGAATTTATTGGCAAAACTGCTGAGACCCATCAGGAAAAAGTAAGAGAGAGAGGATCAGGAAGGGGCCTGGGGAGGGGACAGGCATGAGCCCTGCCGAATCGGGTGTGTGATATGGGCAGCAAATCCTTCGACACCGCAGGCACCACAGAAGCCTTGGTTTCTACTCCACGACTCACTTGTGGGAGGTGCTGGTAGAGTTCTGCATGTTGTGTCCCCCCGCAAGGAGGAGCCGACACTCCAGCCCCAGTACTTGCGTTTGCAGCTTCCTCCATAGCTCCAACCATGGCTGCTCCCATGACCACCTCCACCGCCCCCTCGGGAGCCCCCGGCATAGCCCCCACCACTGCCGCCACCACCACCATAACCTCCAGAGCCTCTCCTGCCACCGACAGTCACCTGGCTACTCTGCACAGCTGTGGGAGAGAGGGCAGCACAAACGGGGCTCCGGACTGGGCACGGGTGCCCGCCAGCCCACCTTGTGGCAGCCTCCCACATCCCTAATCCTGGCAGTATCTGACTTGCAGAAAGATATATTGGATGATTGTATTCCTACTTTTAAAGTTTCCTTCATTCTAAAAGGAATGTCAGGACACATTTTCATTACTGACATCCCCAAAGGATTTTAAGCCACTGCTGACTATTAGGTGTCATAAAAATGAAGATAAAGAACTAAAATCATCATATGTTGCAACAGATTTCTGCAGGCTTTGCATTTGTGTCTGCCCACTTTGGCTCTCACGGTGTCAGGCTGGAAACCAAAGTGCCGACCACCAGATCCCTGCTGGCAAGCCCCCTCCCTCCACCCAGCGCCACCCAGCCCCATTCTGGGCTCAGCGACTTACAGACGCTCACATGGCTCTGCAGCTTTTCTGACACCCTGTAAAATGAAGCGCACACATCAGCCAGACCCACAAAGCCTCGAGGAAGGCAGGCAACAGCCTGGAGACACCAGGAGCACAAGTTCATGTGAAACGAGAGCTGTCCCCAAGCTACAGGGAAAAGCGTGTGCGCTCTAGAGAGGTCAGGGATCAGTGGGGCCAAAGGGGATTTTAAGTGTTTTCTCGAAGCCTTCTAGCCAAGGATGGGGTGGCCCACCATCTGGCTGCAGTGGCTTAGGCTGGGGTATTAGGGACATTTTGCTTGGAGGCAGAGAAATGATGACAATGACCGTGCCAACTCACACTCCCTCTGCTTCTACCATAAATGTTTCTGCTCACGGCAGCTACCAATCTGCCTGAAAAGTTGGGGTTATCTTCTCGTCAAAGAGTCAGTCCCACTGCTCTGGGGCTGCAACTTGCACTTTGGCCCCAGAAACATGGCCCACCTGCATTCCTTGCCCTCCAGCAGCATGCACTAGGCGGCAATCTCCACACGCAGGGGCAGCTTGGCTCCCACCAGCACCCAGCGGTCTTGCAGCAGCTGGACCAACTCCTCCTTGGCCTGCTGCAGGGCCTCCTCCATGCCTGCAGCTTCTGCTGCCCATCCTGGAGGGCCTGCTCTCCTCTCTCCTCTGCATCCGAAATGACCATGTGTGCCTGGTGAGTCTGCTTAGGAGACAGTCACACAGAAAAACCAACTGGGGAGACTTTCGGGAGCCCCGTCCCACAGGTCCCTGGGGGAGGTGGCAGGTCTGGTCAGCCCGCCCTGAGCGCCCATCTCACCTGCTTCTTGACATTGCTGGTCTCTGCCTGCAGCCTCAGGATGGCGGGTTCAGCTCAGCAGTCTCCATCCTGCTGTTCTTAGCTCGTCTCCCTGTCGTCCCATGGTGATATGGAGCTCCTGGTTCTGAGGGTCAAAGGCACCATTGTGGGCAGCCTGCTGCTCACCACGAGCCCCTCTGGAGGGAGCAGGTCTGCCTTCCCAGGCCCTGCCCAAGGCTGCATGACTGCCACCCAAAGCTGCCACTGATTTAACTTCACGTTCAGGACCCTGGAGAGATGAGAACTCAAGGAAGCCTAAAGAGTCCTGTCAGCGGCACTTTCCGACTTGCCCTTTCTGTGTATGGGCCCCAGCATTTGGACAACACGCCCAGCAGGTGCGAGCCTCTGAGTCAGCCTGTCCATCCCTTGGCCTCGCAGCACCCACAGGGCTTCCTCACTCTGCTCCGTCTCCTAGGGACATCCTCATCCCTCACCTTCTTCAGGACGACAAAGTCATCCTCGGTGCTAGTCCTTTGGTGGATTTCTTCCTCGTATCTGTGGGAGGAGGTGAGAAGCACAGGCTGCAGGGGCTGACCATGGCTACTTGAGGTTTCTCTTCAAAGCAGGAGGCATGGAATTCCCCAGACTTTTACTGTCCTGCACTCTGGCTGTGCCCTGCCAGAGCCTGCAACTCTCACTGAGAAGCAGCTGGAGCCGACCTCTGGCCCTCCCGGTCAATGGAATGGAAGAGAACTCAATGTGGACAATGCAAAGCCACCTTAAACACCCTCAAGACATCCATTTTTATTTCAATGTATTACTTTTGTATATTTGTCAAGCTCAATCATTTTTTCAATTGAGTACATAAAATAGCAGCCACTTTTACCAAATATTTTTAAAGAGAAAAAAATTTCACCTATGATTCTGCCTTCCAACACATTTAGTATGAATTTCTACCCACCCTTGCTGACTCACACACACTTGACTCTCTGATGGGCATGTCAAGGTGACGTCAAGAGAAGCACCCAAACCCCTAGCATGGGGAGGGGGAGTACGCTAGGTTGCCTACAGAGTGTAGGAGCAGTTGAGCTGGAATTTGACAAGTCAGGCCATCTCTACCATTATTAATAGTGCTGAGTGCTCAGTATGTGCAGACACAGGCTAAGACCTTATTAAGCATGTCACCTAAACCAGCGGTTCTCAAAGTGTGGTCCCCAGCCTACCATCATCGACATCACTTGGAAATATGTAGAAATGCAAGCACTCTGGCCCCATCCCAGACCTACTTAATCAATCTGACTTTAACAAGCCGATGCTCACTAAAGTTTGAGAGCCACGGATCTACCTCTTTCAATAATCCAGTGAGGAGGGTACTTACCTTCCCCGCTTTACTAAGGTGAAAACTGACGGCTTAGAAAGATGAATTTGCAAGCTGCTGGAAAGTGGCAAAGCCCACAGCAGAACTCAGGCTTATCTGGGTCTATAATCCATGAAGATAGTCTGCCCCTCCCCACCCAATACAATTGAGAGATGACTGGCTATACTGTCCTACCAGGGCTCCCATATGCAAGATGGTGCCCCCTACAGCTGTGCAATGGTGCCACCCCTTGCACATTAACACTCAAGCACAATGTCTTACCCCATGAACCAGTTCCCTGCCATGCTTCTCCCTGACCCCTTGGCCTCACCTGGGGCCTCACTTGTTCCTGTAGTCCTCCACAACGTCCTGTGTGCTGCTGACCTCCCTGTTCTGGCACATCTGCTCTGCATTGAGGAAGTCCCCCTGCCTCTGCAGCTTGCTGATGTAGTTCTACAAGATGGGCTCCAGGTTGTTGTTCTGAGTCGAAGTGTTTACCGGCTGCAGCAGCTCGCATTTTGTTTGTAGCACCTGATTCTGCTGCTCCGGGAATTTCACCTAAGAGCAAAAAACTTCCAAGTTCACCCCAGGCCGTGGATCTAAGAAGCACCCCCACGGGGAGGAAGATGGGCACCCCATAGCATATCCAGACCTCAGAGCATCAGGACGACCCCTCTGTCAGTCCAAGAGCTTCTCCTTTGCTTATCACAGGAAATACAGTATGGTTTTTTGGCTGTAAAGTCAACTTGCCTAAAAATAACATTAAGTACACTCTGGTTTTGAAGGTAAATAATCTCCAACAGCGTGCCTTGTTTCACTTAGCTACAACCATGTGCATAATAGAGCTGTCACTGTCCAGCACTTGGTTACATGCGCCAACATACAACACCGTGATCCGGAGCACCCAAAGCATTGAAGCATCCAAGGCTCATTTTTCCTTGTGGCTGAAATGATTTACATAGTCAAGGACAGGAGAAAATAAGAGGAGGGAGGAAACAATTTGACTTAGAATGTTAAACTGATTCCTGAGCAAACTTGCCTGGGTGCCTCCACCCTGCAGGACCCACCACCTCCACTGCCTGCCAGTATGTTTTTCAGGAAGGTCACCTCATTTCATGCTTTTATAACCCAGATGGGATTTAAAAAGTAAATGTTCTCACTTTCTTTAAATGTTATATTATGTATTCTAGTGCTCCAAGGTAAGGGCTTTGGGAAATACCCATGCTGTTATCTCCTTCGTTCGCACAGAGATGGAGAGTGGACGTCATCCTATATCTCACTCTCTGTTCTCCCAAAACTGTGGATGCAAAGATCAGGTACAGGGTCCAGAGAGCTGGCTGGCTGGGCAAATCAAGTGCACGGACTGGCCCTTGGCGTGATATGACCAACACTCGCACTACCTTTGCAGGGTGCCCCAGATGGAGCCTCCCCATCCATGCCTTAGATGAAGACAACAGACACCTCTATGCTTTGCTCAGGTACACACACACACACACACACACACACACACACACACACACACACCTTCCAGAATCCATCCTAGAGCTGTGTCTGGAGGAAACCTACTGTTTTGTGCAATTAGAACAGAACCCTGAAGACACCCTAGGAGGGTGCCCAGAGTCCCCTGCCCCTGAGACAGCCCCTCTGAGAGGCCAGCCCGTGTTAACTCCCTTTGGGTGCTGACTCTAGGCTGGAAAATGTGCAGAGAACCCTATTTCCCACGGCTCATTTTTGTTAGATTTATCAAAGCACAAGATAAGGCAACCAGCTCCACAGGCTTCTCACAGCTCAAAACATTCCCATGAGAAGTCCCTGCCACCTGGCCTATTTTTACTCTGGCAGCACTCCCAGGGAGTGGAGAAATCAGACACTTGCTCACAGCCCTGTGCTCAGTATTGTGGGGACTAAAAGAAAGAATGTCATGTTCCCATGGGGAATCTGCACATCAGACAATGAGGGGGCAGTCGACAACTCTGGGTGCTCTGAGTTTAGCACAATATCTCAGGGGCTTAGCAAAAGAAACCGTGGTTCTCATCAGGCCATTCAAACTGCAAAAGCAGAGGTTGGATTCAGGGAGTCCCAAGTCATTTTAATGGGACTTCACCACTAGAAAAATCATTGAAAGCCATTGTGATTTTTTTTCTCAGGCCCACCAAAATGCTCCAGCCTTTGTCCCATTGGCAATACTCAGGGAAGCTCAGATAACACAGCTAAATCTTTGCCTTATACTGAACCAATCTTCCTACTGGAAAAAGCACACCCCACTTGGCCTCTCCCTCCTGCTCATGACATTCCAGGCACAGGAAGCTCCCAGTGCCTTCAACAGCCCACATCCCAACTCTTTGCCTGGGTAACTATTTCACCTGTTAGATCTCAACTAAAGTGGCATTTCCCTGGTTTCTCCTCTTCACAAGCCCCTATTCTTTTCCCCCATAGCATCTATCCTGATTTGCAGTCATATCCTTTTAGCATATCTGTGGTGTGGGGTGTTACTTTAAATAGGGAGATCAGGGCATCTAAGCAAAGACCTAAAGGAGGTGAGGGAGAAAGCCAGACTCCCCTTAGGAGGGAGGAGTTCCAAGCAGAGGGATTGGTAAGTGCAAAGATGAGACCATGCTTGGGGTGCTAGAGGATGTAAGAATGCAATGAGGTGGGGAAGGGGCTGTAAGCAAGAGGAAAACAGGAGAGGAGGCAGAGAGGGAGTGCAGGGCCACTGCAGACTGTGAGTTCATACCCTGGGGAGCTAATGTCAGCCCTCACTCTGTTCATTAAACCCTGAAGCTTGGAAGCTATTCCACCCAGTGGTGGCAACATTGCCTAATTCTCTTGAACACAAAGCAGGGATTAGCTGCAGCTCTGGGTGGAAGGCCAGATCATGTAGGGCCTTAAAGGATCTTGGCTTTTATTCTAAATGACACAGGAAGTCAATAGAGGATTCAGATGGAGGAGTGATGTGATGTTCGTAAAGGACGGCTCTCATGTAGTGCTGAAAATAGGTTGGGCTGGGGCACAGGTAAAGCCAGGAAGACCATATCAGAATTAGGGGCAGAAGTCACTGCAGTAGAAGCCTTCTCCCTTCCAGCCAGACCAGAGCCCTCCTGGATGAGGACTCTCTTCTCATGGTGATCACAGGCCATGCTTTCAGGGAAGGACAGGAAGCCACGGGCTCCTGTGTCTTGACCTCTGCCCATAACCTCATGCCAGAAAACTGAACAAATGTCCCATTAATGGCAGGGACCACATCACACGAGAATCTCAGGAGATCAGTTGCCACGGCCATTTCACCGACTCCCAACCTCCCTTCCACGATTCCTCCCTTGACCTCCCAGTGGTATGACCATCAGCGGTCACCAACGTGCTCCAGTCAAGCCCTCCCAGTCCCTGCCTATGCCTGAGGTGTGAATATATTCAGCCAGATTTCCCATCCAAAGGGAGCAGAAGGAGCCAGAAGCACTGGGTTCAGTGGAACTTCTTTTTGGCTATCTCTGGGTCTCAACACCCTTGCCCCCTTCTCCCACAGCTCACACACTCCATCCTGTCCCCAGGACTTGCCCAGATATCAGAGAACAGGTATACAGCCCAATGTAAGACTCTGGCCACGGTTACCCTGAAGTCAGGCTATAGGTCAAGCTCTGACCTCAACACTGGACTCCTGTGGGGACTCAGGGAAAGTCACTGAGCATCCAGGGGCCTCTGTGCCCCAGGGTGCTTCCCACTCCACCTGAGGGCATAGGGTTTTCTGGGGAGCCTCTGATGGCCACCGTGCCTCCAACTCTGGACAAAAGGAAATTCTGGAGAAAGGTCTTCACCATAGGTGAAGCCTCTGCCTGCTCCTTTGGGCCTAGCCCAGACCTAGCCTGAGGTTAATCAGGGAACTAACGAGAAAGGCTTCAGTGTCTCCATCTGGCCCATTCTTGGCCTTGGAATAGCTAAAATGAGGAACTCAGACTCCTACTTAGTAGGCTGTTGACTTTACACCAGCCTTACCTACCAAGAAGGGCATGCACCTAGGCACTGCCACGGCTTCTTGAGGTCAGGACCTGTGTCCTCGTCACCCTACAGCACCTGACACAGTATCTGGCACATAGTACATGTTTAGTAAATGTTTCTGGAATAGAGGAATGGATGGAAAGATGGATGGATGCATGGACAGATAGACAGATGGGTGGATAGATGGGTGGAAAGTAATAATGATGGAGAATGAGTACACCTGTTGGGTATTTTCACATCTCTTATCTGCTTTCTTGCCAAAAGGAAAAGATAGATACAAATCCCCTCAATTAATCAAATTGAGGCCTCAATGAAGTAAATGCTTTCTTAAGGTCCCTGAACACATCCAGCTGGAACGATTGTCACCAGCAAACTGAGACAGCACAGTGTGGTGAGAGGTGGCAGGGCACAGACCCTTTCAGTCACGTGGTCAGAGACCAGAGACGGCCTGTCCCGAGGCGCTCACCTTGTCAGTGAAGGAGGCAAACTTCTTGTTGAGAACCATGATCTGTTCCTGCTCCCAGGTCTTGATCCTCTGAATCTCAGGGTCCACCTCCAAGTGAAGTGGCTGTCAGAGGCTCTGGTTGACAGTCACCTCTTGGACACCCCAGGGGAGGAGAAGAACCAAAGCCCCCAGCGCAAAATTGCTACCCTCAAACCCAATACCCCCAAAACCACCTCCAAAGCCACTGCCCCCAAAAGTTTCTGCCCCTTCCAGTTCCCCCTCCTGCTGCGCCAGCCCGGCAGAAGCCACTAGTGCATCTTCCCGCTAGGCTAGCAGAGATGCTCCTGCTGTCACCCACATGGTAGAGGATCCTGGAACAAAGTCCCCGCACAGGGTTCCCATGCCCACCGCCCCTGCACCTCCCTCAGGCAGGACACACAGACCCCTCAGCCCGACCCCCACCACCAGAGCCTGCCGAAGAGCCAGGGCTATAAACCACCTGCTCCTTGAGCTAAATGCCAACTGAGAACTAAATCGGTGGCTCGTGATTACTGGAACGTCCAGAAAAGCAGACAGGAAAAATGGCCCAGCTGAAAGGAGGCAGAGACCAGGGAGGAAGAAGCTACAAATCCCTTGTCAAGAGATCTGACTCAGTCCCTATATATACATGCACTCACTGGGTTGGGCACCTTCCAAATCCTGGGAGGCGGGTATTTATGTTTAGTCTGCCTGTTAGCAATATTCATTTAAAACTTCATAAAAATTGCACTGCAACAAACTCGCCAACTTGATCGTTTATCGTTCATCTCTTGCCGTTTGGAGATCCACGTGCAATCATCTCTCAGGACCAAGCTGTAGGAAACTCCTATACCATTTCCCCCAAATCATTAATTGATATCTTCCTAGAAACTCCACCATTGAGTTGTTTGTTTGGGGGGGGGGTGCCCCAAAGATCTGGGTGGAGTTAGGGGTTATCTAATTGCCTTGAGACCACTGCTGGGACAAGGGTGAAGACGTTTTTTCTGCCATAGCATTATCCTGGTGGAGCAAGAGTTTTGTTCTGACCTCCCCATACACTGCTTCTGCCCCCCACCCCCGACTGTTATCACCATGTAAACCCAAATTGTAATCACAAGAATATATGGTAGCGTGCTCATTAAGTGCAAGTGAAAGCCAGGACACTCTGCCCAAGACTGCCCATGTTTTGCTGGGTGCATTGTGTGGGACCCTATATGCCTCAAGTTCCTCAACACAAAACATATGAGGTCCTGTAGCCCTAAAAGTCTGTGGTGATAGATTCATTGGGCATCTATTAGGACCTAACTTTGTCTTCTAGACCAAATGTCAAACTCTCCCAAATATCTTTTCTTTTCATTTCCAATCTATTGTAGAACAATACTTTTATAAAATAGGATAAAAATGAATTATGCTTAAAAGGAGTATTTTTAAAGATACACAAAATACAAGCCCTAATTTTTTATTTTTTGATTCAACGGACATAAAATCATTCTACTCCTAAAAGGAAGAAAAAAAGCATTTTCTTTAAGCTCCTAAGTGGTTATTCTCAAATTCTGTGCTTACCTCCTCTCAAACCAGGAGCATAGGGCCCATGGACCGGCTCTGGAGCATGGACCCACATTCTGGGAAGCATCGCCCCAGACAGCAAGCATGGGGCAAAGCTCTTTCCATGAACATCAGTGTCAGCCAACAACGTTCACGTTTGTCCTCTGGACTCAAATAGATGGTGGCTTTCATCCAGAACTTTAATAACAACAACAACAACAACAACAATAATAATAATAAAACAACTCAGGGGGCAAAAAACTAAAAGTCCAGACTCAGAAAAATGACTAAATAATGGCATGCCCACTTAGATACAATTATTTTAAATTATCATCATGGAGACCATGTAGCAGTGTTGGAAAATGCTTGTGAGACAATGTTAAATGAAAGAAGGTATTTTATCAAACATTTAGTGAAGACCTAATACCCATTCTCCTTAAAGTTTTCCAAAGAGTAGAAGAAGAGAGAATACTTCCATACTCACTCTAGGAGGCCAGCATCACTCTAATACCAAAACTGGGCAAAGACCACAAAAAAAGAAAACTACAGACCAATATCCCTGATGAACATAGATGCAAAAATACTCAACAAAATATTAGCAAACCGAATTCAAAAATACGCCAAAAGGATCATCCATCATGATCAAGTGGGATTCATCCCAGGGATGCAAGGATGGTTCAACATTCGAAAACCCATCAACATCACCCACCACATCAACAAAAAGAAGGATAAAAACCACATGATCATCTCCATAGATGCTAAAAAAGCATTTGACAAAATTCAACATCCATTCATGATAAAAACTGTCAACAAAATGGGTATAGAGGGCAAGTACCTCAACACAATAAAGGCCATATATGACAAACCCACAGCCAACATTATACTTAACAGCGACAAGTTGAAAGCTTTTCCTTTAAGATCAGGAACAAGACAAGGATGCCCACTCTCCCCACTTCTATTCAACATAGTACTGGAGGTCCTAGCCACGGCAATCAGACAACACAAAGAAATAAAAGGCATCCAGATTGGCAGGGAAGAAGTTAAACTGTCCCTGTTTGCAGATGACATGATATTGTACATAAAAAACCCTAAAGAATCCATTCCAAAACTACTAGATCTAATATCTGAATTCAACAAAGTTACAGGATACAAAATTAATACGCAGAACTCAGTGGCATTCCTATACACTAACGGTGAACTAGCAGAAATAATAGCTGGTATGGGGTACTGTCTGGGCTTTGGAAGTGTGTTAAAGGTCCAAAGTGCTTTGAATGGGAAGACAATTTGGGGAACCACTAGCCTGGAAGAAGCTGAAGGACAAATGAAATGGCCTCTTGAGATTCCATTCAGTCCAAGGACAAAAGACTCGTCATCATCGTCGTCATCATAGTCAGCCTCCTATCAAGTGCTTTCAGGGGGCCAGACACTGTGCTCTGTCTGCCACGGACAGTCACATAAAATCTAAACACCAACATTGCAAGGAAGGTATTCTTATTATTACCCTCATTTTATGTACGGGGGAAAGGAGACTTGGTGAGATAAAGTAACTTGGTCAGGAGCACACAGATGAGGGCGGCAGGCGGAGATCTGAGCTCAGACCCTCCCGCTCTGGAACCCACATGTATTGCAGAGGAGGTGGGTCTCTGGGAAGAGGCGCCCCCTTCCTCCTCTCCACACCACCCCCCACTTGCCATGTACTCTCCTTAAAAGGAAAGGAGAAGTCAGTTGAGGGCTCCAGCTGGCCCTGCTTATCTCCCAGGTAGAGAAACCCAGGGCTTCCACGCGGATGAGGCCCAGGGCAGTTACCAGTTCCCCAGGGACAGTCTGGGCAGCAGTGGGAAGTGAAAGTAATTCTGGTGCCCTAAGGCGCCCGCCATCTTGGATCAGGAGCCGCCATCTTGTTCGCTCGCCATCTTGGATCAGGAGCAGCCATCTTGTTCGCCCGCCATCTTGGATCAGGAGCCGCCATCTTGTTCGCCCGCCATCTTGGATCAGGAGCAGCCATCTTCTCTCCTGCAGCCTCCAATCACCAACATCCAGATGATCACACCACCTGCTTTAAGACCCAATCACCAACGTCCCCATAGTGGGACACACTCAACCCCCAACTCTTCAAAAACGTGCTTCCTCACCAGTGAGCTCCTGCTCTCTACTCAGAGACAGCTATTTTCATTTTCTCTTTCAGCCATTAAAATCTCTTGTATGGATTCCTGCCTCCCTGAGTTATTTCGGGGAAGGGAGGGTCTTGTGGCAAGAGACCCTTCCGGGAAGCGGGCTTCAAGAGGTTGCTGGTGTGAGGGCAGGGGCAGCCCCTGCGAATCTGCTCCCATCTCGCCCTGCATAGCCCGGGTCTGGAAGCAGCACAGAAGCGTCCCTGGGGTGTGGGGACAGAGAAAGGGAACAGAGTTTCACTCACCAACCCCCACCCAGGAAGAGGGGAGAGCAGGAGCCTTGGTATATGTTTGGGGGTCTTTAATATCCTTGAAATGGGAGCTTTTGGGCCCCTGGTCCTACAGGAAGCATGGACAGGTGACAGGGTGACAGGGACCAGGGACAGCAGCGTCCTGGGACTGAGTCGAAGCTTCTTGCCTTGGCTTCCCACGCCCTCAGCTCGCTCACACGGGTCAGACCTGCAGCCCAGCACCCTCATTTTATGAGAAGGAACTAGGTTCAAAGAGAGGACAGGACTTGGTCACAGTTACAGGGAGAAGTTGGCAGTTCAGAGCTTGGGTATCCTCCCTCCCAAGGCAAAACAAAACAGGAAGCCCAGGAGCAATTTCCAGCCACCTCTGGGCTCGGAAGCCTGGGGGAGAAGATCTATGGGAAGCTCCGCCTCCAATCTCTGCCTGCACACGAGGGAAGCTGGTATTGATCACAGAGTAACACTCCTGGTGAAGTCTTCCCCTGGTTTCTGGGTTAGAATGGGTGTTTGCGGCAAAACTGAGCCTTCAGGCACCTCCTCGGGCACTAAAACAACCAGGGCCCCCACCTCTGATACCCCTTTGACTAGAATCAGAGGGCCCACCTAGAAGCTAAAGACCGGGCAGTGTGTCTCTTTCTTATCAAACGTAATCGGTGCTCTTGGGCCAGGAGCCCTTACAAGGTCTCAGAGCAGCCCTGCGCATTCTCACGGCCAAGGCCCAGAGGTAGTATTGTTCAGGGCATCTGAAGCTCTTCTATGCAACATGCTGGAAGTCAGGACTATTATACATCCCTTTGTAAAGCTGGCAGCCCTCTCTTGTCTCTGAGGCAAAGGAAGCAGCTACAGAGCTGTGGGCCCGAGGGAAATAATGCTGTGGCTTAGACTTGATAGAATTCCAGGTGAAGCTGCGAGGCCCCAGAAGGGGACTGGAGTTGTCTGGGCCCAGGATGCTTCCATATACTGGATCAAAGAGGAAGACAGGAAAGACTCAGTTTAAAGGCTAGTTAGTGGTGGGTTGGGGACCAGAATTCCAAATACACTAGGACAATACGAGACCTGTGGGAAATTCCCAGATCGTGTCTCACCTTGCCGATGGTGGAGGTTTAGAGTGCTATACAAACTTAAGGAATTAATTTATTATTACTGCCTCCTTTAAAAAATAGGTGGGTTCCTGAAATATTAGCAATCAATGATAATGACCCTTGCTGGGCTCTTGCAATGTGCCAGCAGTTAAACAAATGATATCACTCAACATGCACAACCCAATTTTGCTGATGTGATTTGGGGTGGGGTGGTGGAGGCAGGAGTGGTGGGGGGGCTCAAGCAGCTTGCCCACAGTCACACAGTTTGTAAGTGGTGAGCCCAGACCACACCCGGGCAGCCTAGTTCCAAAGGCTGAGAACTTCCCACCGTACTGTGTAGCTTTCTACTTTATGAGGCAGTTTAGGGAAACTTCTGGAGTTAGGCTACTGGAGTTAGAATCCTGGATCCCCAACTTAACTAGTCATATGACCCTAGATAAGTTCACTAATCTCTCTGTGACTCAGTTTCCTCACTTGTAAAATTGAGATAATGACACTGCCTACCTCCGTGAAGATTAAAGGAGTTAATTCATAAAAAGTTGCTAGCACCTACCATATGCAACAACATGGATGGAGCTAGAAGGTATTATGCTCAGTGAAATAAGCCAGGCAGAAAAAGACAAGTATCAAATGATTTCACTCGTATGTGGAGTGTAAGAACAAAGAAAAAACTGAAAGAACAAAACAGCAGCAGACTCACAGAACCCAAGAACGGAGTAATAGTTACCAAAGGGAAAGGGACTGGGGCGGATGGGTGGGAAGGGAGGGATAAGGGGGAAAACGGGGCATTATGAATAGTACACATAATGTAGGGGGGGTGGGACATGGGGAAGGCAGTATAACTCAGAGAAGACAAGTAGTGATTCTATAGCATCTTACTACGCTGATGGACAGTGACTGTAACAGGGTAATGTGGTGGGGACTTGATAATGGGGGGAATCTAGTAACCACAATGTTGCTCAGGTAATTGTACATTAGCGATACCAAAATTTAAAAATTAAAATAAATAAAAAATAAAAGCTACTAACAAAGTGCCAGACAACTCACAAGGGAGCATCAGTTTTAGCGATTATTATATTTCTGCACAATATGCACATTTGTTAATCAAACTGGACTTTCCATCCAACTTGCCTTAACAAATCAAAAAGTCATTTCAAGCAACAAAACATGGCCCTGTGATATACTGTAAGTTATACAAAAAAATGCAGAGAAGTTTTTCTGTAATCATCTTAAAGGAACTTAAGGAACATGGTAACCATCTTAAAGGAACTTAAAGGAACAGGGCGATTTCTTGATAAATTTGAAACAAGTCCAAAGCATCTCTTCTGACATTAAGCTAAAGGAGCTTCTCTCCATGCTGCATCCATCACCGGCAGGGATGTATGGCCACAAGTGGGTTTGCTTTTGAGAGGTGAAGCTGCAGCCCCTCTGAGTGCAAGCTACAGTGGAACAGTCCCCAGGCTCCCCTCTTGCAGCATTAGACTATTCCAGGTAAGTTTTTCACTCTAAAACTGGAGCATTCGCTTTTGAAGCTGCAGTTGTATTCTGTGTTTTTCCAGGATGTAAGCATTTGCCTCTCTTGCAGCTGTGTTTTCACTTAGCTAAGAGTTTCTGTGATCACCATGAGCCATGTCCTCTCTTTCTGTTTATCTGGCATCCCTTGTCTGTCCTTTAAGTTAATGAGGACCATGATTTATAACGCAGGTACTCCTTTATGCACATACTCATATGTTCATCCACCTCTCACTTTGCCTCTCCCACCTAGATGTTCCTGCTCTGAGAGGCAGCTCCCGGGCCCTGCACTGGAAGTACTGTCCAAGGAGTCTTGGATCTGCCTTGATTCTGTGCTGTGTCTGGGTTGGGGTGTGGGGAGAAGGGGTGGGAGGATGACCCAGCATGGGGCCATACTAAGTTCTTGTCAGCTCTTATAACTCTTCATATTTGAAGGCTCCACCCCCACATCATATCAAACATGTTAAAATACAGCCTTGGCATACATAATCTTTTGCTACAAAACATTTTGAATTTTTGTAATTCCTTTTGAAAATATTTGTCTACCAGCAGCTCATTTGATTGGGATAAGCTATAATTAATGTACAATCCCAGATATATTTGGAATTACTGAAAAACAAGGAAATCTAGCCTACAACTTTTTTCAAATATAATGAAATTTTATGAATTCAAAATCTCATCCATTAACAGAGTTGATCTATGTCATCCATAGTGTTTGATGGACGAAAAGGCCCTAGGCCTGGGCCTGGAGACTCTCAGAACCTGCACCTGGGATGTCCTTCCAGAACTCTGTGTGAAAGGGACTGTAGGTGATCTGCCATGGATTAGAGCCAATGACCTTGGAATTCAGAATGAAAATTCTACCACTATGTCTGAAATAAAGCAGTTTATTGAAGACACAGAACAGAGAATTATTTTCTTAGAGCCAAGAAGGGACAAGTACCGCTCATGGGAAATCAAAGCGCCAGCAGGAGGTGGGGACCGAGGGAACCCTTGTCTACAAGGGTGGGGGAAGGGGTGTGCTCCGGGCTGGCTGGTGCTTTCCCATAAGGCAGAGGGACATGTGGCTGGGTTGGGACACCTATGGGGCAGGGGCCCTGACACCGCCCAGCTCCTGGGCACTGCTCTTCTGCCTGGTTTTGTGGGGATAGATGGTTTTTCAGCCCAATCATCCTTCCCTGCAAATTTTGGGCTGCAGCGCCAGTCGTGTAGGGAGGGGGTGCTCCGGGGTGGTCAGAAGATGCTTTGGGAAAGGCCTGCGGGGGGGGGAGGAATCGGGAAAGAGGAGGGGTGCGCCGGCGGGTGAGAGAACCCGGGAGAGCTGGGGACATCTCCGCGCCGCCTTCAGAATTTGTGGTGGGTCCTCTGGCTCTGGGAGGAGCTTTGTGAGCCCCGGATAGAGCTGCTGCCGCCCCCGCTGACAGCACCCGAGCCCCCAGAACTGGAGAAGCTCCCACGCACCGCGGAGCTCCCGCAGGAGCCGGCGCCGGAACCCAGACCCCCGCGGTCTGCCCCGCCGCTGCGACCCCCGCTGCCCATGCCCCCGCGACCCCCAGCTCCTTCTCCGTGGGCGCCTCCTCCCAGGGCGCCTCTTCCGGAGGCTCCTCTTCCCGGGGCTCCTCCTCCCGGGGCGCGCCCTCCGTGCGCACCGCTGCCGCCGCCGCTGCTGCTGCTGGTGTGCACCATCTCTGCAAAGAGCGTCTCAGGTCAGGGAGCCCGTGGAGGTCCGCCGGCACACCCGCCTCCCAGCCCAGGCCCGGCGCCCGCCGGCCGCCGGCCTTCCCAGCACGGCCCCCGGGACTCCGCAGAGCGCGGGGAGGGCCGGCCTCCACAGCTGAGGGAGGCTGGCCGCGTGGGACCCAGAGCCACTGGGTCCCCCCCGCCTGGACCCAGCAGCTCATGCCAGCCTGCAGAGAGGATGATGCACACCAGCACTGGCCCTCGGGCTGACAAGCATGGTCCCAGGAGAACCTGCACTCACCGACGCACACGGAACTCTGGCACTCTCCGGACATCCTGTGGGAAGACCAGGCCCCAGTGTCAGCCATCTTCTGCAGATCCTCCCTTCCCTAAATGCACCTTGCTGAGCTAACAGCCATGAACATCTTAATAGCCCACCTACTTCCTAACCTGTGCTGACAATAAGACATAGGATGGGTCGGTGCTCAAGAAATCTTGACACACATTCCCCTTCCCATTGGGTGAGATTAGACTTAGGTGTTACCCTTTCCACCAACATTCTCCCAGAGAGTAGCAGGCAAGGCTTACTTCTGGGGCTCCCCCTCCTCTCCCCACTCCTCACGATCCTCTTTATTGAATAAACACTATTTGAACCCTGGACCCAAGTGCCAGGCTATAGGAGCCCACTCTTCAGAAACCTGCAATTAAAGCAATAATACAGAAACGGCCTAGAAATAGACCAGCTATGCCTATAACTCCTCTTCTTTGCTGACATGTGTTTTAGAGCTAAAACATGAGACATGAAGGGTGGGGAAACTGTCCAAGATACAGATCTAGTGGTGGTATTGTTGCACAGAAAACACAGCCCTCCTGGAGGTCTGGCAGCATCTTGCAGCCCTTTAAAGGAAGAGGCTGGGGCTACTGAGGGCTACCACCACCTGCTGCAGTGTGCACATGCACGCACACACACGGTCCCTGGCAGTGGTTCAGGCAGGAAAGTCACCAGGCCTCTGGACCTCCTGGGAACCAGAGGGACTCCCACTAACCTGCACTCCTCCCCCTCCAGGAGGGTCCGGTAGGTGGCAATCTCAATGTCCAGGGCCAGCTTGACATTCATCAGCTCCTGGTAGTCCTTCAGCAGGCGGGCCAGGTCCTCCTTGGCCTGCTGCAGGGCGGCCTTGAGTTCCTGAAGCTTGGTATTGGCATCCTTGAGGGCCACCTCCCCACGCTGCTCTGCATCAGCGATGGCCGTCTGCAGGTTGGCGTTCTGAGGGTGGAGGGCCAGGAGTCCACTTTAGATTCAAGTGGCATTCACAGCTGGCCTGCCTGTGTGCTTGGTGCTTGCACCTGAGTCATCTCACATAGGGCCGATAAAGAAACTACAGCCCACCGAGGTTCAAGCATGGACCTTCATCTAGGTCTTCGATCACCAAGGAGTGGGATTAGCAGCACTCAGCCTCAAGGACCTAGCCCAGCTCAGGAGGAGTCAGACTCTTCCTTCTCTCTCCTCTTTCGTGGTGAGAGACTGAGCATCTTTGGAAACATCCCCCTCCAGGAAGTCTTCCTGAATTACCGGAGAGACTTTCTGTCTGTCCTAGCCTATCTAGATATGGGTTTCCTTGGCTACTTTCCCAATTTGACAATCAGCTTCTTTCCCTGACCTCCCTAATTATGTCTGTACTCCATATTTCTGGCCTATATCAGCTTTCAAATCCAGGGATGCAGGACCTGGATATAATGACAACCTTTGCTCAGCACCTAAGCCCAGGACTGCACCTGGTGAATCTGAGCCTGTATGGGTCTGGACCACGATTTCACTGAGCCCTGAGTTTAACAGTGCGAGCATAAGCCTGCAGTCTCAGACACGGGTTCCCTCCTTCCCACCTGCTTCTTGACGTTCTCGATCTCGGCCCGCAGCCTCTGGATCATCCTGTTGAGCTCCATGATCTCGCTCTTGGTGCTCTTCAGGTCATCCCCGTGCTTGCCGGCCGTGCTCTGCAGCTCCCCCAGCTGGGTCCAAGAAAGAGTCATACTTTCAGAAAACCAGCAGGGGCCTTTCAGTTCCCCTAATCCAACCCCTTCATGTCACAAATGGGAAAAACCAAAACACAGACACGCAGGTCGTGCAAGGTCACCCCGTTGAAGGAACAGGTGCTTCCTCCCTCGCGTCAGGGGACCGGCTTCTAGCGCAGTAGCTGTTGTTGATTGAACAGATACTTTGTGCCAGGACTTGGGCTTTATCTGATAAAACTTCACAACTACCTCATGAGGAAGGCGTTATCCACCCCCGTTTTCTGAATGGGAAACAGACCCGGATTGTGTCTTGAGTACCACGACTAAATTCATCCAGCTGTCGAGCGACAATGCTAGAACCTGAATGCAGACATTTCAGGTGCTCGGCCATCTTCTGGACCAGCAGGCTGTACTTCCCTGGGCAGAAAGCCAGGCGAGTCAGAGGTATAAGGGCCAGCTTATGCCTCATGCGGGTTTTAGGAATGAGAAGCACGCAACAAGGTCCAGATCGGCTGGGGAGAAATGAAAGCATTCTCCAACAATAAGGGGGAGGCAGCCAGGAGATTTAGGTTAAGATTTTCTCAACCCTGACCCTATTAACATTTTGAGAAGGATAATTTTTTGGTTTGTTTTGGAGGAGGGGGGCTTTCACACATTATATGTTGTGTAGCAGTATCCCTGGCCTCTACCCACGAGACTCCAGTAGCACTCCCAACCCTACCCCTAGGTATGACAGCCAAAAATGTCTGCAGACGTTGCCAAATGTCTCCTGCGGTAAATCGTGCCTTCCCCTCCTATGAAGAATCGCCTGGTTAGAGCAAAGTCAGAACTATCTGATTAGCAAGGGAGATGTCTGTTAGGGAGACCAGCCCAGGGGGAAAGTGTGAAATTGAAATTGCCACACTGGAGATGCAGAGAAGAATGACTCAGAGGTAGGGTCTGCCCTCCTAGATGGCCTGCCTGGGTGCGTCCATGAGGGAGACGAGATTCTCCAAAGTGACCTGATGGCGCCACCCACCTTGGTCTGGTACAGGGCCTCGGCCTCAGCTTTGCTCCTCTGGGCGATCGCCTCGTACTGGGCACGGACCTCGGCGATGATGCTGCCCAGGTCCAGGCAGCGGTTGTTGTCCATGGACAGCACCACAGAGGTGTCACTGGTGTCCGACTGCATCTGGGACAGCTCCTGCAGGGCCAGCATGTGCCCACCCCTGAGCAGACCCACACCAGGGCTCCCCAGAACACGGGAGCCACCAGCTCCGGAAAGCTCAGGACTGATTAAGGAACAGGCAGGAAAGTGTCCCTTTTGTCAGAAGGACAAAACGCAACCCAAACTCCTACTGGGGAACCTGAATGCCTTCTTCCCAGGGTCACGGAAGGCAGTGGGTCACGAGGCTCGGAGACGAGGAGCAGACTTACGGCATCGTAAAGGGCCTTCAGGAAGTTGATCTCATCTGTCACACTCTCCACCTTAGCCTCCAGCTCCACTTTGGTCATGTAGGCAGCATCCACATCCTGGGAGAGAATTCAGCACAGTCCCTCTAACCTGTGGCCTCAGCCCCCTCCTGGGCACTGAGGAGGGAGCAGAGGAAGGGGCCACCGGGGCCTGCCACCAGGAGCTCCCACTAGGGGAAATGAGACGCCCATCCAGGCACAGGCAGACATGACCTAATGTTACTAAACTGGCTATTTTGCAGGCTGGGCTGGAGAATTCCTATCAGAGAAGAGCAAAGGGGCTATGCAGGTGGAAGGGAGATGTGGGCTGAGCCTGGGGCCATTACCCTGAGACTGGGTGAGGAGAATTGGCAAGGAAGGTGTGAAGGAAAATCTAAATTTTGGACACTCAGGGGCTCTCTTTAAATTGCTCCTGAGAAGGCAATCCTGAGAAATACCCTATTACTTCTCTTTGTCCACTTTCTTATCACAACTCAAGGCCCAATCAGGTTCACAGACCCTACATGCCTATCAGGAAAAGACATGGCAAGTGCCTAGTGGGCCCTTTATACCCTGCTTGCTCTGAAGATTCTCCAGGCCCTGCCTCTGCCCGGCCTGCTCAGGGGGCTCCACCCTCTGAGGAGACCCTCAACTTAGCCGGACTAAACTTCTGTCTCCCTTCAACCTTCAAGCCACTCTGTCTAGCAGGCTCTGGGGTAGGAGGTGGGGGAAAGAGTCCATTACCTTCTTCAAGACCACAAAGTCGTTCTCTGCAGCTGTGCGTTTGTTGATCTCCTCTTCGTACCTGTGAGAAGAGTCACTTTCTGGTCCGCCTCTTCTGGGATGTCCCCATGGCCCCAGAGCACTTCCCATGAATAACATGGACTCAAGGACTCTTGTCCTACCAGTTTAGCTCAAGACCCGTGTCACTGCAATGCACAGCCTTCTGAGTTCAGGAGAGACTCTACTGAGCATCAGTATGTGCCAGGCACCAATTAACAATGGTGATGGTAATTACTGGACACTAGAACAGAAGCCCCCTCCTAGTGGGTCCTATTCTGATTAATCCTGGAAGGCTTTCTGAAGACATTTGGGTTTTTTTTAACTATTTATGTGACCAAAGGGAGGTGACTTAGCTGCCAGGAGCTTTCAGTGGGAAGTGCGTGGTGCCACCTCTGTGCACAAGTGAGTGTGAGGAGACTGAGGCATAGAAGCTAAGGCACTTGACCAAGATCACAGAGCTAATAAATGGCAGAATAGGGCTGGACCAAGGCACCTAGACTCCAAACTCCAAAGCCTGTACTCTTAACTATAAAGCAGGGTGCTTCTCATTAGAAACCTATTGACAGAGAAAATAAAACAGCTGGAGGGGAACTTGGATACTGATCCAGTCCACAGAGGACAGACGATGTTATCTGAGTCTAGAAGGCTCATGAATGGGCTTAGGGGTCTTGGAACACCTCACTCCCTGCAAAATTGTATGTGTATCCAATTTCATTAAATTCCTGAAAGGGTTTCTGCCCCAAACAAGTCATGAGCCACTGTTCCAAAGATCAGGATATTGAAAGTCAGAGATGGTAGCGGCAAATTCCTAGTTTGCAGCCGGCTGGAACAGAGCCCAGGCCTCTTGATATCCGTCTCCTTCCACCCTCCTGCTCTCCCTGTCCCGCCCCAGGGACTAGCCAACACGCACTTCTTCTTGAAATCCTCCACCATCTCCTCCATGGTCTTCAGCTCGTCCTGCAGTTTGTCCTTCTCACTGTGTAGCCCGTCCAGGAAGGCCTGGAGGCTACTGATGTAATTTTCAAAAAAAGGCTCAAGATTGTTGTTGTTGGTGTGAGAACTCGAGCCCTGCTCCTGCAGGAGGCTCCACTTGGTCTCCAGGACCTTGTTCTGCTGCTCCAGGAACCGCACCTGCCGCCCAGTGAGAAAACAGAGTCAAGGAGCTGTCTGGGGCCAGCTCCAATCATGACGGTCCACGGCTTCCCCAGAAACAAAGGCCCTGTCTCTCCTGCAGGGATGCACTTTGAATGCTGCAGTAGTTTAGTGCTAACTCTGCATGGACAGCAGCATTGGTGCGATGCAGGGGAAGGACAGCCCTACTGCACGGATAAGGAAACTGAAGTCCAGAGAGGACCATCATCACGGAACAAGTTAGTACCAAGCAGAACCGAGGTTTCCTAACACTTGGGCCTGATGATCTTCCCACTACATCATTCATTCATTCAATTCCTCTATCAGTGGTACTCAACCAATAGCAGGACATTCCAACATCCTACAGGAGATTCTAACATCCTACGGGAGATACAGTTTCCAGGAACAGGCTCACAGTACATCTGGGTACACTGCACTAAGATGAGAAATAGAAAAATGGCTTTCAGAAGGCCCTTGTCCCAGGAGGAGGCACCAGGAGCCCCTAGGGCCGGCCCGCTCTGCCAAGCAAGGGCCCGGCTGCATTTAAACTGACCCATTGGCTAAAGATATCTCAGATTTCCATTTGCCACAAAACATTTTTGTGCACAAGTTCAAGGACAATTCTATCAACAGTTGGAGTAAATATCAATCAACTGGCCTTTTAACAACAGTTGCAGATCACCAAGCTTGTGCCAGACCTTATGCTGGACACTCAGGTCCCCAAGACCTGGGAATCCCCCTAGATAGATGGTGAGAGCTGCTGCTGAGAAATCCTCCTTCTGCGCAGGTACGGTCTTTTCATGTCACTCTCTGCCTTTCTGCAAATACTTGGTCTCGACACCCATGCGTCTTCTGGGAACTAGCTGGTCACCTGACTTTTAAGAGTTTCACCTCTACAAAGGTCTGATATTCTGATGTTAAGGCCAACTTCTCCTTCAGCTTTGCCCAAGATACTTATGTACAGTGTTGGGACCCTCAAAGAGTCCCTACAAACCTGTTCTTTAAAGCAAAATATTATCCCAGGATCACAAAGAAATCTCCACACATCACACTCAGGAGTACCTCTGAAACCCTCAGTTAGCAGCCACCCAAACCTAAATACCCTTGGCCACCACAACAATTGTCATAGTGTCACTTACATGGAATATCCAAAGCACAAGAATCCTTACGAAGCATCTCTTCAGCCTAGCACACATATGTGTGTGTACAAATGTCAGATTCGCAGCCCCTCACACTGAAGTCTTCCTGTGAGACCCACCTAGGAGGAGGTACCCCTCATCCCTACCCCATCCCACTTCCCAAAAACTATCTGCATCTCTCTCCATAGTCTGATGGCAGATTGACTCCTCTCTCAGATACAATCCCAGCCTCTTCTCTAACTTCATTCCATAGCAGAGGATCAGTTCACAATTCCCCTGAAACAGAGAAGGAATTCTGTATTTGAGCCTCAGAGGGACATCCATGAGGGCAACAAATGACGTCGGCAGTGCCCAAGACAAACCGCAGTGATGGAGCATAAAAAGGAGGCAATAACTCCAACCAATAAGGGACTGAGATATTTTCATCATCTGCTGCTACATTAGCAGGCCCACCACCTGCTGACATGCCAGAGGGCTTGAGGTATGGGATGAACCCACGAGTATCCTCCTCAGGTTCATAAGGAGAAGAGGAAAAAGAAGCCACTGCAGTTAGGCCAGATTTCCTCACTGTCCAGCTCACCTTGTCGATGAAGGAAGCGAACTTGTTGTTGAGGGTCTTGATCTGCTCCCGCTCCTGGGCCTTTACTTGCCCAATCTGGGGGTCGATCTCCACATTGAGGGGCTGCAGGAGGCTCTGGTTGACAGTCACTTCCTGGATTCCCCCAGGGAAGCCACCTGGACCACCAGGGCCACCAAAGCCACTGGGACCTCCAAAGCCACCAGGGCCACGAAAGCCACCAGCGCCACCAAAGCCACTGGGGCCACCAAAGCCACTGACACCGCCAAAGCCACCAGCTCTTCCAGAGAAGCCCCCCATCCCTCTTCCACCACCTCCAAACCCACTACCGCCCAAGCCCCCCGCACTGGCCCCCCCAAACCCTCCGGCCCGGACGCTGCCTCCAGCCACACTGATGGAGATCTTCTTGTTGCCCCCAAGGTTGTAGAGACTCCTACTGCCAAAACCTCCTCCCATCATGGCACAGGCAGCGGCGGCCCCGCCACTGCCCCCCACTGAGCGGGAGGTTGCGGAGGACGCTGTGGAGCTGACCCGACTCTGGCCTGACACCACAGCTGAGCGGCCACTGAAGCCCTGGTGGCGGCTGCCACTAGAAGACCTGCAGGACTGTTGGCTGGAGCTGGCCTGGCGACTCATGGTGAACAGCAAGGTATTCCAAAGGAGGGATGAGCTCCGAAAGCTGGAGGAGACTCAGAGGCCTTCTGAAGTTCTGGCCCAGGGCTGGCCTTTATATAGGGCTGGGGAGCTTGGCTGGCTGAGGGTGCCAGCCAAATAATTGAGGTATTATCAGCTTTGCTCTGCCTGGCAGCAAGAGGTTGAGTCCAAAACTTGAAACACGCCTTGGTAATCACCCCAAATTCCCAAATTGCTTTATCTTCCCAGGGTTACTCACCTGAAATAAGCTTAAGTTGGGAGAGGGGCCATTCTGCAGGGCTGGACACAACCCCTAATCCCCAAAACACTTATGCTCCCATCCTAGGAGTGACAGGTCAGCATTTCTCTGTTTCTCCTGCATCCCCACAGCCATTCTGCCAGCCCATCCAGCCTCAGGAGTTTCCAGGATGGGTGCGGAGCTGCAGCGAGGACCTTGAGTGAGAAGAGAGAAGTAGGCGAAGGGCTGAGAAGGAGACAGACTGAGGAGGAGGAGAGAAATGCACAAGCCAGAGGCAGCAGCTGCCTCTGGGGCTCTTGCCATCCGGGAAGGAGCCGGCATCCACGCGAAACACACAATGGGATGAGTTCTCAGCCTCAAGGGCCTTGGAAGGAGAATTGGAGTCAAAGACGAGAGAAGGATGGAATGTGCAGTAGATTGAAACAAATATAGACCACGGCCAAAGCCAGTGAGAGGGAGGCAGCAGACAGGGAGAGGTGTCTCTGGAGAACGGGAAGCTGGAGGAAGGCCAGTCCGGGTGGGAGGAGGGTGATGACCACCAAAATGGGGGTCCAGGCCACAGAAACCACTGGCCTTTCCTCTTCCAAGGAAATGAATGGAATGTTTCAAGACCTCCTTCCCTCAGCTCACTTGAGAGACACCACCTACGCCATCTAGGAAGCTTGAGTTCCTCTCCAGGAAATTTAAGAAGAATGGTGGCTATAAATAATGTCCATTCTGTAGCTGGGCAGTGGTCATTGGCCTTCACTCCAACCATATGCAAGTGAAGTCTCTTTCTAGCACAAGTTTTTTGAAATATCTTTTTATTTATCATCATGATGTAGATACTGTAGAGCTAATTGCTTCCAAACACATCATGATCTAGAAGTAGGTTTTTATCTCTACATTGCTTTTTATTCCATATTAGAAACAAAAGTGTCAGTATTTTGAGTCAGTATTCCAGATGCCTGGGACAATAGCATCAGTGTTTCCCACTCTCCTGTTATATACTCACCTCATATCTCTAATTACTTTTCTAAGACACCTTGTTGACTAAAATCCATAAATTTTTCAGAAGTCCACATAATCTGCTTAGTTCTCTTATCACCATGAAAGTTTTTTTTAATGATGGTTTTCCAGAAGTTGTTGAAAAGACAACATATGAGAAGAGTTCTCTGTAAATTGTCACTTGTGGTGTGAATGTCAGTCACTTTTATAACGCTTGCCTGCTTCCCTTCAGCAGCAACAACCAACCTGACAGCTCTGCTCCGACAGTGAAACCCAAGGCGCTCTCTGGAAAATGAGTCTCCACCGAGGCCATCTCCTCTGTAAATAAGCCTCCCCTGCCCTCTTCCAGCTTGACCACCAAGTCCTCAGATGCGTGATCCTCCACCCGCTCCCCTTGTTCACCCCCTTTACCTTATGGCTGCTCGGCACGTCACTTTAAACCAGGCGTGCAGGGAAACTCCTCCCTTACAGGCTAACCGGGGGGAGGGCCAGTTTAACCAGTGGCCAGCAAGCCTGAGAGCAGTTCCCAAAGCTGTGCTCCAGTTCCCATCGAGCACACAAAGTCACAAAAACCCTCAAGTAACGCGGGCTAAGAAAGTGTGCCCAAGCAGAGGTTCTGCCATTCCAACTCTCCCACCCCCAAAATTCAGTGTCCTCAGACTACCAGACTTTCTACGGACAGAGAGAGAAGAAAAACACAGCACACATACGGTGCATTCATGGTAACACACACATACAGATATGCACGCTTACAAAACCACACAAAAGCACGCACCTACTGTCATCACAGCTCCCCGCCGAGCACCCTCTTCCCCCGGAAACCATTTATGTCACAAACAGACACTACTGTCCTTGCCCCCTTCAAAACCGAGGTGCCTGCCCGTTTCCCCTTGTCCCTGATTCTTGCCTAAAGTATCTCACTAATCTGGGAAACCAAGATACAGCAACTGGGTCCAAATCGAGGCACAGGCTGAGAGGCAGGCAGCCGAGGCCCCGACTCGGCCGCCACCTGAGTCCTCTCCTCGCTGCTCAGCTCCCTCCTCTGCACAGTGAGGGCTTCAGACTTGATCAGGGGGTTCATGTTGGACCTACTGAAGCTTGGGGTTCAAAGGAGGCATGGGGTGGGAGAAAGGGGCGCCAGTGGACAGTGTCCTAGTCTCGTTGCTGCCACCATCCCAGCCCATTGCCATCCTGATGGTGAGGATAGACTCAGCCTGGGGAAAGTGGATGGAGGGTGGTTTAATTCTAGGGGCAGGGGGAGGGCAACTTTAACAACGCAACACATTGAGACGCTCCCTTGACCAATATGTGATCCTGACTCCAAAATCCAAATAGTGCTTTGGATTCCAACGTAACTGAGGCTTTCATCTAAAGAGACCCTAGGAGCAGATGGGGCAATGTCCCACACTGTCCTCCTGTCCCCAGTTACCATTTTTTACAGTCCTTGCCATTGAAGGGAAACACTTCAGAACAATTAGCTGGTTTCCACCCTTTGAGAGTTTCCAATGACGTGGCCCAGTTTGAATATGCTGAGAAGTCAGTTTGCATTTTAAACATCAAGAACAAACTCCAAAGAGTTTGAAGTGGAAGTCTGGGACTCTAATGAGGGCCCATCCCAAATCCCTTTTTTCTGGCAAACCCCACGGTTAATCCCCTACACCCACAGACTATAAAAGCCCAGCTGCTCTCTTTGGTTGTCTCTTTGGGAGAGAAGCAGAGTACTGCTGATGGGAAGTCACCACTTCTGGAATTAACCCTGATGGGCCTTCCCAGGGGCTGAGGGCACAGGGGTCCCAGCAGAGACTCGGCACCCCCTCCTCTCTATGGCTATGGCTATGCCTCCCAGGCTGGCACCATGACCACAGCCCCTGGGGAATCTGGGTCCCCCTGGAGGAATTAGGGAGGCAGAGAGGCAGCTGTTCTGCCCACAGGCATCCCCGGCTTCTCTGGAAACAGGGCACTCAGGTGTAGGCGCTCAGGGCTGAGGCCAGGCTTGGCAGCACATAGCACAGCAGCTAGCATGATGCTGGGCCGGGGACAGCAAGTGGGGTGTGTGGAGCTGGGAAGGAGCTGCGAGAGAGAAGCATGTGGAGTTGCATAGGGATGGGAGGCATTGGGCCAGGGGACCTTGGCCTGGGTGTGGGACTGTGAAGGACTCAGCTTGTGTCCTGGACTGGCTGCTGCCCTGTGGCCTATAGTCAGAGAGAACGCTGCTCCATAAGGAACTGCTCTTGCACACCAGGTGAGCTCTGAGCCCAGTCTCCCTGAGGGGCCAGCCTTATGGCATCTTGGACCTCAGGAAAGGTCTTGGGTCAGGCAGCTGCAGCCTTGAACTTGGCTCAACCCTGAAGGAGAGGTCCCCTAAGGGGGGAGGCAACCTCTAAGTGCCAGGACCTTCCCCCACCAGGAGTCCACCAGAGCAGTGGCATGGGCAGCAACCTGGACAAAGCAGGAAGCCCTGGTCCTAGGGTCCAGATCCCTCTGGGTCTCCATGTAATTCATGATGAAACAGGGCTGATAACTTCTGCACTCCTATTGAGCAGAGTGACTGGGAGGTGAGTTAAGTACAGTGAAGGGCTTTATAAACTGAAGAACAGAGCAAGGACTGTAAAAGCAGCTGAAGGGCCCACCGTGGGGTTGCTGCCAGGTGGCGGCTCTTGTCATTAACATTTTACTGACTTCTTCCCGTAGACCCTCACAGCAACCCTATATCGAAGGGCTCATTGCTCCATTTACAGATGAGGAAAACTGGGACTCAGAAGTTAAATAACTTGTCCAAGGGCGCATAGACAGTAAGTGGCAGAGCCAGGCCTCCGATTTAGTTCTGTCCCAATCTGGAGCCCAAACTTGGGGGAGTGGACAAGCAAGAAACAGCCTCTGGGAAAGCTCCTTGTATGGCCCCATGGGGTGTTCTGTGTCTACTCCTGCCCAGAGCCCAGCTCACAGAACCAGCCCTGCTGCTGGACGATTGCCTCAGGTGTGATCATGTTGGAGAAATGGCAGATGAGAACAGAATGTGGAGTAGGGAGACAAGGCACAAACAAGACCCCACGCTCGTCTAAGCATGGCCCCCAGGAGGGCACACTGCACTGTTTCCCGAGCAAAGGGGACAGTTCGTGCCGCCCCTTCTCATTCCTTCCTGGTCAGGATCAAGCTGATGGGCCACGGTCTGGGCCACGGACTGCCACAACGCTAAGCAGTTCACAGCTAGTGACCCTGGCCTCTCTCCACCCTCTAAATGAGGCCCTAGTGTGATGTTCCTCGGCCCTGCCCCCTTATTCCTTTCCCAGCCACCACTTCCTGAGTACCTCTCTGTGCTGGGTGCTGTGCTGGCCTCTTGTGGGTGCCTCCCACTCTGTCCTAGAGATCCTGAAGAGTCCTCTGACTTAAAACCCTCTCCCTCTTCCTTTACACCCAAACTGACCCTTCCACCACGATGCTTGTATGACCAATCTGGCCCCCACAGCTCTCCTCTCTTAACAGCTCCTGGCACACCCATTGCCCACCCCTGCTCATGAGTCACATGAGAGTGTGGAAGCCTGGGATGACAGACCTGGGACAGCCCCCAGCCTCCCAGCACACAACCAGCCTCGTGCAATGCTGGAAGTTCTTGGTTCCCCAGAAAAGCCAGGCCCCAGCACCACAAGCATACATGCCAACACGTTAATGCTTTCTGACGTTTGTGGATGCCTTCAACTTTTTACGACCTTTTCACTTATCTGACCTGACAGAAATGGGCAAACACGCCACACACAGACACACACCCTCCTGTGACTCATAGACAAAGTACTTTCATGCAACCTGTGACCCCAAATGAAAAGGACAAAAACATTAAGCATAAAATAGGTTTAAAGACTGATGCAGTCAGGAGATTCTGTCCCAACCTACCCACTGACTCTACTTTCTACCAAGAGGCGTGAAAATAAGAGCAGGAAGTGAGGGTCGGGCACTGTGTTCAGAAAACCTAGGCAGGATTGTCTTGCCCTTGTTTCCCTTGGGACTTCAGTCCCTCAACAGGATACCCAGGACATGGCCTGCTATCCACTCAACATCTCTCCAAACACCCTTCATTCTCTCAGCAGTCACTCGTAAGCACCTACTTGTGTGCTTGTGTCAGGCACAGACTGCCCACCAGGAGCATGATGGCGCTCAAGCCCGGGCCCGTGGTCCGGGGAAGCCACCGTCATACTGAAGGAGGGACGGTCTTGTAAGACACCCCTTACAGCATATTGGTGTCAGTGTTTCTCACAGCAGACTGAAGTACTGTGGGCAGAAGAGGAAGAAAGGCTACGGAAGGCAGCTTAGAGGCAGTCATTTTGAGTGGGATGAGTGGAAACAGCCCAGTGGGTGGACAATAGAAGGGCACCCCTGATAGGAAAATATTTCAAATATGTATGAGGCAGAGAGCTGGTGAGAGATCCCACATGTTGCAGCTTAGGGACCATGGAAGAGGAGGACAGTGAGGGGGTAGGACCTGAGGGGTGGGTTGAATGTGATTGCGATGGTCTCGCTGTGCTGTACTGAAGAACTGGGACGCCACTCTGTCGGCCGTGGCGCTCACATCAGGGCGGGAGGCGCACTAGGACCACTGGGCAGCTTTAAAAATCCAGATTCTCAAACTCTACCTCTGGCCCCGTGAATCAGAATCTTAGGGAGTGTGGTCCAGACACCTGTATCTTTGTAAAGTTCCAGTTCGCTTTAATTCTGACGGACCAATTCCTATAACACAAGAAATGTTATTAAAGGAGGAAAATCCCACATTTTTAGGAAAGCCTGGATGAACAAAAAGAGTCACCTGTCCTATCTTCAAACCAGAGGTAGAGTTTTATCTACTCCAGGAGGCTGGGCCAGGCATTCAGCAGGTACAAATGCTGATCAGCAGAGGGATTTAGGAGGCGGCAAGGAGCTTCAAAACACATCTATTGAGAATAGGAATAGGCAAACCACAGTCTGGGGCAAAACATTCACAATACATACTATCAGATGGATCTCAAAAACATCAGGATGAGTGAAAGAAGCCAGACACAAAAAGAATATATTCTATATGATTCCATTTACATGAAATCCTAGAAGAGGCAAAATTAGCCTTTAGTGACAGAAAGCAAGCCCCGGCCTGGGCCCGAGGGCTGGTGGGGAATTGACGGCAAAGGGGCATGGGAGAGCATTTTGGAAGATGCTCTATACTTTATTGTGCTTGTAGTTACATGGGGATGTGCATTTGTCAGAATGCATTGATATGTACTCTGAAATGGATGCCTTGTTATTGTATGCAAACTATACCTCAGTGAAGTTGGTTTTTCAAAGGCTACAGGAACAGGAAGCAGGTAGGACTGAATAACTCATGCTGAAGACTGCAGGAGCGCTGAGCTATTCTCTAGAATAGGTATTCTAAGAACTTTACTGCACTTACTTGTCCCTGGACGTACCAGACTACAAGTCCCTTAAGGGAACTGCCATGTTATATTCATCTCTGTAGCCGGCAGCCTCATGGTACGTACACTGAATTGGAGCTCAATGGTGTTTAAATAAATGAATGATAGAATGGAAGCAGGCAACCTCACACAGGAAGAACACATGACAGGAAAAGATCAGCAGGTCAAAGAAGGAGCTCAGGGAAACATTAATGCTTAAATATTTTTCATCCTATTTTTTAATTTTAAAATATTTCAATACTCAGGAAACAATATAGCCAATACCTGTGTCCTCACCACCTACATTAACCAGATAGCAATCTCTCTTTTAATAATTAAATTGTTATAGGCCCCAAATTTGATATCCACATGGGGAAAAAGCAAACACAAAAGTCAACTGCAGGCAGACTTCCGGGAAGATGGCGACGTGAGCAGGGCGGCAGAAATCTCCTCCCAACACTATATTTATCCATGAAAATACAGCAAATACAACGATTTCTAAAAGAGAGACCAGAATACACAGGAAAGCGCACAGCATGCAGCTACACCTGAGAGGACTCAGCACCCCGCGAGGTGGGTAAGATACGGAGCTGCGACCCGGCGGGACCCAATCACTCCCCCACCCCAGCGCACCAGTGGGAGGAGAGGATTCAGAGCCTGGAGGGCATGGAAGTACAGGCCTGCTAAATAACCAGGCCCGGCGATCTCCGTGGGGAGCACCGACACACATCACGCGGTGTAGCAGAAATTGGAGAGACAGAGGGTGCAGGGTCTGAGCGGGGAACACACCAGGGTGCTTGCAGGCAGCTCCAGGAAGGAAAAAAAAAGAAGAAAAGTGCGTGCTTTTTTCAGCCGTCTTTAAGAGACAGGAGCCCAGCGGAGAACCAGATCGCCCCGGCACACTCAGCCCAGCAGGCTGGGAGTCCTGGGGAGCTTCTGACCCCTTAGCTGGTAACTGGGAAAGGGTGGCTGCAATTAGACTTCCCACAGAGATCAACAGCCTCCCATTCATTCCCACCCTGGCCAGAGCTATAAAGAGGGCCATGGGGAGCGGCGCGACCACGGCTCTGGAATAGTGGAGCAAAAGCACCACCTAGAGCATCCCCACAGAATCCACTCCCAGTGGGAGTTTTTTTTTTTGTTGCTGTTATTGTTGTTATTGTTGTTTTTTCTTCTCTTTCTTTTTTCTTTTTTTTTCTTTCTTTCTTTCTTTTTCTTTTTTTTCCCTTTTTAAAGTCATAAAGAGCCCAGCTGACATACGTGGCAACTACAAGCGACAACTTCTATACCCGTGAAAAGACAGAAGAATATGGTACAGACAAAGCTCCAGACCCAGACAACCCCAGAGAGGGAACCTGAAGGGATGGACATGCACAGTCTTCTGAAAAAGAATTCAGAATAAAAGTCATAACCATGCTGACAGATCTACAGAGAAATGTGCAAGAGCTGAGGGAGGAATTGAGGAAAGACAATGCAGAAATCAGACAAGCCGTCAATGGGCTTAACAGCAGACTGGATGAGATGCAAGAGGCTGTTAATGGAATAGAAATCAGAGAACAGGAATACAGAGAAGCTGAGGCAGAGAGAGATAAAAGGATCTCTAGGAATGAAAGAATATTAAGAGAACTGTGTGACCAATCCAAACGGAACAATATTCGCATTATAGGAGTACCAGAGGAAGAAAGAGAGAGAAAAAGGGATAGAAAGTGTCCTTGAAGAAATAATTGCTGAAAACTTTCCCACGCTGGGGAAGGAAATAGACTCGCAGTCCAGGGAAGCTCACAGATCTCCCAACACGAGGGACCCAAGGAAGATAAGACCAAGACACATAATAATTAAGATGGCAAAGATCAAAGATAAAGACAGAGCATTAAAGGCAGCTAAAGAGAGAAAAAAGATCACCTACAAAGGAAGACCCATCAGACTATCATCAGACTTCTCAACAGAAACCTTACAGGCCAGAAGAGAATGGCATGATATATTTAACGTAATGAAACAGAAGGGCCTCGAACCAAGAATATTGTATCCAGCACAATTATCATTTAAATATGACGGAGGGATTAAACAATTTCAAAACAAACGAAAGTTGAGAGAGTTTGCCTCTCATAAACCACCACTACAGGATATCTTAAACAGATGGCTCTAGAGGGAAGCACCCCTAAGGCTAAAAAGATGTCACCAGAGAAAATAAAATCATAGCAAAGAAAGCAGACCATTCAAATACTAACTAAAGGCAAAAAGTAAAATCAACTGCCCACAAAAACAGTCAAAGGAAATGTAAAAGTGTACAGAATAAAACACCTAGTATATAAAGAATGGAGGAGGAAGAATAAGAAGGGAGAGAAATAAAGAATCATCAAACTGTGTTTATAATAACTTAACAAGAAAGTTAAGTTAGACTGTTAGATACTAAAGAAGCTACCCTTGAACCTTTGGTAACCACAAATCTAAAGTCAGCAATGGCAATAAATACATATCTATCGATAATCACCCTAAATGTAAATGGACTGAATGCACCAATCAAAAGACACAGAGTAATAGAATGGATAAAAAAACAAGACCCATCTATATGCTGCTTATAAGAGACTCACCTCAAACCCAAAGATATACACAGACTAAAGGTGAAGTGATGGAAAAAGATATTTCATGTAAACAACAAGGAGAAAAAAGCAGATGTTGCAGTACTTGTATCAGACAAAGTAGACTTCAAAACGAAGAAAGTAGCAAGAGATAAAGAAGGACATTACATGATGATAAAGGGGTCAGTCCAACAAGAGGATATAACCATTTTAAATATATATACACCCAACACAGGAGCACCAGCATATGTGAAACAAATACTAACAGAATTAAAGGAGGAAATAGACAGCAATGCATTCATTTTAGGAGACTTCAACACACCACTCACTCCAAAGGACAGATCAACCAGACAGAGAATAAGTAAAGACACAGAGGCACTGAACAACACACTAGAACAGATGGACCTAACAGACATCTACAGAACTCTACACCCAAAAGCAATAGGATACACATTCTTCTCAAGTGCACATGGAACATTTTCCAGAATAGACCACATACTAGGCCACAAAAAGAACCTCAGTAATTTCAAAAATATTGAAATCCTACCAACCAACTTCTCAGATCACAAAGGTATAAAGCTAGAAATAAATTGTACAAAGAAAACAAAAAGGCTCACAAATACATGGGGACTTAATAGTATGCTCCTAAATAACAAATGGATAAATGACCAAATCAAAACAGAGAACAATATATGGAGACTAATGACAAAAATAACAGAAAGCCACAACTTCTGTGGGACGCAGCAAAGGCAGTTCTAAGAGGAAAGTATATTGCAATCCAGGCCTATGTAAAGAAGGAAGAACAATCCCAAATGAATAGTCTAAAGACACAATTATTGAAATTTGAAAAAGAAGAACAAGTGAGGCCCAAAGTCATCAGAAGGAGGGAAATAATAAAGATCAGAGAAGAAATAAATAAAATTGAGAAGAATAAAACAATAGAAAAAAATCAATGAAACCAAGAGCTGGCTCTTTGAAAAAATAAACAAAATGGATAAACCCCTAGCCAGACTTATTAAAAGAAAAAGAGAATCTACACACATAAACAGAATTCGAAATGAGAAAGGAAAAATCACTAAGGACCCCACAGAAATATAAAGATTCATAAGAGAATACTATGAAAACCTATATGCTAACAAGCTGGAAAACCTAGAAGAAATGACAACGTCTTAGAAAAATACAACCTTCCAAGACTGACCAAGCCAGAAACAGGAAAACTAAAAAGACCAATCACCAGCAACGAAATTGAATCAGTAATCAAAAAACTACCCAAGAACAAAACACCCGGCCCAGATGGATTCACCTCTGAGTTTTACCAGACATATAGAGAAGAAATAATACCCATTCTCCTTAAAGTTTTCCAAAAAATAGAAGAGGAGAGAATACTTCCAAACCCATTCTATGAAACCAGCATCACTCTAATACCAAAATCTGGCAAAGACACCACAAAAAAAGAAAATTACAGACCAATATCCCTGATGAACATAGATGCAAAAATACTCAACAAAATATTAGCAAACCGAATTCAAAAATACATCAAGAGGATCATACACCATGATCAAGTGGGATTCATCCCAGGGATGCAAGGATGGTACAACATTCGAAAATCCATCAACATCATCCACCACATCAACAAAAAGAAGAACAAAAACCACATGATCATCTCCATAGATGCTGAAAAAGCATTTGACAAAATTCAACATCCATTCATGATAAAAACTGTCAACAAAATGGGTATAGAGGGCAAGTACCTCAACATCATAAAGGCCATATATGACAAACCCACAGCTAGCATCATACTTAATAGCGAGAAGCTGAAAGCTTTTCATCTAAGATCGGGAACAAGACAGGGATGCCAACTCTCTCCACTGTTATTCAACATAGTACTGGAGGTCCTAGCCACAGCAATCAGACAAAACAAAGAAATACAAGGCATCCAGATTGGTAAAGAAGAAGTCAAATTGTCACTATTTGAAGATGACATGATATTTTACATAAAAAACCCTAAAGACTCCACTCCAAAACTACTAGAACTAATATCTGAATTCAGCAAAGTTGCAGGATACAAAATTAACACACAGAAATCTGTTGCTCTCCTATACACTAACGATGAACTAACAGAAAGAGAAATCAGGAAAACAATTTCATTCACAACTGCATCCAAAAGAATAAAATACCTAGGAATAAACCTAACCAAGAAAGTGAAAGACCTATACCCTGAAAACTACAAGCCATTCCTAAGAGAAATTAAAGAGGACACTAATGGAAATTCATCCCATGCTCTTGGCTAGGAAGAATAAATATTGTCAAAATGGCTGTACTACCTAAAGCAATCTACAGATTCAATGCAATCCCTATCAAAATACCAATAGCATTCTTCAATGAACTGGAACAAATAATTCTAAAATCCATATGGAACCACAAAAGACCCCGAATAGCCAAAGTAATCCTGAGAAGGAGGAATAAAACAGGGGTAATTACGCACCCTGACTTCAAGCTCTACTACAAAGCCACAGTAATCAAGACAATTTGGTATTGGCACAAAAACAGACCCACAGACCAGTGGAACAGAATAGAAAATCCAGACATTAACCCAAACATTTACAGCCAATTAATATTTGATAAAGGAGCCTTGGATATACAATGGGGAGATGACAGCCTCTTCAACAGCTGGTGTTGGCAAAACTGGACAGCTACATGTAAGAGAATGAAACTAGACTACTGTCTAACCCCATAAGCAAAAGTAAACTCAGAATGGATCAAAGACCTGAATGTAAGTCGTGAAGCCATAAAACTCTTAGAAAAAAACATAGGCAAAAAATCTCTTGGACATAAACATGAGCGACTTCTTCATGAACATATCCCCCCGGGCAAGGGAAACAGAAGAAAAAATGAACAAGTGGGACTATATCAAGCTGAAAAGCTTCTGTACAGCAAAGGACACCATCAGTAGAACAAAAAGACATCCTACATTTTGGGAGAATATATTCATAAATAACATGCCAGATAAGGGGTTGACATCCAAATATATAAAGAACTCACACACCTCAACAAACAAAAAGTAAATAATCCAATTAAGAAATGGGCAGAGGATATAAATAGACACTTCTCCAAAGGAGAAATTCAAATGGCCAACAGGCACATGAAAAGATGCTCCACATTCCTAATCATTCAGAGAAATGCAAATTAAAACCACAATGAGATATCTCCTCACACCAGTTAGGATGGCCAACATCCAAAACACAAACAGCAACAAATGTTGGCAAGGATGTGGAGAGAGGGGAACCCTCCTACACTGCTGGTGGGAATGCAAATTAGTTCAACCATTATGGAAAGCAGTATGGAGGTTCCTCAAAAAACTCAAAATAGAAATACCATTTGACCCAGGAATCCCACTCCTAGGAATTTACCCTAAGAATGCAGCAGCCCAGTTTCAAAAAGACAGATGCACCCCTATGTTTATCGCAGCACTATTTACAATAGCCAAGAAATGGAAGCAACCTAAGGGTCCATCAATAGATGAATGGATTAAGAAGATGTGGTACATATACACAATGGAATATTATTCAGCCATAAGAAGAAAACAAATCCTACCATTTGCAACAACATGGACGGAGCTAGAGGGTATTATGCTCAGTGAAATAAGCCAAGCCGAAAAAGACAAGTATCAAATGATTTCACTCATATGTGGAGCATAAGAGCAAAGAAAAAAAAAAACTGAAAGAACAAAACAGCAGCTGACTCACAGAACCCAAGAATGGACTTACAGTTACCGAAGGGAAAGGGACTGGGGAAGATGGGTGGGAACGGAGGGACATGGGGGAAAAAGGGGCATTACGATTAGCAGATGTAATGTTGGGGGGCCCGGGGAGGGCTGTACAACTCAGAGAAGACAAGTAGTGATTCTACAGCATCTCACTACGCTGATGGACAGGGACTGTAATGGGGTTGGTAGGGGGGACCTTATCAAGTGGGAAGTTTAATCACCATAATATTGCACAGGCAATTGTAGATTAATGATACCAAAATAAAATAAATAAATAAATAAATAAAGGGAACATATGATGAATTTATAAAATTAAGGGAACTCTCCAAAAGCTCCCTTAAAGAGGGAAAAGGCAACCTCGAGAGCAGAAGAAAGTACTCTCTATATATGACAAAGGACTCATATGCAGAGCACATGAAGAATTCCAATTAATCAACACAAAAAGTCAGGCAACCCACCCAACAGAAAAATGGGCAGAAGACAGGCACAAAAGAAGATATCCAAGAGGCCAATAAACATATGAAGGGAGCTCAACATCATTAGCCGTTATGGGACCCGCAAATTAAAACCACAAATATGTACAATAGCGTGCCACCAAAAAGGCTAAAATACAAAAGACGGTACCAAATGTTGACAGGAATGTGGCAATCAGAGCTCTATTGTACTGCTAACACGGCTACTTTGGGAAACTATTAGGAGTATCTGCTACACCCACACCCTGTGGCCCAACAGTTCCACTATGGACGGACACAAAGCCACTGAGTGCACACAGGTATTCACCAAAAGACAGGTACTAGAATGCTCACTGCAGCATCATTCATAATCGCTGAAAACTGGAATCCCATCCCATGCCCATAAGTAGCAGAGTATGTAAATAAATTGGGCTTTAGTCATATGAGAAAGAATGATCTAAACTGCACGACTGGTTTCACATGAATCTCACTATATGGTGTTAAGCAAAAGAGTCCAGACACAAACCATGTGATTCTACTTATCTAAAGCACAGAAACATTTAAAACTAACCTATGCCGTTAGAAATCACAATAGCAGTTTCCTGGGGGAGGCAGTGGTGGGGAAAGGCTGAAGGGAGCCCAGGTGGGAGCTTCTGGGGAAATGGGAATGTCTGTTTCTTGTTCTGGGCACTGCTGACATGGCTGAGTTTTGTTTGTGAAAACTCACCAACCTGAACATTTGACATCTGTGCTCTTTTCTGTATATATATTATAGTCCAAAAAATATTTTTGAAATATGGTAGAACTTCAGCATTTAATGAAGGAACAGAGGTAGAGAAGGTAACAGAAGAAACTGAGATGATGGGGCAAAAGAGAAAATAAGAAGAATAGAGGTGAACTACAACGTCAGAGCTCCAAAAAGTTAAGGAAATGACCAAAAAGAAGCCACCATATGTATCTTGGAGGCCCCCTGGAGACTTTAGAAGCAGAGTCAGTGGGTGGGCGCAGAAGGCCCTACATCTTGGCGGTAGAGGGCAGGGTGAATGCAATGTGCGGGTCCGACTCACGCCTTCTTGCTCCTCCCGAGGGGAAGTCAAAAGAGCCCCAGGAAAGCAGACCCTGGAGTCATCTGCCCTGAATCAGATAGATCAGCAGCCCCCAGAGGACCCTCCTCAGGGGCTGGCAGCCATGAAGAGTTGGACCCCTGGGGCTGCAGGACACACAGAAGGAAGGGCCAGGTTACAGCCCTTGGATCTTCAAGTAACATCTCCTCTGCTTGCTACTGATCCAGAGCTGACAAGGAATGTGTCTGGGAGGGCAGAGGACAGACGAGAGTAGCTATGGGCCAGGAAGGTCTAGGGAACCTAGGGTCCCCAAATCCCCCTCTTCTGGTGTCCAGTGCAAGAACTGGCTCTGCTGTTGGGATTTTTTGGGTCTGAAGAACCAGGGGCTACAAGGGTTTGGAGGTCAGTGCAGGTCTGGGACACAGGACCAGAGCTGGGAATTCTCAAGGCTGCTGGGAAAGTTGGACGTGCAGGACACACAGGGTGCAAAGCTAGGGGCCAAGGGAGCCTGGGGACAGGTAGCAGGGGGGTGGGGACAGGCCACTGAAGTGAAGAGACCAGATGAGCTCCCAGGAACAGGACAGAGAGCCAAGCTTCAGGAGTGGGGACAGGGCTGGTTCCTTCTCCATCCTACCTGGCTCCATGCCTGCTCTATGTAGCAGCCCCCAGCTCCCCCTCAGCCCTCCGTCTGTCTCTGCCCCCATGCCCTCTGCTCCAAACAGGTCACTATCTGAGCACAGAGCTTCCTGCTCTCTCCCTTTCCTCCCCTCCCCGCCCCCTACCCCCACCAGCTCTGCAGGGGAACATTCAGTAAAACTCATCAAAAATGAAATGTACTGACACCTGGAGCAATTTCTTAGAGAGGAATAAATGGAGACCCTGCAGAGGGCAAGGATGAAGGCGAATGCCAAACCGCACTGAGGAGGGGCCGGGAGCAGGGAGACCGCGAGCAGGTGATGCGCCTTCTGTTGTAGGCTCGGCGCCCACAGGTGGGGGAGGCGCCGACTCTGCCCTGAGCTTGCGGGGGTATCTGGGGCCTGGGCGGAGAGGACCTATGATCCTGACAGCCGCACAGGTGGGGGTCTGGGATGGGCGGGGCCAGCTTGGGGGGTGTGAGCTCCGGATTTGGTGTCAGAACACTGGCCACTGCTGGTGATCTGGACGATCCCGGCTGAGGAGAAGCAAGCACTGCTGGCTCCAGAGCTCTGGCCCACAGGGACTCGTCTGCTGACGAATCAGACACTCTGGCCCCCAGCTACATTCCGACCTGTGACTGTGCTCTGGCCCCGGCGGGGGAGAGGCTGGCGGGGCTGCCTCTGCCCTCGTGGCCAGCAGCTCTAGAAGCCATGGTGCTGGTGTCGTGAATCACAGCTCCAAGGAGACAGCCTCCCTACCCCACGGGGGGTCATGGGGGCATTGATGGAGGAAGTGAATGTGCTCCAGGCTGCGGGATGGGGAGTGAGAGGGGCCCCGGGGGAAGGATGGCTGCCGAGGCACAGGAGTCTTAGCGGTTAGATGGCCCCAGCGCCCGCCCGGAGCGAAGACGAGCTCAGCTGCGGCAGACCCAGGCCTAAGAAGGAGAGTGGATGCATTCTTCTTTTCCTTCAGCTCCAGGAAGTGGGCATGTGGGGAACTCAGTAATGCCTCTTTTCCTTGTCTCACAGAAAGTCTGGATCCTGCTTCTTCATCCTAAGGGAAGTACTTATTCAATCTCGTAGCAATGTTTAACCCAACCTCAAGGGAAAAATATATAAGATGCTTACAGAGCCTTGACACTCCCCAGACATCCTCTTGTAGAAAGAAAAAGAAATGATAGGAACACAGAGCCACTTCCCATTCCGAGTGTTACTTAGGAAAACACCCCAAAGATTATCTAATCCAAACCTCTCTCTGTAAAAATGAGGTGTCGGGCTCAAAGAGGATACAGAACCTGTTCGCAGTCACACCGTGAAGACAGGTAAACCCCAAATGATGACCCAGCAAGGGCTCCCCATCCAGAGGTCATTTCCATGGCTCAAGCACTGAATGTCCAGAAAACACAAAGGTAAACTACAGCAGGATGGGCTGATGCCAGATGCCAGGAGGAACTTCCTAAACAAAGAAAACCTAGGAACCAAAGGAGAGTGAGAAGACAGAGGGTGAGGAGGGTTTCATGGTGCCTCAGTGAGAGGAGACAGGAAAAATGAGATGCCCCCCCGAGATCCGTGATCTCAGCTGTTCTGAAACATATGAGCCCAATGGCCGGGCAATATCTCAGTGTGCGCGATGAGGGGGGCGCGAGCAGGATGGTCAAAACAGAAACATGCAAAGTTGGCTGGTGCTTGCCTCTCAGTTCCGGACAGGAGACTCCATGGCTGAGCCAAGCAGAAATCCGACGTGGCCGCAGGGACCCGCTGAGCCCTGAGTCCTCCCAGCCCTTCTTGACACCAGTGTAAATGTTCAGGACGTTCGCAATAGACCGTATAATGGGATCAGAGTGGTACTTCCCCGATCTCAAACAGACCTGGTTGAAACACAGTCCCTAGCCAGTCCCTAGCCAGACACCCTAGCTCCTGCTCGGTCCTCGTTCTCTCCTAGGCCCCCCATTCCCTCACACCGCGGCTCGGGGATCCCTCCTAAGCTCCAGGGTCTCTGTACTCCTCGGTCAGCCCCGCAGTCACTGTCCCTGCCGGCTGCAGTGAGCAGTCCTGGGCTCCTTTCTCTTGAGCCCTCCACGCAGCCCCCTCTCCACCGCACACAGGCTCCCTTCAAGGGCATCCAAGCGTCCCCTCAGCTGGCACGACCACACTGACCCTCTTGCTCCCGCCAAGGCTGTACGGGCGCGGCTGCCAAAGGCACCCACTGTCGTGACTCAGGCTGTGGAGAGCACAGGCCAGCTGGGACCCCAGGGAGCTGACCCAGCTCTGGCCAGACACCACGACAGCAGAGCAGCCACAGGAGCCCTGGGTGGCCTGGGACAGCCCACTGGGCTCCTGGCTTATCATTTTCCCTGGGGACAGGAAGATTTCCTGGCACAGAATGCCTCTGAGGAAAGGGCAGCTTCTGACACGGGGAGAGAGGTGGCCCCTTTTCAGGGTCCCAGTGAACTGGTTCATTAATGGGATGATTTCCAGAGTTTCATTCTTTGGCCACAACTAATCCCCACACCAATTTCCTTTGCTGTAATCCCGGAGTCTTCATTTCAGGCCTTTCCTGTAATTCGCCTCGTGTAGCCTTGTGCAGCCCTCCCTTGGTGAATGCACCTGGCTCCTGCCGGGCGTGGCGCAGCTCCAGGAACCCAGGCTCTGGCTTCTCAGGAAGCAGTACACTCAGGTTGGTGACTCTGTGGCTTTTTCATTCCCCAAAACCCTGGGCGTCCACTTGTGTTCCTCTGCCGTCTGCCTTCCAGAATGAATGAGGCTCACACAGAAATCGGAAAGAACTTGGAAAGATAGAGTGGAAAGCAGGTTCCTCCTAACTGTGACACCTGAAAGGCTCACGGTGTGGACCCCTGGAGCTGCCCAGAGAGCCTCAGGTGGTCCGTCTCTGGGTCTGCAACACGACCACCACCCTGCTGTCCCCATAGCAGAGGGGTGGGGATTAGGCCAGAGTGTCCCACACTGAGCCAGGGGCCCGAGCAGGTGGACAAGATACCGAGGCCATCTGAGGTTAGCATTGCTCACCACTGGGGTGACCCAGAGAGCTCCTGATGTCCCCTCTGTCTCCCGGTGGCTCCCTGAGTGTTCTTATCGCTCCTGTTCAAATCACTGCCCTGCCTGCCTCCACATCTATCTCGCTCCTACACCCAGTCTCTTCCCTTTCACACGCGCCTCCTCGGTGCCCTTCCCAGAAAGCCTCCCCTTTTTGGGGCTCGTGGGTTCTGCTGCCTGCATCCCCTCCCTTCCTCTCCCCTGGGAGGGCTGCAGCCCTGCCCCCTTTACAATAGGCATTAAGGGCAGGACCACATCTGTCGGGTCCACCTGTATTCCCCATCACCCAGCACAGTGCCTGGCCTGGGTGGGCTCACGGGTTTTCTAGGATGAATGACTATCCGGTTTCTCCTGTTTCTGGAACTGCCTCCTACCTAGGTCCCTGTGCATCCCACCTCCATCATCACAGGGGACAAGGGGAGTCTTGTCTCTGCAGATATTCCTCCCACCCAATCATCTCTTACCCCAAGTTCAGGACAGAGCCCTGCACATGTGAACTTAAGATGATGTTTTGGAAGACAGGCTGGCTAAGTCAGCTGCCACTTGTGTGAATGGCTTCCCTCTCTGCTAAAGATGCCACCCGGACATCAAGCCTATCCTCAGTGTACAGGAAACACACTGGCTGGTCCATGTGGGGGAGAAGAGACATGAAATATTGGAAAGCCTTGGACCTCCACTTGAATTCTCACATGTTCTTAGCCCTTATAAGCCCTGTAACACTCCACCTTAGATGATTGTCTTGCCAGATTGACCCCCTCAGGGGTTTGGGGGAGAGGCAGCATTGTCCTTAAAATAAACAAAAGAGAAGTGATTTCATTAAAAACCCCACATGGGGTGATAGCAACAGCCATCCTAGCTACAGAGAAAGATGACCAGATTCTAGTGGGTTGTGGTGAGTACAGGCCAAGGGGAAGGACATAGAACAGTAGGACAGATGCTAGAAGGCCCTTTGGGCAGAGAGGTTAGGAGAGCCGGAGCCAGGCTGCTGTGGCATCTCTTCTGAAAAGAAAGGAAGGTGTCAGGACTGCCACCTGACCCTCTGCGAGAGGATAAACAACCTGCTAACTTGAGTACCTTCTACGTACAGGGAGGAAGGAAGGGAGGGAGAGAGGAAGGAAGGGAGGAAGGAAGGAAGGAAGGAAGGAAGGGAGGAAGGGAGGAAGGAAGGGAGGAAGGGAGGAAGGGAGGAAGGGAGGGAGGGAGGAAGGGAGGAAGCCCTAGCCATGAAAAGACAGAAGAATATGGTACAGACAAAGCTTCAGACCCAGACAACCCCAGAGAGGGAACCTGAAGGGATGGACATGCACAGTCTCCCTGAAAAATAATTCAGAATAAAAGTCATAACCATGCTGATGGATCTACAGAGAAATGTGCAAGAACTAAGGGAGGAAGTGAGGGAAGTGAGGAAAGACAATGCAGAAATCAGACAAGCCATCAACAGGTTTAACAGCAGACTGGATGAGGTGCAAGAGACTGTTAATGGAATAGAAACCAGAGAATAGGAATACAGATAAGCTGAGGCAGAGAGAGATAAAAGGATCTCTAAGAATGAAAGAATATTAAGAGAACTGTGTGACCAATCCAAATGGAATAATATGCGCACTATACGAGTACCAGAGGAAGAAGAGAGAGAAAAAGGGATAGAAAGTGTCTTTGAAGAAATAATTGCTGAAAACTTTCCCACGCTGGGGAAGGAAATAATCTCGCAGTCCACGGAAGCCCACAGACCTCCCAACACAAGGGACCCAAGGAAGACAACACCAAGACACATAATAATTAAGATGGCAAAGATCAAAGATAAAGACAGAGTATTAAAGGCAGCTAGAGAGAGAAAAAAGATCACCTACAAAGGAAAACCCATCAGACCATCATCAGACTTCTCAACAGAAACCTTACAGGCCAGAAGAGAATGGCATGATATATTTAATGTAATGAAACAGAAGGGCCTCAAACCAAGAATATTGTATCCAGGACGATTATCATTTAAATATGATGGAGGGATTAAACAATTTCCAGACAAACGAAAGTTGAGAGAGTTTGCCTCTCATAAACCACCACTACAGGATATCTTAAACGGACTGCTCTAGAGGGAAGCACCCCTAAGGCTAAAAAGATGTCACCAGAGAAAATAAAATCATAGCAAAGAAACCAGACCATCCAAATACTAAATAAAGGCAAAGAATAAAACACTTAATATATAAAAAATGGAGGAGGAAGAATAAGAAGGGAGAGATAAAGAAACATCAGACAGTGTTCACAATAACTTAACAAGAAAGTTAAGTTAGATTCTTAGATAGTAAAGAAGCAACCATTGAACCTTTGGTAACCACGAATCTAAAGCCAGCAATAGCAATAAGTACATATCTATCAATAATCACCCTAAATGTAAATGGACTGAATGCACCAATCAAAAGACACAGAGTAACAGAGTGGATAAAAAAGCAAGACCCATCTATATGCTGCTTACAAGAGACTCACCTCAAACCCAAAGATATACACAGACTAAAAGTGAAGGGATGGAAAAAGATATTTCATGCAAACAACAAAGAGAAAAAAGCAGGTGTTGCAGTACTTGTGTCAGACAAAACAGACTTCAAAACAAAGAAAGTAGCAAGAGATAAAGAAGGACATTAAATAATGATAAAGGAGTCAGTCCAACAAGAAGATATAACCATTATAAATATATATGCACCCAACACAGGAGCGTCAGCATATGTGAAACAAATACTAACAGAAATGAAGGAAGAAATAGACAGCAATGCATTCATTTTAGGAGACTTCAACACACCACTCACTCCAAAGGACAGATCAACCAGACAGAGAATAAGTAAAGACACAGAGGCACTGAACAACACACTAGAACAGATGGACCTAACAGACATCTACAGAACTCTACACCCAAAAGCAATAGGATACACATTCTTCTCAAGTGCACATGGAACATTTTCCAGAATAGACCACATACTAGGCCACAAAAAGAACCTCAGGAAATTCAAAAATAATGAAATTCTACCAACCAAATTCTCAGATCACAAACATATAAAACTAGAAATAAATTTTAGAAAGAAATCAAAAATGCTCACAAATATATGGAGACTTAACAACATTCTCCTAATGAATCAATGGGTTAACGACCAAATCAAAACAGAAATCAAAGAATATATGGAGACTAATGACAACAACAACACAAAGCCACAACTTCTGTGGGACGCAGCAAAGGCAGTTCTAAGAGGAAAGTATATTGCAATCCAGGCCTATTTAAAGAAGGAAGAACATTCCCAAATGAACAGTCTAAAGACACAATTACTGAAATTGGAAAAAGAAGAACAAATGAGGTCTAAAGTCACCAGAAGGAGGGACATAATAAAGATCAGAGAAGAAATAAATAAAATTGAGAAGAATAAAACAATAGAAAAAGTCAATGAAACCAAAAGCTGGTTCTTTGAAAACATAAACAAAATAGATAAACCCCTAGCCAGACTCATTAAGAGAGAAAGAGAATCTACAGACATAAACAGAATCAGAAATGAGAAAGGAAAAATAACGATGGACCCCCACAGAAATACAAAGAATTTTAAGAGAATATTATGAGCATCTATATGCTAACAAGCTGCAAAACCTAGAAGAAATGGACAACTTCTTAGAAAAATACAACCTTCCAAGACTGACCAAGCAAGAAACAGAAAAACTAAACAGACCAATCACCAGCAACGAAATTGAATCGGTAATCAAAAAACTACCCAACAACAAAACCCCCGGACCTGATGAATTTACCTCTGAATTCTACCAGACATATAGAGAAGAAATAATACCCATTCTCCTTAAAGTTTTCCAAAACATAGAAGAGGAGGGAATACTTCCAAACTCTTTCTATGAAGCCAGCATCACTCTAATACCAAAACCGGGCAAAGACCTCACCAAAAAGAAAATTACAGACCAATATCCCTGATGAACGTAGATGCAAAAATACTCAACAAAATATTAGCAAACCGTATTCAAAAATCCATCAAGAGGATCATACACTATGATCAAGTGGGATTCATCCCAGGGATGCAAGGATGGTACAACATTCGAAAATCCATCAACATCATTCACCACATCAACAAAAAGAAGAACAAAAACCACATGATCATCTCCATAGATGCTGAAAAAGCATTTGACAAAATTCAGCATCCATTCATGATTAAAACTGTCAACAAAATGGGTATAGATGGCAAGTACCTCAACATCATAAAGGCCATATATGACAAACCCACAGCTAACATCATA
>JAQQAC010003639.1:2723684-2788782 GCA_029783875.1 Phataginus tricuspis | reverse complement strand
ATCGGTAATCAAAAAACTACCCAACAACAAAACCCCCGGACCTGATGAATTTACCTCTGAATTCTACCAGACATATAGAGAAGAAATAATACCCATTCTCCTTAAAGTTTTCCAAAACATAGAAGAGGAGGGAATACTTCCAAACTCTTTCTATGAAGCCAGCATCACTCTAATACCAAAACCGGGCAAAGACCTCACCAAAAAGAAAATTACAGACCAATATCCCTGATGAACGTAGATGCAAAAATACTCAACAAAATATTAGCAAACCGTATTCAAAAATCCATCAAGAGGATCATACACTATGATCAAGTGGGATTCATCCCAGGGATGCAAGGATGGTACAACATTCGAAAATCCATCAACATCATTCACCACATCAACAAAAAGAAGAACAAAAACCACATGATCATCTCCATAGATGCTGAAAAAGCATTTGACAAAATTCAGCATCCATTCATGATTAAAACTGTCAACAAAATGGGTATAGATGGCAAGTACCTCAACATCATAAAGGCCATATATGACAAACCCACAGCTAACATCATACTTAACAGCGAGAACCTGAAAGCTTTTCATCTAAGATCGGGAACAAGACAGGGATGCCCACTCTCTCCACTGTTATTCAACATAGTACTGGAGGTCCTAGCCACGGCAATCAGACAAAACAAAGACATACAAGGCATCCAGATTGGTAAAGAAGAAGTCAAATTGTCACTATTTGCAGATGATATGATACTGTACATAAAAAACCCTAAAGACTCCACTCCAAAACTACTAGAACTAATATCTGAATTCAGCAAAGTTGCAGGATACAATATTAACACACAGAAATCTGTTGCTTTCCTATACACTAACAATGAACTAACAGAAAGAGAAATCAGAAAAACAATTCCATTCACAATTGCAACAAAAAGAATAAAATACCTAGGAATAAACCTAACGAAGGAAGTGAAAGACCTGTACTCTGAAAACTACAAGACACTCCTAAGAGAAATTAATGAGGACACTAACAAATGGAAATGCATCCCGTACTCTTGGCTAGGAAGAATAAATATTGTCAAAATGGCTATACTACCTAAAGCAATCTACAGATTGAACGCAATCCCTATCAAACTACCAACAGCTTTCTTCTATGAACTGGAACAAATAAATCTAAAATTCATATGGAACCACAAAAGACCCTGAATAGCCAAAGCAATCCTGAGAAGGAGGAATCAAACAGGGGGAATTACGCTCCCTGACTTCAATCTCTACTACAAAGCCACAGTAATCAAGACAATTTGGTACTGGCACAAAAACAGACCCACAGACCAGTGGAACAGAATAGAAAATCCAAACATTAACCCAAACATTTACAGTCAATTAATATTTGATAAAGGAGCCTTGGATATACAATGGGTATATTATAGCCTTTTCAGCAGCTGGTGTTGTAAAAACTGAACAGCTACATGTAAGAGAATGAAACTGGACTACTGTCTAACCCCATACACAAAGGTAAACTCAAGGTGGATCAAAGACCTAAATGTAAGTCATGAAACCATAAAACTCTTAGAGAAAAACATAGGCAAAAATCTCTTGGACATAAACATGAGCGATTTCTTTATGAACATATCTCCCCGGGCAAGGGAAACAAAAGCAAAAATGAACAAGTGGGACTATATCAAGCTGAAAAGCTTCTGTACAGCAAAGGACACCATCTGTAGAACAAAAAGACATCCTACAGTATGGGAGAATATATTCATAAATGACATATCTGATAAGGGGTTGACATCCAAAATATATAAAGAACTCACGCACCTTAACAAACAAAAAGCAAATAATCCAATTAAGAAATGGGCACAGGACATGAATAGACACTTCTCTAAAGAAGAAATTCAGATGGCCAACAGGCACATGAAAAGATGCTCCACATCGCTAATCATCAGAGAAATGCAGATTAAAACCACAATGAGATATCACCTCACACCAGTGAGGATGGCCAACATCCAAAACACAAACAACAACAAATGTTGGCGAGGATGTGGAGAGAGGGGAACCCTCCTACACTGCTGGTGGGAATGCAAATTAGTTCAACCATTATGGAAAGCAGTATGGAGGTTCCTCAAAAAACTCAAAATAGAAATACCATTTGACCCAAGAATCCCACTCCTAGGAATTTACCCCAAGAATGCAGCATCCCAGTTTCAAAAAGACAGATGCACCCCTATGTTTATCGCAGCACTATTTACAATAGCCAAGAAATGGAAGCAACCTAAGTGTCCATCAGTAGATGAATGGATTAAGAAGATGTGGTACATATACACAATGGAACATTATTCAGCCATAAGAAGAAAACAAATCCTACCATTTGCAACAACATGGATGGAGCTAGAGGGTATTATGCTCAGTGAAATAAGCCAAGCGGAAAAAGACAAGTATCAAATGATTTCACTCATATGTGGAGTATAAGAACAAAGAAAAAAACTGAAAGAACAAAACAGCAGCAGACTCACAGAACCCAAGTACGGACTAATAGTTACCAAAGGGAAAGGGACTGGGGAAGATGGGTGGGAAGGGAGGGATAAGAGGGTAAAAGGAGCATTACGATTAGCAGACGTAAGGTAGTGGGGGCACGGGGAAGGCTGTACAACTCAGAGAAGACAAGTAGTGACTCTGTAGCATCTCACTGCGCTGATGGACAGTGACTGTAATGGGATTGGTGGGGGGGGACCTGATGAAGGGGGTAGTTTAATCACCATGGTATTGCACATGTGATTGTAGATTAATGATACCAAAATAAATTATATAAAAAAAAAAACATTGTGTGGCAAACCAAATGCTTCTGTGGGCCAAATGTGGATTGCCCATTTAACAACCTCTGATGTAGAGGAACAAAATAATTTCCCCTAATACCCAAGCAATCTGTTTTTTTCCTCTCTCTCCTACAAAAAAAAAAAAAAAATGCAGGTGAAAAAAATATATATATATATATAATTTGCGTTTTTAACCATTTTTAAGTGCGCAGTTGAGTGGCATTAATTACATGTACTATGTGTACAACCATCACCACTATCCCTTTCCAAAACTTTCTTATCACCCCAAACAGAAACCCTGTACCCATTAAGCAATAACTCCCATCTCTCCCTCCCCTACCCCCTGGTAACTTGTAATCTACTTTCAGTCTCTCTAAACTTGACTATTCTAGTCACTTCATGTAAGTGGAACCACACAATATGTGTCCTTTTGTGTCTGGCTAATTTCATTTATAATGTTTTCAAGGTTCATCCATGTCATGGCATGAAAGAGAACTTCACTTTTTTATGGATGGATAATACGCCATTGCATATGGATATATTATATCTGTTGATGGACACTTGGGTTGTTTCCACCTTCTGGCTATTGTGAATATTGCTGAAATGAACCTAGGCATACAAGTTAAAAAAAAAATGCAAAAAGTCCTAAGTTTTCTTCATACTTCCTCCATCACAGAGGACTATTGTTAGCCACTAAGACTTAATTACCAGTTTCTTAGGGCAAAAAAATTGCATGAAATTAATTTATGGGCATTCAAATATGGACTGTGCTGTCATTGACGGTGAGTAACTCCATCTTTAATGAGGCAAACCTCCTGGCCTGAAACGACAAAATGCCTAGTCTTAGCAGAGTGAGTTTGAAAGGAGCTCTGATGTCTGCATTTGCGAATCTCTCTCCCCTGTTGCCAGAAGGGGTGGCCTGGTGGAGGTCAGCCCTAGCAACCTGGAGGCAGGGAGAACTCTTAGTTTATCTCTGTCTGCTAGGAACCAGCCAACAGGAGTCACTTCCATGACCTCGGGCACCAGAGTCGGGTTCTCAGAAAAGCAGAGAAAGAATATCCAGAATAGACAGAGCAGGCAGGGGGCTGGGGAGCCTGACCCAAGCAGCATGTCAAATGCTTCCCCAGTCACGCTCAGCTTGTCTCAGTGTCCCAGCAAGAGTTTACAGCTAATCAAAGAGGTGGTACATATACACAATGGAATATTATTCAGCCATAAGAAAGAAACAAATCCTACCATTTGCAACAACATGGATGGAGCTAGAGGGTATAATGCTCAGTGAAATAAGCCAGGCGGAGAAAGACAAGTACCAAATGATTTCCCTCATCTGTGGAGTGTAACAACGAAGCAAAACTGAAGGAACAAAATAGCAGCAGACTCAGACTCCAAGAGGGACTAGTGGTTACCAAAGGGGAGGGGTGGGGGAGGGTGGGTGGGGAGGGTGGGAGAAGGGGATCGTGGGGTATCATGATTGGTGCACATGGTGTGTGTGGGGTCACAGGGAAGATGGTATAGCTCAGAGAAGACAAGTAAGGACTCTGTAGCATCTTACTACACTGATGGACAGTGACTGCAATGGTGCAGTGGGGTATAGGGGGGACTCAATGATAAGGGTGAATGTAATAACCACATTGTTTTTCTTGTGAAACCTTCATAAGAGTGTATATCAATGATACCTTAATAAAAAAAAAAAGAAAAAAACGAGTTTACAGCTAATCAGATGGCAGCAAGCCAGAGAAGCCCACTCCCCTCAGAATCCCACAGAATTTCCAATGCACATCACGGGCTGCCCACTGCCCCAGCCCTTCACCTCCAGGGGCTTCAAGAATCTCAGGGTCTTCTCCACACATCCCAGAGCAGTAGCTCTTACCAGAAGAGAGGCATCCTCCCCACCCAAATCCCAGTCAAGCAGCCAGCCCCCCGTCTCGGATCACAGTCCCACAAAACAGACTCAGATGGAAATCCGTGGCCGGAGGTGTGTTGGGGGTGCTCTCAGAATCAATGCCATGAGGCAGTGAATGAACCAGGACGAGGGTGGGGGCCGTCCACCATGGGCCCCTAATCCCTATGGGCTGATCCCGCTTCTGTTTCTCTCTTAGCCTCACCCCACTCCATCAAACCACCACAGACAGGATTTTGGAGGTGGCCCCCTACAACTTGGCCCTAAATCCCTGTAATCCCGTTTGCCCCTTCTGGCCACCCTCTCCCTGGGCTAGGTTCTCTCTTCCTCACCCCACCCCAGCTATTCTCAGCATCCCTCAGGGCATTAATTGTGGCCCAGTTATGAATGTTGCTGGGATTCTGGACTCGGAGTGGCTCCAGTGCTGGAGTCTTCAGACAAAGAGATTAATAAGAAAAACAAAAGGACCACTTAAAGAGAAAATGGACTAAACAAATGAAGAGACAATTCACAGGAAAAAAAAAATTAAAATGCTAATACATATATTTATAAAGCTCAACCACATTAGTAATCAAAGAAATGAAAATCAAACCTAGAAAATTGTCAAAAATGAAAAAGAACACTATGAGGTGTTCATAAAACTGGAGAAATGGGAACTCTTACACGTTGCTTCTAAAAGTATCAATTGGTACAGTCTTTCTGGATAGCAGTTTAACAGTAGAAATCAAATAATTTAAGTGGCCTAGCAATTCCACACCAAGAAATTTATCTTAAAGAGTGAATAGGACAAGTGTTCAGAGGCATGTGTGTTCTTTGCAGCAATGTTTATTATAGTAGAAAAGGTAGAAATAACGAATGCATCAAAATGTGCTACATCCATAAAATGGAATGCTGTCAGTCATTAAGAATAATGATCTCCGCCATCATGATGGGAGGCAGGACCTGGCTCCTGGAGGTCCGTGATGGAGGCTGGGGCCAGAGCATCCCGCAAGACGCTGAGGCCCCAGGTGTGCACAGGCTCAGGCCTGCAGGGCCCAGGCTCTGAGGAGGCCCCCAGAGCTGCTTGCCCGGCATGGGGTGGATGAGGTGGAAGTGATGGAAGTTCTCGAGGAGGAGAGATTTGAGCTGCCCACCTCTTCAGCCTCTGAAGTAGAACTTGACGCTGTGGTTGGATATACTGAGGATATTGCCATGGATTCTGAGTTTGAGGTACTACAGAGAAATTTCATAGACAAATACTACCAAGAATTTGAAGGCAGGGAAGAGATAAACTCACCTACACACCGATTTTTAATGACTACCTTTCTTTAGTAGGAAAGTATATTGAAAGATGCCTGCTGGAGTGGATTCCCGGATGCAACATGGCAGTTTTCACAACAGCGTTAAAGTCCCATAAAGATGAAATGGCTGTTCACATATTCGACAGGCTGCTCACATTTACTGACTTTCTAGCATTTAAAGAGATGTTTCTGGACTATAAAGCAGAAAAAGAAGGCCAGGGACTAGACTTAGGTAGTGGTTTAGTGGTGACTTCTTTGTCTAAATCATGTTCTGTGCCAGCTGTGCAGAACAGTCTGCAGCACCAGCTCCCGCCCCCAGGCCATGGGTGCCTTCTGGACTTCCGGGTCCAGGAGGCCTGGAGAAGCTTCTGCCCATGATGCCAGTGGAATTACATCCTGGAAGGATCGGCTCTGCTCTTCAGCTCTTCATTAATGTTAGGTATTGATGGGTCCAAAAGATAATTACCTGACCCTCCCAGTACTTAACGCTTTTCCTGAAACGCCTTCTATTCAGTAAGCCCTAGTAAATACCTCTCTCAAGTGTTTTTAAGACAGAGTGCTAAGGTCAGACTGCTGTGGGGCAAGACTATGTTAAGAATTCCACCTGGCAGGCCCCTTCCGCCACCATACATGTTCCTGTGTCAACAAAATGGAATAACACCATTACAGACCCTCCCTGCCCCAAATACCACAGGCCTGCTTTGCATGAACCTTCCATGTACTCACAGCGCCTTCACTCGGGTAAGAGTTTCAGTCTTTCAAACCCAGTGGCCCACCTTTGTAGAGTTTTTGACCATTGGAGACTATTTATCTAGGGTATTAAAACAGCCGCCCTAGTCTTCAGATTTCTGAAACTCCTATTTTCAGCCCACCATTATGAGAAAATTAGAACTAGTCTTGGCTGTAGGGATAAAGTAATCTCCTCTTCCAGTCCGGATGTAGTCCCACTGTTTTGAGAGAAGCCTGTTTGTTTGCTTGTTTTTAAGAATAAGTTTTGGGAAAAAAATGTTTTTATGGATGAATACTCAGGCTCATCTGGTAGATTTAATCTTAGAGCTTCTATGATTACCCACTAAAACATCTTAGTTTTAAATTATTGTACTTTTTAGTTGTTAGTGCTAGGAAGGCAAAAATACTTTTCTTCGTTGGAGTGACTATTTTACTGGACACCAGCGAACGTACACTATATGCTGGAAATAGACTAAAAGATACCCTTTTCTTACAGCATAATTATTCAGATTTGCTTAAAATCCTAAGTCAGTTTGTTAGGTTTCTGGTTGGTTTGGATCGAGTTGGTAAAAGTGTGATTCTGTAAGCTCTGCACTTCTAACTCTCTTCTTCTTCCCGTCAAAACGATACTCAGTGATCTAACTCAGCCTGAGTAAGAAGGGGTAGCAAATAGCTTTAATGGTCCTCTGTCCGGCCTTGGTTTAGTAAAATGTTTGGTAGAACATTAATGACCAGAAAACATGTATGTCATACCCCCAAAAAAAAGAAATAGTAGTTTAAGCCCCAGTATGTACTTTGGAGGGGGCAGGGGCTTAAGTAAAAATAAGAATCTACACTGAAAAAGAAAATGATGATCTCCCTCTGTGTGTGTTGTAATGGAAAGATGTTCTTTGGTAAGTTTCTTCACAGCTAGACTGTAAGCTCGGTCAGAGCCAAGACTTTATGTTCTGCCCTCTATTTCTGGGCCTGGCACAATGTCTAGGAAACTGTAGGCCCTCAGTCTAATTGTTGAATAACTAAATGGATAAACTCCACAGTAGATTAAGTGGAAGATTAGTTATAAGGCAGTATGTATTGTAAGACCCTATTCTGTAAAATATATATTGATGTGTGCTGATTCCCGCATATATATGTGTACATTATATATTATCCTTATTTTCTCTTTTGTTTTACTTTGCTAAGTTTCATGCATTTTCGCTGTAAGTAGGTGCCGTTTTTATCCTAGAGGAAGATCTTTATAAGGAGAGTAAGAAGAATGAAGGATGGTGAATAAAGAAGCAATTGTCACTAGGAGATAGATTGTTCAGTCCTAAAGACATAACTGGTAGGATTTCAAGTATCAATTTGGGAAGGCTCCTGTCACCTCTCTGGCCATTCCACATAAGTAAATACCTATTCTACATACCCTGGCTTCCTTCAAAGGAGGCAAAGAGCTGCCCCAGCTGTATCTTCAAACGGGAGATGGATCTGAGGGATTCTTCGAAACTCAGAAAGCTCAGGATTGCCAGCCCCCCCAGACTTAGATGTAGTCCATCCCCTCCAGCCCCCCACCTGGCCTCAGGCACGATGCCTTTACCCTGGAGGCTTCCCTGCTCCACTGGCACATGGTCTAGTCCAGCGTGTGTCAATGACATAAAACACGATGCTAGTCCTAGATGCCTCCTGGAAATGGTCTGGATATCTTCCCCCTAGCCTTGCTCTTCCTCCGTGTTACCCAGACTCCTTCCTTCCTAGGTCTGCTCCAGGCCTCTTCTCCAATATGCCTTGATTGATCCCCTCCCCCAATTCCAAGTATCCTTCAGTCTTTCACTACCTCCCTCAGTAGCCCCCTCCACCATCTCTCCTCACAAGAAGATCCTAGACTCTCACTGTCAACTTTCAGCTCCATCCTGCTTTGGAGTGTAACCTAGCCCATTTCTCTTTCAGGGGAGGAGGAGGAAGGTCCTGCTCTCCTTATTCATTTCTATTCATTCTTTCAGTTGCCCAGCAACTTCCACTGAGTACCCGACACCCTATGCAGGAGGTGAGACAGCCCTCAGAATCAAGCTGTCCACACGTGGAAAAGATGCATAAAAAGACTAAGCAGCCATCCCCAAACCTGCTGTTTCAGTCTAATGAGAGCTGGGTCAATCCAGAACACTGAGCCTCTTCCCAGTAAGTTAGGCAACACAAGGAGCAGTGAACATCTGGAGTGCTTTCCTAGAGATTGGTGATGTTTCTTATAATGTCTCTAAAAGCCCAGGAAGGGCAGCAATCCAGAACAGCCCGCCCTGCTTCCAAAGTACCCCAGCTGTGCCAAGGGGGAAGGGGGAAGGGGCCTCGAAAAGATGGGCAAAAATTTATTATTGAACTCTCAAGTGTAGAAACTTTAAAAAGTCTCCTCCAAGTCCTGAGACCAGGACTGTTATACTGTGGATAGCAGATAGGGTGAGCTCAACCTTGGACCATCAGACAAATGTACAGATGCTCTCATTAGTCCAGCTTTGATCTGACTTCTCGGGTGCAATGCCTTGATGTACAGTGACTTACAAACCAGAATTTTACCATGTTCAAGGCATGCAGATGGGTTTGGTTTGTGGGGTGGGGGAAGGAAGAGAGATTCAAATTGCCCTCGCCACCAAAACTCTGTTTCCCTGGTTTCACTTAGTGGCTGTCTCAGTACCCTGGTCGTCCCTGGGGCTGGGTTTCAGCTTCTGAGAACAGGTGGGAAATGCTGGTGTAGAGCCAGGTGTGCATCCGGTCTGTTCCTGATTTTTCGTCCATCTGGAGAGGGCTTCACTCGTGTGGCATTCTTACCCTCTCTTTCCCGATGAGTGGATTTGAAAGGAGAATTGGGCATGCATAGCTTCCATCTCATAAGATCTGGCTGTCCACAGAAAGCTTATGTTCTGCTCTCCTACCTACCATGAGGGGTCTGAGCCCATGAGGAAGGCCGTGATGGCCGCCTGCTGAGCCTGCCCAAGGGGGAAATCAGGACCAATCCTGAGGTCGTGTAATACAGAATCCATTCCACCCAAGGTATAAACCACATTCTCCAGTATCTGTTTCGTTGGTAATAAAGGCAGTATTGGCCCTCCCTTTGCTCATTCCTGTGTCTTATTTTTTAATTGGCTTAGAACCTGGTCACAAAAAAAGAGGTCATTATGTATTAACCACATCAGACTCCAGGAGCTATGTTTGCAAAAGGAGAACTTTCTCTGCGTCTGCCTGGCATGGGAGTGGAGCAAAGGAACCAAAGTCCCAGTGGCATCTATTCCCTTGAGGAGCTGCAAAGCCCTCTTCCTCCAAGGCTGGATCCCAAAGGCCTGCTGAGAGCGGGAGGGGGGATGGGAAAACCTCCTTGGGAGCTGGGGAGGAGGGTCCTCATTTAATCAACATAAATACCTTCGAGTAGACCTATCACAAGGACTCAACCAAATGGCTAAAGGAAAAGCCAAAGCTATTCAGTGTCCTTTATACACACTACTAAACTTCTGGAAAGCACCATCCATGCCTGATTTCCCTCCATTCCTTGGCCTCAGTTTATTGTGTGACTTCCTGCACAAAAGCCGAACACCAGAATGTGAATACACTGCAATTTATTGAGAAAAGAAAGCACGACAAAATCATCACCAGAGGATCCGCAGCTCAGGGAATTAAGTCGGGATATGGTGCCCAGAACTGGGGAGGACCCTGGGGACCAGCAGTCCGGATCTCTTGACCATTGACCCTGTAGAACTGGCCCCACTGGACTGTCCTCCTCAGGTGGAACTGAAAAATGCCAGCTTCAAACCATCACCTCCCGGCTGAAAGGGAGACGGGCAGGGGCAGGAACAGGCCCGCCTGGGAAGGCCCACACTGGCTGGGGCTTGGATGTTGCTGTCCAATGTCGCGGGCCGGTGCGGGGCTCCTCCGGGAGCGGTGTCATCCCAGACTAGCGGCCGACCTCCGGAGCCAGATCTCAGAGATGGAAGAGCCGGGAAGAAAAGTTCAGCCCCTTTTCCAGGGAACTCGAGGGAAAGCGAGGTTGAGATGGGCATTGGTTGATGCCAAGCAGAGAATGGGAAGTGCTTTGCAGGCCGGGAGGGAAGCAGGTGGACACGGAAATCTGGCCCCGGAGGATCACTTGGAGCAGTACAGGCCTTTGCTGGGGGACTGAGAGAAGCGGGCACCGGCGCCGGCTCCACCGCCAGGCTTGTAGCCGCTGCCTCCAGAGGTCTGGGTGCCCGCAGAGCCGGAGCCGGCCCCTCTCTGGCTCCCGGAGCCGCCGGCCCTGTTCCCGCTGACGCCGCCGCTGCTCCCTCCGTAGCTGCCGCCGCTCACGCCGCCGCTCACGCCGCCGCTGGCCCCGCCGTAGCTGCCGCCGCTCACGCCGCCACTGCTCGCTCTCCCGCTGCTCACGCCGCTGTAGCCGCCACTGCTGCCGCCACCTGCCCCTCCGAAGCTGCCCCCGGAGCTGCTGCTTGTGCTGGTGACGTTGCTGACCACCGCTACAGGAGAACAGGTGCTTGGTTCAGGCCCAGGGCCTCGGTCTGTATCCCAACTCCACCCCACTTGGCTGTGTGACTTAGAAAAAGATGTCCAACTTCTCTGAGGCCTCAGTTGGTAAACAAAAGTGAGCCTGACCCTCTGGTGCCCTTTCCCAAACACAAGAGCCAGCGAAATGCTGGAAACGTCTTGTTCTCCACATAAGGAGCTTTACACTAGGGGAGGAGTGCGTGCCCACGGCCTGAGACCCTAGACATTGTTTGGTGGCCGGGCCTCTTTGTGCAGGTCAGGCTGTCCTGCCTGAAGGTCAGTCAGCAATGATGTTTCTAGTCACCCTTTTTACAACTTAGGGAGAAAGCTTTTGAAAGGCTACTTACAAATGCATACAGCACTCTGACACTCTCCAGACATCCTAAAAAACAAGAGAAGATGTGGATTATTTCTGCAATGAGTTTTTAACCGAAGAGCTGACAGTTCATAACCTTGAGAGTCACGTCCTCCCATTTCTCCTACTAGGGGTCAAGCTCCCCGGGGAAGAAAGGCCATTCCATTTCCATAACCAGACCTCCCCAGGAAAAGGAGCTGCTGTGGGGGGTTGAGGTGTCCAGAAGTTTCACCCACCACACTCCATTTCTCAATTTTCACATCATCTTTCCCTTAGTTTCCAGATCACCTGTTCCAGGTACACACTCATCACCCAACACCCACAGGATTGGCCCATCCTCACCTCTCCTTCCCTGGTGAGACCATCTTCCCTTAATACGTCCTTCCCCCTTCTTCACCCAGCCCTGGCTTTTTTATTTCTGACTTTCCTCTTCCATGAACCCTTCCCCACAAGCTCTGCTGGCGGAGCCAGGGGAGGTTGATAGTGTCGATGGTCAATGTGAGGGACTGACGCTCAACACATGATGAACTGGAATATGTCCTGTCCACACTGCCCATCTTCCTGGGCCTTGCTCGTGATCATGGAGCAGGCATGTCCGCACCTCTGTGCAGACATGGAGTGTGTCTGTGCACCTGGCCATTGTGGGCCCCGCTGATGTCTACCATTCTGCATCCCGCGACTCCCAATACATGTTTCTGTACACATTGCACATGGTGAGGATCGACAGAGGCATGTAATACGGTATTGCTGTCTGCAGTAAGTTGGAGAATTAGATAATCTTGATTGACAAAAAATAGTGGGGCTTGAATCCTAAACTGTCGTTCAGGAGATTCCTTACCCTTTGTCTGAGTTGTCCTCTCCTCTTTTTCTTCATTATCAAAGGTCACTCTAAAATTATACTGGGAGACTTCCGACCCCACAGTCCCTCACCTGCACTCCTCTCCCTCTAGCAGCTTGCGGTAGGTGGCAATTTCCACGTCCAGGGCCAGTTTAACATTCATTAACTCCTGGTACTCGCGCAGCAGCCGGGCCAGGTCGTCCTTGGCCTTCTGCAGGGCGGCCTGCAGCTCCTGGAGCTTGCCATTGGCGTCCTTGAGGGCCAGCTCCCCACGCTGCTCGGCTTCTGCAATGGCTGCCTGCAGGTTGGCATTCTGAGGGAGAAGAGATGGGAGATCCGTTAGCATGGTGACCAGGAAACAAACAGCTGATCTTTCCTGAAAGATCTCTTCCCCATCCAGCATCCCTCCCTCCCCTTCCTTAAAATCCCAATGGAGCATGCTCAGAAAACAGAAGTCAGTTTTGCGATTGGTTCATTCATCTTTAGCCCACTGAAATTAATTCATATCTCATCAAGAAAAGGAATATGGATTTGCTGGTAAAAATAGTGGTCTGGCAAGTCATTCTTTTTCGCATGACTGTTAAAAACTCCCTTGTCTAATCACTTCATTTCCGTGATACAAATTAGCCATCAAGGTTATGTGAAGTGCATGATAAACAGCTCACTGAAGGCAGGTCCTCCTGAGACCTGAATGTGTAAGGCCACCCCACATTTCCAAGATTTGCCGGGCAAACCAGAATGGGCAACCATCTCCTTAGGGAGCCTCTTAAGAAGCCCAGCCTCCAGGAGGAACATCTGGGAGAACAGAGCTTCCCAGAGACTGTGTGGCGCACATGTGATACCATGAAAGGACACAGGAAGCATATGGTAGAGGCACAGCTGTTGCTTCTCCTCGCCGGGAGCCAGAAGTCCCCCAGGATGTCTCCATTAAGCCCAGAACCACCTGCTTCTTGACGTTCTCGATCTCGGACCGCAGCCTCTGGATCATCCTGTTGAGCTCCATGATCTCGCTCTTGGTGCTCTTCAGGTCATCCCCGTGCTTGCCGGCCGTGCTCTGCAGCTCCCCCAGCTGACAGAGGAGAAACCAAATCAGCACGGCTTTGCAAGGTGCTGGACTGTTTTTGTGGAAGGTCAGTAGCACCCAAACCTAGAGTATGGAGACAAGAGGAGGACTCCCACCTTGGTCTGGTACAGGGCCTCGGCCTCGGCCTTGCTCCTCTGGGCGATCTCCTCGTACTGGGCCTTGACCTCGGCGATGATGCTGTTCAGGTCCAGGTTGCGGTTGTTGTCCATGGACAGGACCACGGAGGTGTCACTGACGTGGCTCTGCATGTGGGACAGCTCCTGTGGGGAACATGGATGGTCACGCTCGCCATGCCTTGGCCCCAGGGGGTGACGGGAATGAAGTCCCAGAATCCCCACCAGAAGAGATGCCCCCACAAGCAGGCCAGGAGTGGGATAATCAGAAAAATAAGCTTGTGTTTCAGGCCTGGGTAAAGCCTAAAGGACACCAGACAACAGTGCTAAAGGCAAAAGACATGCAAACATAGTCAAGTTGTCAGCTTGAAAGTATCGGCCAGGGAGCCCTCCTGTGTGGTCTCCACGGGCCCTGGCAGGGTGGAGCCCCCTGAAGGAGTGAGCTGCAGCGCTGGTATGGGAGCCAGAGGGAAGGTATAGAACGAAATGGGCTGAGGGCACAGGGAATAGCCAAAGGACAGAGAGGGACTCTGGCCCTGGGGGCCAGATCTAGACAGGCGGAGGGATCTTAAGTTAGCATTTCCTGGGTGGGGCTGAGCTGATTCTGCGCCTTGTTGCTGGTTTTCTGAGTGTTCTAGCCCTTGGCTGTCCCCTAAGGTTACACTGTGGGAACTTGCAGATAGGAAGGCTCTGGAGGTTGGCAAACCAAGGAATCACCATCTCATAGAGGGTCCTCAGGAAGTTGAGTTCATCTGTCAGACCGTCCACCTTGGCCTGTAGCTCCACCTTGTTCATGTAGGCCGCATCCACATCCTGGGAGGGGAAAAGCAGTCAGAAACCCAAAAGAATGACCCTCCAGTCCCCTGCCACCCACAGCTCTCTCCTCGTCTTCCTCTCTCCTCTTGGCCCCCCTTTCACCCTCCTCCTAATTGTGACTTCTCACCTTCCCTTTAAAAAGAAAGAAAATCAAAGTGGTTTTCTTCCTTTTAATTGCTCTGAATGGTCAAACCCCAATGCTTTAAGAAAATCTAAACCACATTAGCCGGGCCAGAGTAAAAGTAAGAAATCACATTCATCCAACATGTGAGTTCAGTTACATAGGACCAAACCCAACCTCCTAAATAGAAATGAGGGTATTATTCCCACTGTTTAATCATTATGATGGCTGGTTTAAACAAGCCATGCATGTTTGTTGATTGTTATTATTAGTAACACCCAGGGAACATTTACAGGCTGAAAACCTTGCTGAAAAATGCTACATATAAAGTGTTCATTATTAGTTCACATTACTAATCAGCTTGCTGGTCACAGTAACATTGTAAGATGCTTCCCATCAGCAATGTACTCGGAGCAGCCTCCTTCACCAAACACCTCATTTCCAAGAACGTAAGGGAAAGTGTCAACCCGGCACACGTAGGGTCACTCTGGCCCTGCCATCTCTCGTGGTGCAGCGTCAGGGACAAGCCGGACTGCACATCCCAGCTGGCCTACCTTCTTGAGCCCCACAAACTCGTTCTCTGCCGCAGTGCGTTTGTTGATCTCGTCTTCGTACCTGGGACAGAAAGAGGCCCACGTTTAGACAGATACTTCCAAAGTAAAGAAAGAAAAGGAAAGATGAGGACCCCAAGCACTCCTGCAGACTGTCCCCACCCGGCAGCAGGACCGCCTTCACGGGCACACGGTCTGTGCAGGAACACAGGGCCCTGGCCCCAGAAGGTCCTCACACTCCCTTTGAAGTTCTCCTGACGCCATCCGGAAATTCTTAATTTTTTAACAAGGGCCCTGCATTTCCATTTTGGACAGAGCCAGTCCTCCCTAGAGGCCTTTCAGAACTCAGGCTCGGTCCCTCTCTGTCTGAGTCCAGGTGCCAGGCAGGGTAGAGGAAGACTTCAAGAAGCTGACTCCTTGCCTGGCTCTGGCAGATGTCAGTCACAAAGCACAGCACGCCCTTATGAGGCCAGAGAGGCATTTGTTCAAACCAGGGGTTTCTGTCTCTCTTTTCTCGGTTTCTCTTTTCATTAATTAGAGTTGCTTCTTACAGGAATTGGGGATAAGAATAAACTAATGTCTCCTGAATGCATCAAGGTCATGAGATTCCTGCCTGTGAATGACTGGGATCCCCCACCAAGAGTTCGGAGTTCGTGAAGATCGAAGAAAGGAACAATTCTAGGAGAAAAGAGGTTCCTGCACAACGTGAACCTGAGTTGCCGCTGGCCTCTGGAGCAGCACGGGGCCTGCTGCGGGGTGACTGCTCTCCAGGTCTGTGCTGTGGAGCTGAAATGGGGCCTCCCCAGAGCAGATGCACCCATTCCCTTGGGTCCTGACCCAGGGGATATCTGCAGCTTCTGTATCGCCTTGACAGGCCCTGTTTACCCCTCAAAGACCTCAGAGGGTGTCAACTGTAACTCCAAACAGAAAAGGAGGCTAACCAAAGCCACAGAAACAGGGGGTTGGACTGAACACGTCAAAAGAGTGCTTTACAAAGTGTGACCCTGCAATCCCTGGGAGCTGCAGAGCCCTGACTCCTGGGACCTGCCCCACACTCTGATTCAGAGTGTCTAGGACGGGAGCACAGTAATATGCATTTTTGATAAGCTTCCAAGGTGATTCTTATGTACAGCAAAGCATGGAGGGCTCTCCATCCTAAAGGGCTTAAGCCCTGGGAGGACTGCCTTGTCCATCTGGGCCGGTGTAGGAAAATCCGTCATCATAAGCCACCTAGAAGTTTCAGTCCCCGCCCTTTCCCCCCTTCTGCTTGGTCACGCTTCATTCAATAAATCCATCCAAGAGTATTGACTGAAGGTGCAATTGGGAATGGTTACAATCCAAAACTGGGGCCACACCTCCCTGCTAATCCCCCGGAAGGGGAAACTCCCTGGTTGGGGCCCTCACTTCTTTTTGAAGTCCTCCACGAGGTCCTGCATGCTCTTCAGCTCCCCTTCCAAGTTCCCTCTCTCCCCCACGGCCGAATCCAGCTGCCTGTTCAGGAAGCTGATGTAAGATTCAAAGAAAGGCTCCAAGTTGTTGGGGCCCGAGCTGGAGCCTGTGGTCTGCTTCTGCAGCAGCTCCCATTTGGTCTCCAGGACCTGGTTCTGCTGCTCCAGGAACCGCACCTGCATTGGCAAAGGAAGAAGAGGAGTCACTCTCTTGAGTTGGGCAGGTGGGGCCACCCATCCCTCAGTATAGGCTTACTCATTTATTGTATATATAAATTATACATAAAAATTATCCCCATTTTGTCAATAAGGAAATGGAAACTGCCCAAAGTGATATGGCTACTAAATGACAAAGCTAACAGTCAAAGCCAGCACCGCCCTAATCTGTTGGGGTCTCTCAGAGTGTAGCTAAAGGAGGCCAGCATAAATAAAGCTATTTATAATTATTTTCAAAGTGAAAACCTTTCCACCTCCATAAAGGCAATGAAAACAGTCAGTGAGGTCTAACTCTTCCTATGTCGTTTCACATTTCCCCTAGTTGTTTCCCCTTTCGGTTACTCTGCTTACAGGTAACCCAGGTTCAGCTTCAACGCCCAGGCACATGCCTTCAGACCCAGCTCACCCCTTCCTGCCCCAGCATGGACAGCTCGATTTAATACCAGCTGAAGCACAGAACCATTCAGAAAGTAAGCCAGTTGCCAGCACTCATCACTGAGAGGCAGTCCCCAGATTCCTACTAAAACAAGTTTGATTACCAGCTGGTTTAGATTACCTAACAATTGCTCTTCAAGAATGATAGAAAATCACCTATAATAATCTCATGGTTAATGCCCCATTCTTGACAAGGGCTGACAAGATCTTTGGACCCTCACCTCACTTCATCCTCCCCCTAAAAGAAAATCAAGAGCCAGAATCTCTCCCTCATTTCAGAGCTGAGAAAGTGGCGTGAAGAACAAGAGGAATGCTCACGGTCCTGTAGGGGCCAAGGCAGAGCTGGGAAAGGAAGTCAGTTCCCCTCCCTCTGAGTCTGGCAGATCCCACTGGCATCTTCCTATATCAACGCCCTAGGCAACCCAAACCCTCCATGAAACCTCTGGGCTTTGCCTTCACCTTGTCGATGAAGGAGGCGAACTTGTTGTTGAGGGTCTTGATCTGCTCCCACTCCTGGGCCTTTACTTGCCCAATCTGGGGGTCGATCTCCACATTGAGGGGCTTCAGGAGGCTCTGGTTGATAGTCACTTCCTGGATTCCCCCAGGGATGCCACCAGGGCCAAAGCCACCAGGCCCACCAAAGCCACCAGGACCTCCAAAGCCACCAGGACCTCCAAAGCCACCAGCCCCTCCAAAGCCACCAGCTCCACCAAAGCCACCAGCCCCTCCAAAGCCACCAGCACCTCCAAAGCCACCAGCCCCTCCAAAGCCACCTCCCATTCCTCTGCCACCCCCAAAGCCACCTCCGTAACCTCCCCCAAAGCCAGCACCACAGCTGCTACGCCCTCCCCCAAAGCCCCCAGCCCGGGTGCCCCCAGCCACACTGATGGAGATGCTCTTGCTGCCGCCAAGGCTGTAGAGGCTGCGACTGCCAAAGCCGCCTGCTCCGCCCCGGAACCCACTGGCCCCGCTGCCGGCGCCCCCGGAACAGCGGGCCATGCAGCTCATCCTGCTGCTGCCGGAGACCACGGCAGAGCGGCCGGAGAAGCCCTGGCTCCCGCCACCGAAGGATTTCTTGCAGCTTTGTCTGTTCATGGTGAGAGAGCTTGAAGGTAAGCTAGCAATCACTGGGCAAAGCTGACAGGGATGAAGACAGAGCATGGGGACCAAGAGGGGACTGGCCTTTATATAGCAAGGAGTTAGGCTTGGCAGAAGGGGAGGCGACCAATTAGCAGAGAGTCATCTTGGGTTTGGTTTGCCTCCCAGGCAATAAGTTACTTCTAGGTTCCCAACACACCTCAGAAATAATCCTCTCACCCAAAGTGACTTTGCTTTCTTAGCTTAATCACCCAAACTTTCCACAGTTGACAAAAGACTGGCACTCACCTCCCTCCCTTCCTGCAATTTCCTCTGGGGGCTTAAGGAGCTCCAGCCGCACCTGATCCAACAGGATGAATTAGGTTTTGACACCAGGAGATCAGGAGCCACTGAGCCCCATGACACAGGGGTGAGGACCAGACAGTATCTTCCAGGTGGGTTGAGTCCCTCCCTGTAGCGCTAAGGTGCCACAGCCCAGTGACATGTCATCCGTGCCCACCTTTTCAGAGACCCATCCAGAGGAGGGATCGGGGAGGGGAGAGGGGGGATGAGAGGTGTGCTGGCCCCACAGAGTCCGCCCTGGCGCCACCTCAGCCAAAGGTTAAACTGGCCTGTCATGTGAGCTAAGAAATGCTGCTCCTGGGAAACAAAATGGAAATAAAATGTCGAACCCATGGGAAAAGTGAGGGTCATACAGGAAGCAAACGAGTGTGAAGCTTGGGAAGAAAAAGGAAGCAGGTGTGGGGCAGAGCCTCAGACCAAGCCCTCCACCACCATCCTAGACCAACAACAGATGCAATAGAGACAGAATGTGACGACCCACCAGTCGGCTAATGGAGTCCAAGGCCCCATGCGTCTCAGAATGAGAGTGTGCGCCCCAGTGTCAGATCTGGGGCCTGAGGTTCTTCCACCCCCTCCACAGTTAGATACCCCATTGAGTCGCTCTCCCTGTTTTCCCACCAAACCCTGGGCTTTTCCCACCATGGCCCTGACATCAAATATACTTATTTGTTTATTTGTTAGTACCCTTCTATGCCCTGGGCTCATCAAAGGATGAGATTAAGTCCTAAAGCACATCATAAATAGATGTTAACTGACTGGTGACCAGTGTCTAAGAATATAAATATCTAGACCCAGGTCCTATTCCAATCTTATGGAATGAAAATTTTCAGAAGAAGGTCTTAAATGTCTATATTTTTGACAAGCACTTCAAATAATCCTTATGGTAACGGAAGTTTGGAAGGCCCAAGTCTAGACTTATGGGTGTGCCCTCTGGGCCAGGGGAGAAAGGAGGCAGTGGTGGAGGACCCTTGGTGGTGGAGTGGGTGCACTGATGCATTACTGCACTAACGCCCAGCAGCTCACAGTCCTGCACCCCGTGCCACCCCACCTCCCCACCCACCCACACAACACATGGCAAGAGCAAATTTTCACATTGGTCTTTACATAAGGACTTCATAAGGTGCGATGGGGTAGGAGGGAGTGACTCTAGACTCCCCAAGAAATAGGTGTTTGGTATATCTCCAGGATTCCATTCAAATCAGCAATGAGCAATCTGTCTTTCTGGGATGGCTTCCAGACAAGGCAGTCAGGGGCAGAGGGCTGGTCTGAAAAACCCCGAAGAACCTCAGGTCAAGAGACTGTAAATGTTCTGCAGTTAATTCTCAATTCTCTGCTCTGTGGTTTGTCTAGAGCCAGGCTGCCTGATTAGAATCCCAGGTCTACCACTTATTAGATCTTTGACCTTGGACAGGTCACTTAACTTGTATGTTTCTTGGTCTCCTCAATTATGAAATGGGGGTGATAACAGCAGGTACGTCATGGAATTGTTGTAAGCACTAAACAAGTTAAATAAATATGACATGCATAGTAAGTACTGTATGTTTAGCTATTGCTAGTGCTCTATTTGGGGACATGGGGAAAGGGAACAACTTATGTCTGGCTTTGGCTGTTCTCAGGACAACTCTGCACCCTGAGAAACTCACCAAAGGATGGTAGGGGAAGGAAGCTGAGTATGAGCTGACAGCAGGAAAAACAAGCTGAAATCGTAAAGCAAGACCTCTGGGAGAGTGCGTTTGGGTTGGGTGACCTTAGGCTGTGATTTAACACACTAAGTCTGTACTCTCTCTGCTGGATCCCTTCCCACCTCGTTGGCTGTGGCAAGCCTCACAGGATATAAGTGAAAGTCCTTTGAAAATTACAGAATGCCCCCCGGGGGAAGGGTAACTGTGGTCAACAGAAAGCCTGTCATCATGGACTTCAGAAGCCCTGGATTCAAATCCCTGGTCTCCCTCTCACTATGCATGACCTTGGACAAGGTACTTCCCTTCTTTGAGCCTCTCTTTCCTTATTTGTAAAACGAGCCTTCTACCCCACTTGCAGGATTGTTTTGAGATTTACCTAGCATCCAGCAACAAATGTTTGGATTTTTAAGTCCACATTATCCACCTTAGGCAATCCATGTTGGGAGTCTGTGTTGGATTCTTCTTTGAGACATTTTCTCCACCCATCAATTGAATGCCAGTCCCTCTTGGTGAGGTCTTTATTCACAGTCTTTGGTATTCCTTTAAAAGCAGATCAATCGCCCTCCCTGGGGAGGAAGCTGAGCCAGACTCGCCTGAAGCCCCAGGTGGGAACCCAAAGCAAACAGGGCAGACATCAGTGTCTCCAATCCCCATCCCCTCCCTCTGCTCCAGGACCGAGGCCGCGGGTGGCAGCCTCCTCGCTATGGCTCATCTCGGCCACCCTGGCATGTGCTGGAAAAGATGGAAGTAGGAAGGCAATGGGCAGATCAGAAAAGCCCAGGGCTGGGTTGGGCCCCCTAATCCACATCGCCAGAACATGCGGAGGCATCACCTTATTCAGCCAGTTGGGGTTGTTTTCTCAACAGTTGATTGAAGCTGCTGGAAATCCCCAGAGTTAGCACCCTCAGCAATATTTCCCTTATTCACTGCAGGCTCTTTTAGAGCAGCGTCGCTAAACTGGCTGCCTGCTGCCAGCAGTCTGAGTTCTAATCACTCACCTGGCAGAACCTTCTGTCTAAAGGTTGTCAGGTGGCTGCGTGGTCTGGTTCCTTATTTCCTTACCTATAAAAAATGGAGAATGGTCACCAAGCAATTATTTCCTCTAACCAAATTGTTCACTGGTATTCAACTGCAGTGCGAATGCTTAAGAGTTGGTTGCCTGTAATATAACTGTGATTGGAGGAACGAATCATGGAACAGTAGTCCTTACCTCTAGGTCAAGGCAAGCACACATCCCTCTCTACCTCGGAGCTGAGGATGAAGGGGTAGTAGTTACATGGCCCTTTATACATATGGTTGCACAGATCCAGTTTTCAAGAGAATCATTAATTTGCTTTCCAAAAAAATGAACAATCTAGATATACTGCCCCTGGAGTTAGATTTAGTGAAAATAATTTCCTCTTTCAAATCTTTACTCCTTCCACCTGTCTATGAAAAATGATACAAAAGTAGCTAACATTGACTGAGTGCCTGCCATACACCAGGCACTGAATTAGGCTGTTGACATGTATCATTTCTAATTGTCATAGAAAACTGTGAGATCTGAATTTTCACTCACATTGTACAGATAAGGACACAGCTTTGTGAGGTTAATGAACTTGCCCCAAGTCAGTTAGCTGACTGGGCTGGGATTTTAATTAAGATATCCAAGCCTGTCACAAATTCATGGATCCTTTTAGTCTGTGTGGATTTCAGCACATCAAATTATACCACCCCCCAGAGTGAAATGTCCACTTTGACATTTAAAGAACCACCCATAGAATGTGATGGACAGATGTGCCTTGAAGCATCACCCTGTGTTAATGAAAATAGTTTTAAACCATACAAATTCCTCTTTGGCATCCAAGAGAAACACGCATCATTATCAAAGTATTTCCCCCAACCAATCTCTTTGATCTCTGCTTATAGATCAGAACTCTCCAGGGTAAGAGGTGGACCTGCCCACCCTCACAGGGTCTCAGAAACCTTGCCTGAGAACTTAGGAACTTCAGGTTTGGTTTCTGGCTCCTCAAGACGCCAGAGAGTTGTTAGCATCACATGCCAGGGCTGGCACAAGAGAGGGCATCCAGGAAGCCGGGCAGCAATCAGCCGGCCCTGCTGGACAGCATAGCACAGCAGTTACGTGCGCTGTCCTTGCATTTGAGGCCCAGATCTGTCACTTCCATTGCTGATGCCAGGCATGTTCCTCTGCCTAAGTCCCAGTTTCCTCATCAGGAAAATGAGGCTAATTATGACCTCCCTCCTATGGCAGTTGTGAGGATTAAATGAGATGACATGTGCACACTGCTCAGTGTATTACTTGCACAAGTAAATACTGAACAAAAGTTAGTCGTTTAATTGTGTTGTTTTTGTTAAATGTGTCAGGACAGCAATTGCATTTAAGAGTCCACCCTCTGCTTTTCAAGCAGCACATTAGCACAGTGAAATTCACAGCACCTACTATGTGCCCGGCATTGTGCTGGACATTGAGAGGCGCAAAGATAAAGAAGGCACATCCTTCCCTTCAAGTAACTTCCATTCCAGGGCAGAGAACAGACACTGAAACTCGTCATTAAAAGGGGGCTAACAAGGCAAATGGAAGTACAGACTTTCGGTGCCACGTGAGAGAAAGCTCAAGATAGCAATTTCCTGTTCTACGAGCTCGTTGACTCACTGGTTTCATGAGTCCCTGAAAGCTTTCTGGAGGCAGGGTCTGAGTGTCCTTCAGCGATACATAAGGGCTAGTCAAGCCATTGAAGGTGGAATAAGTATTCTTGGCACCAAGGCGTAAAACAGCCGGGCTTATTCCAGAACTGCAGGCTCATAGGCCGTTGGCACAGGTCTTGAAAGTATCCCCATAAGGCCATACTATTTGCCTGGCTTGTTTCCTACGTCTTTGCCCAGAGTACAAGGACCTTTCCACTTCAAAACAAGCTTCTTAAACTATGTACACCACTCAGTTCAGCATGGTCTCTATTCAGCTCAGCCATAACCAATATCACTGCAGCCAAGCCCCTTTTCCCAAGGAGAGGGGTAAATGAGATGGCCTCTTGCTTGGGGGCGGGGGTTCTCAGCAGCAGCTCTACTGAAATTTGCGCTTGATAATTCTTTGTTGTACGTCTGTCCTGTGCACTGTACGTCTAGCAGCCAGGCCTCTCCCCTCTAGGTGCCAGTAGCACTCCTCCATCTATGACAGCCAAAGATGTCACTAGACATTGCCATATGTTCCCTAAGTGGAGGGGGTTTGCCCCCACTAAGAATCATGCCTTGATTGCCCTCTAGAGCCACCCTTTCCTGCCCACGTCTTTTCTCCAAGAGCTGTTGAAGCTGTCACCATTTGATAATGTCCCCATTGGATTCCAAGGGTATCAGTTTGCCCCCACCGTGTCGCCAGTGGTTTCCTAGGAGATCCAACATGCCTTCAGCCGTCCACCTGGGCTGGAAGTTTTAATGGGGACATGCATCATGCAGTTCACATCCCAGAAGGGCTTGTGAGGGATGCAGACGAAATACAGATAAAAAATGTGAGGAAGTGTTTTCAGAACTCAAGGGTGCTTTTCTCAGTCAGCCTAAGATTGTTGCAGGGTGTCCACATTTCTGGTCTTGGCAGCAGAGAGAGAATATATGTGGGCCACAGTGTTGAGAAGACAGGGAAGGGGCAGCCCAAATCCCGAAAGATGGGATTTCTGATGATTGGCTAACAAAAACCCCACCCCGTTCCAAGCAAAACAGGAAAGAATCATATAGAGATTTATCTACCACTCACTCCAACTTTTATCTGCAAACCTTGATCACCGTCAGTCAAGTTTGGATTATCCGCAGGCAGATATTTGTGGGGGGAAAAAAACCCACTGATTTCTTTAACTGAGCCTTTGCGGCCATGTCCCCATCACTGCTGAAACTTGCTCTGGCTTGTAGCCTGCATCCCAGAAAGAGATAGAATGAAATAATCTGGAATCTAAAAACACATCTCGTTCTCCTTAACATCAAGGGATGCATGAACCAGTGAGTCAAGCTCGTAGAACAGGAAATTGCTATCCTGAGCTTTCTCTCCAGTTGGGGTGCAGAGGAGAGCACGGGCAGAGAAGAATGGGAGGGATAAGAGTTGGATGGAAAGAAAGGAAACGTAGGGCTGAAGTGCAGAGAGGACAGGACTTGATGGTGGACTGGAGAGGGGAGATCACCATGGTGCCCAGGTACCACTGCCCGGCTGACTTCCCTCTGCTCCCTGACTCTAAATGCTGGGCGCCCTTGGAGGTCAGCCTGGGCCCCCTCCTCTTCTCTGTCTCTGAGAGAGCTCACCAGTTCCCAGGGCTTTAGAAAGCCCCCTAACCATCCTTATGCTGCTGATGCTCAGACGGGGTCTCCCATGCTGACAGGCCTCGCTTCTGAATCCACACATCCCCACTGTAGTCGGCATCTCTCCTCTTGGCTATCTTGGGAGCAGCTCGGACTTGTCTAAAGCAGAGTTCCTGAAGTTTCTTCTCAGACCTTCCCACCCTTTCCCTTCTCCTCTCACCTCAGCAGACGGATCACCAGCCTCCCATTGGCTCCCACTGGAAAACTGGGCACCATGGTGATCTCCCCTATCCAGTCCACTAACAAGTCCTGTCCTCTCTCCACTTCATACAATTATCACAGCTTGGGGTTGTTTTATGTGTCTGCTTGCTTTGTTGTTTTGGCTCCGTTACTAAAATGAGAGCGGGGACAACACCTTACTGCTGTCCGCTGATGTACCTCCAACATGAGCCTGGTGCCAGAGAGTAAGGATGCTGGCTGAAGGAAGGATGCCATTAACAACAACTTTGTCCCAGGTCAAACAGCTGTCCTGGGACTGGCCTGGCAGGTTCCTTTAGGGCCAGCCCTCTGCACTGGGGCAAGCACTGACTCTGCCCCCCATCTCTCCTGTCCCCAGAGGGACACCAGCCAGAAAAGGCAACTTCCTGCCCAAAAATGAGGTGATAGCTGCCAAAACCCCCTCTTTCAAAGAGCCTTCCCAGGAGATCAGGGCAGCGCTGTTATGTGTCACTCTGCCAACTACAGACATGGGATTTTCAAACCCCAATTGCTGGTTTTCTTTATTTTAATATTGCTCCCCTTCTGTGAAATAAATTCAGCTTTGGCCTAAGATGGAAATACTGTATGTTTAGTACACATGGTGTGGGGGATCCCGGGGAAAACAGTGTAGCACAGAGAAGGCAAACAGTGAATCTGTGTCATCTTACTACACTGATGGACAGTGACTGCATTGGGGTATGGGTGGGGACTTGATAATATGGGTAAAAGTAGTCACCACATTGTTTTTCCATGTGAAACCTTCACAAGAGTATATATCAATAATACCTTAATAAAAATTTTTTTTTAAAAATGGAAATACTGCTTCCCTGGCATGGCCGGGCCAAAGGTTTCTACTCTGCCTATGCATTGTCAGTGCCCAGGCAGCCGGCCATGCCTGGAGGGCCGTAGCTCCAGCCTCAGGACAATGTGGGAAGGTGGTAGAAACTCCAGACTCAGGATACTTGGGTGCACTCCCGGCTGGGACCCTCAGGTGCAAGCCACTGTACCTCTCTGAGCCTGTCTTCTCCTTTGCTAATGAAGTTCTTAGACTCCTAGCCCCTGAGTCCCTTTCTAGCCATGACCTTCCAGACAGCTCTCCCATAGCCAACTACCACTTTATCAGGCTTCCTGGTACAGGGCAGATGCTAGGAGCATCCATGGCTGTCACATACCCCCAGGGGCCCAGAGTTCATGCAGATGGTGCTCAGGGGCAGGATGTTTTCTGAGGGGTGTTAATAGCTACTTACCCTGAAGGGGGTGGAGGGCCTCTGTGCAAAGTGCCAGGTTAAAGATAGCTAACAGGTATGTTTTGCTACAGGACTTCTCAGAACCTCTAATATGTGCTCCAAATAAGGACGATTTACTGGACAGAGAACCCTTTTTTACAGAGCTCCTCAGCAGACTGGGGATCCATTGGTCAGACTTTGAGATAAGCGGCTCCTGGGCCCTGGAATTCTAGCAGCTCACACTTTCCCAAGTGCATTGTGTTGGAGGAAAAGCTTTCAGAATGTCCGCTGGAGTGGGGACCAGCGCCAAGGAAAGAAATTCTCTGTCCCCAAGCCCCCTTCAGCAACTCAAGGCCCCCAAAGCCTCCTCCAAATGGAAGAAGGCAAGAAGGACATGGCTCCCCTTTTCCTCCTAAGAACTATGAAGTCACATAGCCTCTTGAAGTGCGCCCCACCCTCCCCCCAGCGCCCAAAGAATAAAGGAACAAACGGCCCGTTTCTGTCCCATGCCATGGGCAGGAGGGAGGGAGGGCCTTCCTTTCAGGGCAGCAACTCCAGCTGTTCTGTGGGGGCACAGCCCTCACGGGACAGGATGAAAGAAGACAGTCCAGTGGGGAGAAGGGCGTCCAGAGAGGACCCAGAGGCCTGATGTGAAACACAATGCACTTTATTGGCGACAGAATGGGTGGGCAGAGGGGCCTGTGTATTATATACATCAGATCTGTGGTGAGCATTCCACCCAGGGAGGGGACCCCAAGGGCAGCAGAAGGTGGTGGCTGACGCCACACTTGGACAACAATCACAGGCACAGGCTGGAAACTCTCACGTCTGTGCTTGGCCAGGGATCTGGATGGGGTTCACGAGGCCCGGGTCTTCTAGCCCGGGAGAGTGGCTGGAGGAAGGGGAGCAGCGGGTGGGGCCTGGCGCTGAGGCTGGGGGTGCTGTGGGATTGGAGGAGCGGATGGGCACGGGAGGCGCGGGCGAGCTGCGGGACACCATGCGCCTTATTTATCTGGAGCAGTACTGAGAGGACTGGGAAGATTGGGAGAACTTGATGCTGCCACACCGCGCGCTGCCCGAGCTGAAGCCTCCGCCGCTGACCCCGCAGCGACCCCCAGAGCCGGAGCCAAAGCCGCTGCCGCCGCCGAGGCCGCTGCCACCGCCGAATCCGCAGCTGCCGCCGAAGCCGCTGCCGCCGCCGAAGCCACTGCCTCCTGCCAGGCCAAAGCCGCCGCCTGCGCCCCCTGCCATGCCGAGGCCGCCGCCGTAGCCCCCTGCCGAGGTGCCGCTGCTGACCACGGCTGCAGGACAGAGGACAGTGCTGCGGTCAGCGCCCAGCGCACACTGCCGCAATTAGTCATCCCTGCGCCCAGGATGGGTGGGAGGCCATCGAGGCAGCTTTGCTTCAGATGACCATTGTGAAGCATTCTAAGGTGTCATAAGGTGTTCACTCCCATACTGGTAATTCGTTATGAATTTTTCAATGGTTTCTTCTGATACGATCACCTCTCCATGATCCTCTTGGCGAGTATCCAAAATTTCTCCTCCCATTAACAATACTCCCATGGCCATGTAGACCTATTATTCATGCCTGGAACCCAGAGCAATTACAAAAGCATATCTGTGGCCCTTCCACACCCAGAAAACCCCTCCAACTTGCACAGAAATATATTTGAATTAGTTGCTAATGCCCTATACTAGTAGAGACCTCAGGGTCAGTGCCCACTGTGATGGTTGCTCCGGCTACTTACAGATGCTGACAGAACTCTGGCACTCTCCAGACAGTCTGTAAGAGAAAGCAAGAGAAAATAGTTCCATCGCAAGGCAAATTTCTAGCAAGTCTGTGGGTGAGGGTGATGAGTAGCAATCAGAAATGGATTCAGAAGCCTGGCAGAACAGCAGCCCTTCTCTGCCCTCCCACTGGTTGTAATGGAGCCCTGTGCACATTGGCTGGATATGCACTTTGGCTGCCTGTGAAGAGAGTGGGATGGTAAAGACTCAGGCTTCTCTGCAAGGCCTGGCAAATGTAGGGACCTCTCTCTATACAGCAAGCCTCCAAGCCCATTTACTCAGTCACTTATCTGGTCCTCAGCATGTGACTTGTGCCACAGAAGGTGAGAAGATGGAATCTGAGGCCCACCTGCACTCCTCGCCCTCCAGCAGCTTGCGGTAGGTGGCGATCTCCACGTCCAGGGCCAGCTTGACGTTCATCAGCTCCTGGTAGTCCTTCAGCAGGCGGGCCAGGTCATCCTTGGCCTTCTGCAGGGCGGCCTGCAGCTCCTGGAGCTTGGCATCAGCATCCTTGAGGGCCGTCTCTCCACGCTGCTCGGCTTCTGCGATGGCTGCCTGCAGGTTGGCGTTCTGTGGCAGGGAGGTAGGGAAAGAGATGAGCCTGGTAGGAGGGTCCCAGATTTATCAAGTCTTAGCATGGATTATGCCATAGCAAGCATCTTAAAGTCAGGCAGCATCACCCCTTCCCTAGTGCCTCTATCTTATTCTTCTCCATGGAGAAGACATAGTTCTCCTGTGGACTCCCAGCCATGGAGATTGGCTTGGTCTTTGAATTTCCTGGAGGCCATCCTACCCGAGATGACCTCAGAAGTCCATTCCAGACTAGGGGTCCTGAGATCCTAGCCCCTTCCCCTCTCACCAGTCAGCTGAGGCACCAAGCAACCGTCACCTTCCCACCTGCTTCTTGACGTTCTCGATCTCGGCCCGCAGCCTCTGGATCATCCTGTTGAGCTCCATGATCTCGCTCTTGGTGCTCTTCAGGTCATCCCCGTGCTTGCCGGCCGTGCTCTGCAGCTCCCCCAGCTGGGGAAGAGGGGATGTCAACGCAGCCTTGCCTAACTTGCTTCTCTGTTCCTGACATCACCCACCCAACCTCGAGATGCTTAGTAAACACTTGTCAAAGCGATGTTGAATTACATTTCAGCAGGGACCCCTCTGGGGTACCAGGGAGGAGAACATCTGGGTTGTCATGGTAGAAGATTCTCCCACGCACATCCTGAGCCAACTAGGACCAATCCCATATGGCCTGGCAGAGGGCAATGGGACCACCTCACCACAGGGGGCAGCACCTTCTGCAACTGTACAACCAAAAGAGGGACGTCTCCAGAGAGTAGGACCAAGAGGAGTCCACCCAGTGGCCATTGAGGACTCCCCACCCAGCAGTCCCACAGACCACAGCCTCCCTGAGGCCCTCAGTGGATCCCCTAAGAGGCGCCTAGCTCCCACCTTGGTCTGGTACAGGGCCTCAGCCTCGGCCTTGCTCCTCTGGGCAATCTCCTCGTACTGGGCCTTGACCTCGGCGATGATGCTGCCCAGGTCCAGGTTGCGGTTGTTGTCCATGGACAGGACCACAGAGGTGTCACTGACATGGCTCTGCATCTGGGACAGCTCCTGCCAACACAGAAGGACCTGTTCACTCCTGGGGTCTCTGCGACATGGACACAGAGGCCCGGAGGGGCTCCTGATAAACAGACCCATTCACTGACTCAGCTCTGAATGTGCATCTCCTCCCACCGGCCCCAGCCCCTCAGAGAACCCCATGTCTGCAGCCCATCCTGTGGATCCCCCACAACAGGCTTTATCTCCAGACTCAGTCTTCTGGGGCCCTAGATACCAAAATGACCCAGCCTCAATCTGAAAACACTTCACCCTCCCTTTGTCCCCCTCTAAGTAGGAAAGGACCTCACCATATCATAGAGACTTGTCAGGAAGTTGATCTCATCCACTAAGGCGTCCACCTTGGCCTGAAGCTCCACTTTGTTCATGTAGGCAGTGTCCACATCCTGAGGAAGACGGAAGCATAAAGGCCTTCTTCCCCCAAGGAATGAGAACAACCAACTGCAATGGCAGCCAGAGAGTCAGAGGGCCAGGGCTGGCTGAGCAGGCCTGTCCAGGGCTGGTCTCCACACGAGGGACTGAGTTACATCTCAGTGGGTGGTGCTCAATCCTACTCAAAAACTAAGAACAACTGAACTGACTCTGTTAGGAATCTTTCCGAACTGAAATGCTCCTGGCTTCTGCTTTTAGCTCCAACTGCCCAAACTTGGCAGCTCCATGGCGGTGGAGTAAAAAGTGATTGCCCCAAACCAGCTGGAAGCTTATGTCTACAAGCCCCAGGAACCTTACCTTCTTCAGGGTCACAAATTCATTCTCAGCAGCTGTACGTTTATTGATTTCCTCCTCATATCTGTAAGAGAAGGAAATAGCTAAGTCTGAATGTTGAGGTACTCCTAAACACCCCTGCTCTCTGGACATCTCTCTGGCCTTCTCCCAGCCTCTGAAATGAATACATCCCATTTGCCGTCTCCCTAGTAGTTAAGAAGACCAGCTATTCCAATCTGTCCAGGCAGGCAAACTGTCCCAGTTTCAGCACTGAAAGTCCCATGTCCTGGGAAACCCCTCAGTCCCAGGCCAACTGGGACGTCTTGTCACCACATCATGAGTTGCTCCAGCATCCTTCAGATCCTAGAACCAGGATCTTCCCCAACCTGGCTCATGGGGAGTGCTTCCTGAACTCTAACCTCATCCCACTTGCCATGATTTTATTTGTAAAGAACTCTCTTCAGGAAAGGAAGGGGCAGGGGAACCTAGTGAACAAGGCTGTCCTCCACCGAGATGAAGAGAGGAAAACAGGCTACATAACACCGCTGCCCAGGGGGCAGGAGGACCAGAGTAAGGGCAGGGACTCTGAGACAGGGTAGCCCCTGGCGCCTTCCCACTCGAGCTGCTAGCACTCACTTCTTCTTGAAGTCCTCCACCAGGTCCTGCATGTTCTTCAGCTCCGAGTCCAGGCGGCCTCTCTCCCCAGTGATGTTGTCCAGGTAGCTTCGCAGGGAGCTGATGTAGCTCTCAAAAAGGGGCTCAAGGTTGTTAGGGCCTGTGGTGGAAGTTGTGCCCTGCTGCTGGAGCAGGTCCCACTTGGTCTCCAGGACCTTGTTCTGCTGCTCCAGGAACCGCACCTGCAATGCAGTGGGGGAAGCCCCATCAGGCAACACTCAGAGCAGAGGAGCAGATGGGCCTTGGCTCAGTTAGGACTGAGTGTCTGTATTTCCCCGGCCTCCAGCCCAAAGGCCTAGAAAGAATGGGAAGGTAGGCTCCTACTGTAGCCGAAGAGGATATGGTCAGATGGCCGCATCAGTCAGGCCACTAAATTTGCAGTATGGTTTGGAAGGGCACAGGAGGAGGAAAGATGGACAGAGAAAGTAGTCCCTGCCTGGAAGCAGGAGATGACCCCTCAGTGCTCCCAGGGACTTAGTGACTCTATCCCACCTTTCAAAACTAGGGTGCATACTGCAAAAATGTACTTAAACCCCAGCCTCATCACTTCCATCTAAGGCCCCACTAACACTCAGCCCTTCAAATGATGTTGAATCCTTGGGAACTGATACTGACCGAGGTGCTGTCATCAGGATGCCGGGAGAGAGACACCAGTGTGAGCTCTCCCAAGCTGGGGGTCCCTAAGCCCCCGTCTCTTCCTGACTGGGTTGATTAGGAATGCAGACTAAGTTGCCAGCTTGTCTGCAGCCCCTTGAGACTAAGGCTCACGTAAGCCTCTTTAATCCCTTCTCTAGGGCATCACCCTCCTTCACCTGGCACAGCAACACAGAGGGAACAGGCCTCCTGGAGAGCCTCAGAGGGCAGCTCCTACTTAAAAAGCCCCTAGTTCTGGGTTACTCTTTCTTGCCCATGGTCATAACCCTTGCCATGTGCTGCTGGCACTACCAGCCTAGACCTCGATTAGGCAACACATGGGAGACTTGAGTAGAGAGTCAGACAAGCATGACTTGGGCATGTCTGGGTCCAAATAGGAACCCATTGTCTTTCCTACCCACATGACCATGTGGATAAGCTCATCAGCCATAAACACCTTCCCAGGCCCTAGGGCTCAGCCTAACCCACCTCTTCCAGCCGGCCCCCCAGGAATTATCCTGAACACTGTTGTCTAAATGTCAAACTCAAAGTCCCAGTCTAGGAAGGCAGACCCAATCAGAGCTTCATTACCTTGTCGATGAAGGAGGCGAACTTGTTGTTGAGGGTCTTGATCTGCTCCCGCTCCTGGGCCTTTACTTGCCCAATCTGGGGGTCGATCTCCACATTGAGGGGCTGCAGGAGGCTCTGGTTGACAGTCACTTCCTGGATTCCTCCAGGGAAGCCACCTGGACCACCAGGGCCACCAAAGCCACCAGGACCTCCAAAGCCACCAGCCCCTCCAAAGCCACCAGCCCCTCCAAAGCCACCAGCCCCTCCAAAGCCACCAGCACCTCCAAAGCCACCAGCACCTCCAAAGCCACCTCCCATTCCTCTGCCACCCCCAAAGCCACCTCCGTAACCTCCCCCAAAGCCAGCGCCACAGCTGCTACGCCCTCCCCCAAAGCCCCCAGCCCGGGTGCCCCCAGCCACACTGATGGAGATGCTCTTGCTGCCGCCAAGGCTGTAGAGGCTGCGACTGCCAAAGCCGCCTGCTCCGCCCCGGAACCCACTGGCCCCGCTGCCGGCGCTCCCGGAACAGCGGGCCATGCAGCTCATCCTGCTGCTGCCGGAGACCACGGCGGAGCGGCCGGAGAAGCCCTGGCTCCCGCCACCGAAGGATTTCTTGCAGCTTTGTCTGTTCATGGTGAGAGAGCTTGGCGAAGGCAAAGTGCAAGAGTTAAGCTGGGAAGGGAACTAAAGACCTGTGCAGAATAAATCCCTTTATATACATCTAGGAGCTTGCTGGGCTCAAATGAACGAGAGATAATTAATCCCAAATAGTAATGGGCTGGGTTTGCCTCCAAGGCAACAAGTTTGTTCCAGGCTACACAACACACCTTGAAAATAATATGAATTGGTAAAAGTGCTAAGGTGGCAGGCTTACCTGGCAGGGGGTGGTGCCTGGTGTTGCCCCACGCTTGGGCACGGCCACCTCCTGGCTTTGTCTGACAAGACCCAAGAGGCACACTCGTCTGTGTCAGGCACTCAGCAGCCATCGGCCTGCCCATCGCTGCCCCTGGCCCTGCCAGAGCCGGGCTCAACTCCGGAAAGCATGCAGTGGGAGTGGGTTGGGGAAGTTCCAATTGTCTGGGTGGCAGAGACACTGAAGCCCACCCAGGGACTCAGGGGAAGTATCTCAACAGATGGCGTGATACAGTTCACTCCACGGTGGGCACATGGTTGTTAGTGCTCACCGTGTGCCCAGCCCTGTGCTGGGTTTGAGGGATGAAGTCACAACCTCTCTGTCTTCCTGGAGACAAAAACCAGAACTCACCAATCTGCCTCCTGGGTTCCCCCTCTACCCCACCTATACTTCAGGAAGCAGTGGTATTTGGGCTCATGGCTATCTTCCGAGAAAAGGGGCAGCTGACACCCACGTGCTAGGATAAGACGTTAGCAAAATGCAACATGCCTAATGTTTGTCCATTTGTCTTGAAAAGTTCTCAGAGAAACGCTATTCCTCGTTTGGGTCTAAAGCTTCCTTTCTTGCTCCTTGAATTCTTGGCACTTCTCTGGTTTCAGCCAAAGTCCCAGGGAACTGGAAGTTCAAACGTCAGTTCTACCAGCAATTCAACAAATACGTACAGATTGCGCGACTCATGCCAGGCACCGTGCAAGGCGCTGGAAACTCAGTCATGCACAAGACCCGAGAGGCCCCAGTACGACGGCTCTCTGGTTGAGGGGACCTGCTCCTGGGAGGCTTGTGGCCTCCACACCCAGACATTGTCCCCTGCCTCCAGAGGCCAGTCCTGGCAGAGCCGGCACCGCTGCTGCGTCTGACTCCAGAAGCCTGAGAACCCACCAGCCTGTTGTTTTTCAGAAGCTTAGGGACTGGGCTTGGCTTGTGCAAGAGGAAAGCCTTCCTGCAGAGCTCCGGAGCCTGCCAAGTTAGCCGCTTATCTCTCCAGGATAGGTCTTTTTTTGTTCTGTCTGCTGCACATTAGGCCCTGCCAAGGGTGTGACCTGTGTGACCTTGGCAGCAGCCTTCTCAGAAGAGGGTGAAAGAAGGAAAGGACCGGGGATTCTCCAGCGCCCATGGTTCAGGGCTGGGGATGGTCCAAGTACAGAGGAAGAGAAATTTTCTTCAGTGGCCTTGTTCTCTCGTGGGGTCCTTCTCTCCCCACCTCGGCTACCCCCAGGCTTTGTAACATTCTGTCCCCTTCCTCAGAATAAAGCCATAAACTTAACAGGACCTTATAGGCTTGTTAATTTATTGGACCCCTTGGTTCTTAGCACAGTACTCTGCCAATTATAGATAAAGTTTGGTTGTTTGAATATGTGAATCACTCAATAATCAATTGATGAGTGAATGAATGAATGAATGAAGCCTTTATATTGGATTACAATCAAATAAAAGTGGTCAAAAGCTAATTCACATGCAATTAAATGAGGTAGCCCAAGCTGATGGAGATTACTTGATGTGAGAAACTCAGACCTCTCAAATTTCACGTCCAGATTTAAGAATATGCACGTGCAAAACAGGTGTCAACTCTTCCCCAGGTGATGTCATACAACCACAGTATCAAGAACCAATCAATTACAAAATCAATTTGAAGTCGACTGGGAGCATTTGAGATCATATAACCTGCCCCCTGCCCAGTACTGGGATTCCCTCTCTAGTATATCTGTCTTATATCCTTGATCTTCCACAGTGTCTACCCAAGGCTTAATGACATGTGAAATAAGCCCAAATCACAGAGGGTGCCCACACATAGACACCCCACCTTGTCTTTGCTCCCTCAGAGCAACCAGAGTTTAAAGAATGAACCAAACACGTGGCTGCACCAGCCCCTCCCGATGACTAACCATGACCAAGGCTGTTTAGACGCTCTGTGCTCCATCATTGACCATTAAAGATGGTCAATCATCTCTGCCCCTCTGGATCTCACAGGAACATAGATGGATGAATGAAATCTCTGCCAAGTATTTCAAGAAATGGATCCACAAAAATTAGGCCACATTCTTTTTCTCTTAATATTTAAGAGTATGAGCTTCGAGCCAAACAGACCCAGGCTTTTTTCATTTATTTTTTCAATTGAATTATAAACTGACATACAACATTATGTTAGTTGCAGGTGTACATAGACTCAGGTTTTAAATCTCAGCTTTGTCCCTGCATGTCAGTGAGCAAGTTCTTTAACCTCTCTGTGTCTGTTTATTCATCTATAAAATTAAGTTATTAATGGTACCTCTCTCACTGAGTCATTGTCATGCCTAGAAAGTAGCTAGCCCACTGTAAGTGTCCAATGTTCACTATTATTTTTAATTATGTTACTTTGAAAGTCATACAGAAAATTTGAGCTCTCATAGCTGTCACAGAAATGGTCCAATAAGATGATGATTCCATTTGTAAATTGGCTTACACGCACCCCCAAAATAATCCAGGATTATTTGAAACTTAACTAAATATCCTAAGTACTTTCTCCCTGGAGAAAAGAGTGAGTCACAGTGTTGCGATGTATAAACTCAGAACCTCACAGGGTGCCGTGCTCAGGAGGCCTCCCATCCCCTGTCCTGCTGCCAGTCCCCTTCACAGCCTCTTCTGCTCTTCAAAAGCCCCAGGGGAGGCGATTCATCAAATCTTCTGACTTGCCCAGGCCAGCAAGCCACCACCCTTAGTCTCCCAGGGTCTAACTTAAATGCTTTCTGACTCCTTTTCATGAGGTCAGTGTAACTGAGGTCGGCAGGGCCTCGCCCACCTGTCCACCATCACCATGGCACCCACCCCTCTTGGATCTGAAGGCTCCTTTTAACATAAAAAATTACATTGACTTTCACATATGTCAGAACTTATACTTTCAGGATTCTTTGAGAACATATATTTTTACTCCTCTGAATTCAGCAGTACTTTTAAACAAAATTGCATCTTATAATCACATACATATGGAGACAGTAATACACAGACATGAGAGACCTACTCTTTATCCCATCTACAGACATTCATGCCCATTCAGATGCTTGGAACCCTTGCAATAACCCAACAGCCACCCTAACTGAGGCTTTTCAGCCTCTGGTCTCAAACTCCTGCCATCCAACCTCTTCCGCTGTGGGACAGCTCTGTCCCTTAGACAGAGTCCATCCTGGCAGGCCATCAATGGATGTGACTTGGACTGAAAGGTGTTGGCTCTCGTCTGGCCTTCCAGCCTAACTCACACAAACTTCCCTGGCTTCTGAATAACAACTCTTCCAGTATTAGAAAATACTGTTGTATTTCCAAAAGCTGTTCACACTAAATATACTGCATTGCTTCTCCCAGATGGTTTCCAGTACTCTTCACTCCATTTTATTTATGCACTTCTTAAAATCATGGTACCTGATTAAGATATGGTATTCAGAGGCAGTGTGACGTGCAGCAACCTACCAGGAGGACCCTTACTCTCTGTGATGCGGACACCGCGGTCAAGATTCTATCCACCTCTATAGCTCTTGGCATATGTCAATCTGACAGGGACTTTACCCTATAAATCAGGCAGTTCTGGGCTCGAATCCTGGCTCTGCCTCTCACTTACTTAGCTGTGTGATCTTAGACAAGTTACTAAACCTCCCCAAAACTAAGTTTCCTCATCTGTAAAATGAAAATAATAGCAGGTGAATTTTCCATAGCTGTTGTGAGAATTGAATTAAACAATGGATTACAAACACTAAGAATGGTACCTGTACATGGTACTCGGGATACATTAGCTATTATTTTGTATGTGTCATTTTGTGTCACTTTAGGGTGTGCTTCTGTCCTAACATGAGGCTAGGGCCTCTTCGGTTGCTCTGGAAAAATGACAGGTTTTCCTCAATGAATTAATTGCTCCAGTGACAACCCAAGCACCCCATTCTCTTCATCATATTCTTGACCTAATGTCCTCCCTCTTCCACAGACGCAGAGCACCAGCCCTCATCAGCCTGCCCCGGCTCTCTCAATTCATGTAACCAATAGTACTAGCCAAGCACTTTCTAGGCACCAGGAACGCAATAGTTGAACAAAACAGATAAAGCCCCTCCTCTTCTAGAGCTCATGCAGTATGAGACAGACAATAAAGAAATACATGTTATGTCAGGCAGTGAAAGATGTCATGAAATAAATGCAGCAGGAGGAGGGGGTGGACATAGACAAGGAGTGCTGTTTCATAGAGGGAGGTCTAAGTGGACCTGAGCAGATATCTGAGTGAGTGGAGGAGCAAAGCATGCAGACATCTGAGTAAAGGTGTCCTGGGCAGGGGTAACCTCAAGTGCAAAGGCCCTGAGGCAGAGTGTGAGGAGCATCTGGGGAACAGGATGGGGCCAGCACAGCGGAAGCACGGTGGGGGAGGACTAGAAGCAGCCCAGGCGAGGTCTGAGACAGCTGGGAGACAGATCACACAAGACTTTGAGATGCTGAATAAGACCAGCTTTTACTCTGAGAGGCAAAGCCACTGAAGGGTTTCAACCAAGGTGAGACATGAGGTGACTTCTAAACGGTTGAGTGTAGAGGAAAGATAGAGATCAAGGGGAGAACATGTTGTGACCCACTCCCTCTCCCTTACCTTCCAGGACAGAAACTTGCCTTCTGGTTATAAACAACTCACAATCCTGTTCGGCTGTAAGAATTAAGTGAAGGAACAGCAGCCACAAAACCCTCTCAGAGAAGATAAACAGGACAAACTGAAGCGAGGGCCACCCTGAACAAGCTTGTATTCACGTAAGACTCCTCTGTGTGACAGGAGCTCTCCACCATGTTTGTGCTGAACTGTTTGTCTGGTGGACCTCCTCAAACTGGAGGATGTATATAGCAGAAATCACCTCTTGTCCTTGCTGAGGGATTCCAAAATAAACCTAAGAAGCTATTAAATAAATTGCTTAAAACAAAAGGCAAAGGGGAGGAGGAAAAAATTGTTAAGTAATCATTTAACCTGGGGAAGGGAAAGTTGAAAAGAAATTTGAATTTATTTTTCCATGCAATGAGTTGGAAAGCATAGATGACTCTCACTGCAGACCTGAGGGAATCCAGTTGAACATAAGGCAGAGTGTGATCATGGCAGGAAACAAGATGGGATACTGTGTGAGCAATCTAAGGAGATTTAGAAATCAGATTCCCAGCCCCTAGCCTATGGAAGGGGTGCGGCAAATATTGAAGGAATGGATACCATTGTGGGTAAGATGATTCTACCAGGAGACAAAAGACAAACCTCTTAGGCCCTGGGACATTTCCTCACAGAAAACAAGAGTGGGAAAAGAGGTGGAGCAGTAGCAAGGCTTAGCATTACCGCACGCGGAAGGGGAGTGAAGCACAGATGTGGCAGGTCCCAGACATGAGTCCAAAGCGCATCGTGGGCTGAAAGGCCACACCCTGAAAGTAGGTGGCCGAGAGAATTCCCTTTTCATCTCTTTCAGAGCTTGTTTTCTCAGACACACCTTGCTCTGAGCTTGTCTACTCTTGGAACAAAAAGCCCAAGCCCCAAACACATTGGACAATAGACCGAGAATGGTCCTCCCCAGCCTGGCCTCAAACTTCCTCTCCAACCTGCACTCCCACCAGGCCCCACCCTTAATCTGGAGTGACGTCAAACTGCATTTGGTTCAGACACATACCCCACCGCATCACACTACCTTGTCTTTATTCCGGCGTCCTTGCTGTCTAGAGCACCCTTTTCCCCTGTGCCCATCACTCAGCTCCAGCTTCACACCCCTTTCACCTGGCTGACTCCTTCTCAAGCTTTAAGACTTATCTCAGGTGCCATCTCCTCCAAGGAGCTTCCCTTGAATCCACAGGGATAAGTTAATACTTCTCTGTGCTTCCAGAGCCTCACTGGTTACACCTACCATTGCTCTTAACACTCTCTTGAAAGTTTGGAAAATCTGTACTGAATGTGTCTGCCTCCCCAACGATCCCATATTCACACACACATATTCACATTAAACTGTGTTCTCCTCAAGGCGAGGACCCTGCTGTAATGCTTGTTGAGCTGAAGCTCTTAGGCAGTGAATTTTGCAGGCACAGGGGCTCCCAGTCTGATGAAGAAAATGCTGCAGCTCCTCAGGACCCTGCTCAGCAGGGAGCGTGATGAGAATGAGGTCCGAGGAGGCCAAAGGGAGACAGAGCGACAGGCTGAGCCGCGGGGGCGGGGCCGCTCCGGGGAGGCTCCCTGGAAGAAAGGACTTCCTCCCAGAGGAGATTAGAGCTCTGCCGTCTGTCAGATCGCTTCCCCCACCCCGGTTCTAGCAACCAGGCCTACCTGTCCTTCCAGACTCCACTTAAATGCCACCTGTGATAGCCAACCCCCTCACCCAAAACTAAAAGTAATTTCACCCTCCTCTGGACTCCCATAGCCTTTGTAACTTCCCAAGAGCATTTATCTGTCTAAAAGTTTACCAAGTTATTTATGTGGATGTTTTTATCTCGACGTTATCATCTAGATTGAAAACTCCTGGAGAGCAGAGGCTAATTGTTACTAGAACATTGCCTAGAACAGACGAAGCACTCAATGAACATTTGTTCATCCACTCAACCAACACTTGTTAAACATCTACTATGTGGCAAGTACAGAGGTCTTGAAATTTCAAGATGAATAAAGCATGGTCCCTGCCCTTAAAGAATTCAAAGGCTAATGAATGGGTGGGAGAGTAGGTGGGCAGATGGTGAATGGCAAATGGAAATTAAAATCTTTCCTCCAGAAGACCTCCTTCTAGCTCACCTAGCTTCTTCTTTGAATTCTTGAGAATCAAATCCACACTTCAAGTTAAAAAACCTGCGGATGCAAGAACTATTTTACTTTGACCCAAAGTCAACCAGGAAACCATGGGCAGCAATGAGCCTGGATCCTGGGGCTCCCGCCACCACCAGGACCCTTCATGGATGCGGCCTAACACGCTCAGCCTTCTCCCCATAGGATGAAAAGAAGACTGTCCAGTGCCTCCCTTCAACATAGCAGAAAGATGGAGCAGCCTTCCCTGCCCTTTGTCCTGGGCCCACTGTTACTGCGTCCTGAGGGGCCACAAAGGGGACACAGCTCCCTCATCTATTTTCCTAGGTAGCTGGTTCACGAAACCTTCACTGCCCACCCGAGACATAGTAGTGCGCAAGCCTCATCCTGAGGTCTTCTGGCCTTTGAATCCAGTCTTAGAAAACCCTGGGTCCCAAGTATAAGCTAAACCAAAATCCCACAGTGAAACAATGCAAAATAAAGTCCTCTTTGCTAGATCCTTTTGTTTTACTAACAAGGGAGGGAGGCTGGGGTGGCAAGAATTTTCTGAAACTTCCAAGGCTGGACCCAGAGCAGAGGGTCTTGTTAAAGGGGTGAGACAGGGACCATGGGTGTAGTCAGAGTAGGGTGAGGGCCTCTGGAAAAAGCAAGGCAGGATATTTGTAGTCAGAGCAATGTAACTACATGCAAGGAAACCCCCTTCCAAAACTCTGTGTTAAACATTAAGTTCTAGGGTCATTCTTCAGTGAGATCAGTTAATGTTCCCCAGACAAAGAAGAGTAGCACATGTTTTTATTATGCTAATCATTTGTAATCATGTGTAAGATTGACTTTAGCATGGTAACAGGCCCAGGCCTATGTGCTGTCTTTCCTCTTTCAGATCTGATGGAGTGGTTTTGCAAACCGGGCAACTAATTTAGCATGCAGACCCAGCTGTAAACAACATAATAAAAGGCAAGAAGGATTCCACCTTAAAGACAAGATTGCACTTAACTTACTCTTTAGCAAACAATGCCTCAGCCCACCTTGGGGTCAGGCTGGGCAGGTGGCCTTGTTTCATATGCCCCCAGACCAAGATGCTGGTATCTTCAGGAGAAATCGACAGAGCAGGAGGTTACTTGTATCAAGTTACTTGTAAATATTCTAGGACCGCTTAATAAGTCCACACCCCTAAGCTTTTTTCATGTTCTCGAAAAATCGTTATCTGCCTATAAAACCTCCTAGACAACGCCACAGCCCGACTCTCTTGTCCCCTCCTGGCGTGAGCCGGGAGCTCTGTCCTCTCACTTTATCTCTAAATAAAAGCCTGTACCTCGCTCTCCTACCTCGGGTGTTTGTGAAGCTCATTCGTCGGCTTCGTGAACAAGAACCCCGGCATCCGGGGGAGGAGCCTATGCAAATATGCCCACTGCTTGGGAGCCAGGAGGCTGAGCCAAACCAAAGGAGAGGCGGCAGCCGGGGCTGGAAGTCGAGAACTTGGAGCGTGGGGCTCAGGGCAGATGAACCAAATAAACTGAGTTGAAGATTTGCCAACCCCCAGCTGGGCCATTGCAATGTGAGAAGTGATTTCAGTGTACCTCAAGGCGACGCTTCAGGGGGAAAAGGGAGAGCTCGGGGTCTTCCAAGGGGCAGGGAATAGAGCCTGTTCCCCTGTGGGCACACGAAATGCTGGCCAGAAACCGATTCAAAGGTTCTGAAAGAAGGGTGGCACCTGTTACCTCAGAAGTGGATTTTCCCCCCAAAATGATCCCCTTTGGCTAGCCAGCCAGCTCCCAACCTCTGAACCTCGGCCAGAATCCATTCCCCTGGACTCCTCTGGAAATAGAGGCCAACATGAATGTTTTTCCTGTTATGTAAAACAGGAGTCTTCTTATTTAAATAAAAAACATACATCCATTGCCTACAAATACAAACATGTACATTTTCTATGCATAAGCACACATCCAATTTACGACCTGACTTTGCTGGGTAAATCATTCAATTCAACAGAAGAGGCCTTGGAGACCTGGCAGTGCCACTCAGGCTGGCTACTCTCACCCTCCACTTGCTCAGAGGTCATGAGACATTCGTCCCCCTGCCCGGCTTCTCTGCGTGGCCCGTCGTGAGCTGCAGCTTCCCAGTGGGCGCACTTGAGCTGTCCTTTCCCAGCTCCCCACGCGGAAACTCAGAAAAGAGCCAAGTCAGCATTTTCCCAGGGGAGGGGTACAGCGGTGGGAAGGAGTCAGACGTCCTGCTCTGACCCGGGGGCGGAGCCCCAAGACAATGAGGAGATGAGGGTGGGGATTGTGAAGGACCAAACCGTCCAGTCAGGGAACAGGTGCTCCTGGCCAAAGGCCCCCGCGGGAGCGGGTCGGGGCGCACAGCCCTGAGATTAATCTTCGCTGCCCCGCCCTTGCTGCCTTGAGCCAGCCTCCAGTCTGCCCCCCACCCCCCGCCGGCCCGCCCCTCCCGTGGGCCGGGCCTTGGGCAGCCTTGGGCCCTTCTGTCTGCACACAATGGGTCCCCATGGGAGCTGTGCTTGAGGGATTGGAGTCTGAGTGAACTCCCTGGTAGCCCAGGGCAGGCGGCACCAGGTGGGTGGCCGAGCGAACGAGTATGCTTTGCCTGTACAGCAGAAGGGACTTAGCGCCCACTGCACGGGGGCTGTACGATCTTTCTCTGGAGAAGGGGTGATTGAGCTGCTCCGGTGTCTTGGAATTGGTCCCATATGGAAGCAGTGTGTCCACAAAGGCTATGTTCACACCCCCACTTCTGCATTTTGCACCCCATTCTGCATTTTGCCAACCAGAATCTCCAGGACGGGGCCCCCAACTGGCATCTCCACCCTCTATTCCCCAGAGACCTGCTTCACCTCCCTCCCTCCCACTAGTAAGGTACTGGAACATAGTCCTAACCCAGACGTAATCACCTGAGGTGAGCAAAGAGCACAGCACCAGAGCTCCGGGAGGATAACATGCTTTCACTCCTGTCCCAACAATCGTGACCCTGTTGATTCTTAGAATAAATTCCTAAAAGCTTTGCTGTGGGACTTAGCTGCATGCATGGAGTTTTGTGAAAATAGGGAGGCCTGGCTAGATGCTGAATGCAAACTCTCCATGAGCTCCATAGCCTCTAGCTCTATATTCAATGTAGCCTCCTTGATGGCCTCTCAGTATACCTGCCCCCCACCCACACGTCCAGACTCCCGCCCCTGCCCTCCAGGCCCACTACAGGCTCAGCACTGAGATGGTCTTGCTCTGCCGGCCTCTAGGGGACAATCTTCGGCACATGGTCATTTCAAGTCTGTGCCCCTGTTCTGCTGCCGGCCTTCGGGTTCCACGCATTCCACTTCTCTCTCAATAATCTGGGCAGTTTAGAAGTAGAGACCTGAGAAATTAGCTGAGGGCCTTGATCCATATAGACAGATCACTCAGGCCCAGCTTCCTTCACTTCCACCTAAATTCTGGAGACTTCTCCCCAAGGAACAAGGACAATTGCTCAAAGGAATGACAAAAGCGTTTTATTAAAGATTCACCTGAAGGTGGATAGAGGGGAGGAGAGGAGTTGGCTGGGACACAGTGGTTCTTGTCCTGCCCTTGCAGGGCCATTCGCTGCCAAACAATGGAGGAGTTTGGTCCTGATGTAAAGGGAATCAGGGATCTGGGAGATGGCATTGGGCTGGAAGAGGACACACGTGTCCCTGATAATTCTGGAGAGGAAGCTCCAGGTTGCATTCTCCTCTGTGCATGGAAGGTGAAGAGTCAGCTGACACCCCTCCCATTCCAGACAGATCACCAGGCCCAAGTCTAAAAGAAGCTACCAAACTCTGAGAGGGCAGAATCCATGCCCTGGCACCGAGGTGACACTGGTAAGACAAGCCCCAGTGAAAGCGGGTAGAGGCGGGGGTGAAGGAAGTACAGGGACACCTGGCTAAGCCCAGCTGGGCTCAGGGGGCCGCAGGGACCCCGTCTCCTTTATCGGTATGACCGCTTGGTGGAAGAGACAATCTTGCTAGTGGAATTTCCACTGACACCGCTGCCAAGTACAAGGCCACTTCCAGAGCTGATGCCAAAGCTGCTGCCCAGGCCAAACCCGGAGCAGTTTCCCAATCCTCCACCAATGCCTCCAGCACTAGTGCCACCGCCAACCACGGCTGCAGAAGAAACAAAAGACACGGTTATTCCAGCAACCAGGAGCCTCAGCCCCAAGCTGGGTGAGAGGATGGCCAGGGCAGGGGCAGAAGTTACTTACAGATGGTCAGGGTACCCTGGCATTCTCCAGACATTCTGTGGGGAGCAGAAAGAGCAGTCCATCACAGCACAGCCCCAAGTCCTGCTTTGTTCAATGAGGAGGTCTCAAGCACCTAGCCCATCTTTAAGTGGCCAAATCTAAGACCTGACTGTTAACCTGTATCTACACTGTCCTGGTTCATAATGCACCAGTGCAGAACTGAAGAGGTGGCCCAGCAGAGGTGCAAACTCCTGGCACTGGGTCTCTCCCTTCCTCAGGTTCCCACCCTGCCTTCCCGCCCCCCTCACCGGCTCTCCTCGCCCTCCAGCAGCTTGCGGTAGGTGGCGATCTCTACGTCCAGGGCTAGCTTCACACTCATAAGCTCCTGGTAGTCGCGCAGCATCTTGGCCAGCTCCTCCTTGGCCTTCTGCAGGGCAGCCTCCAGCTCTGCAAGCTTGCTATTGGCATCTTTGAGTGCCAGCTCCCCACGCTTCTCAGCATCAGCCACAGACGCCTGCAGAGTCTGGCACTGTAGACACAGCATTGGATAGGCACCCATCAGAGTCCTGCTACTAAGGCCTCTATACCTGTCCCCTCTCCTGTGTGAGCTTTGCTTGGGTTAAGATGTCAGCATTCTGTCTGCCCTCCTCCCCGCCTACCCTGACCCTTATACTTATCATTCACCCCAGCCAGGGTCCCCCAGTGCTCCCCATCAGACTGATTAGTTGAGATGAGGAAAAACCAGTGCAGCAGATAGCCCAGCAGCAGAGGTGCAAACTCATGGCACTGGATCTCTGCCTTCCTCACGGGAAACGAGGCCCTGAGAAGCCTTGTTTACTGGGGAAATATGTTTCTTACTTGGAATGGAAATATTCTATTCTTACTTATGGAAATAAGTTTCCAAGAAAATTTATTTACTGGGCTGTCATGTATTAACTAGGATATTGCTGAAAAGATCTGGGTATGGCTTATGTAAGGAGCCACAAGTCCCCTGCAGACAAGCTCATGATCTTCTGGCCGGACGCCTTCCCTTCTTGTCTACTATGGAGACGTCTGCCCGAGGCCCAGCCCTGCACTGCACCTGGAAGGTGGAGAGACCCACCTGCTTCTTGACGTTCTCGATCTCAGCCCGCAACCTTTGGATCATCCTGTTAAGCTCCGAAATCTCAATCTTGGTGCTCTTCAGGTTGTCACCATGTTGGTCAACCGTGATCTGGAGCTGCTGGACCTAATATCCAGGGAAACACAGGGAGCCATGGGTCAGGGTGTTTGGGCAGGGTCTCTTCTCGCGTGTTGCCTGGAAGATCAGTTCATCTCTGGCTTCTCTTGGGTTTAAGCTGGTGATCAACTGCTCACAGACAGAAAACACAGTCTTAGACACCCCTCTCCTCTCCTGAGAGACCCTCAATACCCACCTTGGTCTGGTACAGGGCCTCGGCCTCAGCCTTGCTCCTCTGGGCGATCTCCTCATACTGGGCGCGGACCTCGGCAATGATGCTGTTCAGGTCCAGGCAGCGGTTGTTGTCCATGGACAGCACCACGGAGGTGTCACTGGTGTGGCTCTGCATCTGGGACAGCTCCTGCAGGGAAGATGTCTCACATCGGGCCCCCTGGAGAGCTTTCCCTAATATCTGACATCAGCAATCTGCTGTTGTCATGGAAATGGCTATTCCACAGGCTCAGGTGGAAGCAGAGCTGGCATTCCCAATGTGCAGGGAGGGGAAGGAAGGTCAAATTTCTTTGTAGAAATCAAGTGATTGGTGACACCTCAAGACAGAAAAGGCATGCTTCCAGTCTTTTCTGTTTCCTGGGAACCATAAGCCAATCTGTCTGTGGGTGCTCAGTATATAGGATGGAAGAGAATGGAATGGATATAGTCACCAGAGAAATACTAAACGGCAATAAAGTCTATCCCCTGCGATCTTTAGGTCTAATCACCTCTTCTAAGACAACAGCTAGTTTCGAGAACCTCCCAGTTGAATCTCCCCCTTCAACCCATTTTATGACCTTGCTAAGAACCCATTCGGCAAGTAAGGGAACTAGAGGCCTTTCAAAGAACTGTGAATTGCCACAAGAAGCCTCACGGATGAGGGAGTCCCTTCCCTGCATGGAGGGGTGATGGGGTCCTCACCGCCTCATAGAGGACCCTAAAGAAGTTGATCTCGTCGTTCAGAGAGTCCATCTTGGCCTCCAACTCCACCTTGTTCATGTAGGCAGCGTCAACATCCTGCGGAAGAGGGACAATAAGAGGCAAAGCACAGGAATTACACTAGGGAGAAGGGGTGTCACGTGACACCCAGAGGCGTTCTCAGCAGCATTTAGGAAAAGCTTCCAGGTGAGGTGGTGAGAGACTAATCATTTGACATAGTCGGCCCCTAAAAACACCTGCAGACATGGAAGTTAATTATCCAGATGGGCTTTTTTCCCAGCCTTAATTCTTTAGAATCAGTTATCAGATCCTTTGACCACATAGATTTGATAGTACCGAGTGGGGTGGAGGTGAGGCGGAGCTGGACCAAACCACTGAGTCCAGCCGAAGCCCAGCCCCGAGGGAGGGGGCCCCGTCGCGGCGCCGCCCCGCCCCCCTCCTCGCTCACCTTCTTCAGGACCACGAAGTCATTCTCGGCAGCCGTGCGCTTGTTAATCTCGTCTTCATACCTGCGTGTGGGGACGGGAAAGAAAGACAAAAGCCCCACATGAGCTACTGTTTCTCGCATATCTGCTGATGGTTTTCACACATCTATTTGGAAATAGCCAGCTAATTGGCTAATGCATTTCCCCATGTTCATACAGATATTCATTCAACCTCCATTTGCTGAATAATTACCATGTATGAGGTACTGGTCTAGACCCTGGTATATTCCGAGAAGTGAAAAACAAACTCTAACAAGACTCTTTCAAGAGATGAGGTATGAGGAGAACCAGGAATGATCTGATTGATGTGATTTCCACAGAAGGGCTGTCCTTTTGGCTGGTGGTGGATTAAATTGTCAGGAGTGTTGCCAACACTCCAGCTCTCTTTGTTTGGTGTGAGAGTGAATTGAAAAACAGGGTTGATCAAGTGTACATCCACAGATGAACAGATGAATAAAATGTGGTCATACAATGGAATATTATTTAGCCATGAAAAGGAAAGAAATTCTGACTCATGCTACAATGCGACAAACCTTGAAAATACTGTGTTGAGCAGAGAAGACAAGTAGTGACTATAGCATCTTACTGTGCTGATGGACAGTGACTGCAATGGGGTGTGTGAGGGGGCCTTGATAATATGGGTGAATGTAGCAACCACAATGTTGCTCATGTGAAACCTTCATAATATTGTATATCAGTGATACATTAATTAAAAAAACAAGAAAAAAAGAAAAGAAAAGAAAAACAGGATTGATATTTTCTTGGCTCCATCCCATAATGAGCACAATAAGAGTTCCTACACATTGAACATTCACTCTATGTCCAGCATTATGCTACCTGCTTTCTCTTTCTCATCTAATTCTCACAACTTAAAAGATAGGACCATTAATCCCATTTTAAAGATGAAGAAAACTGCAAGTTGCCCAAGATCACACAGCTAGAAAAATGGAGGAATCCGTTTTCAACCCACATCCATCTGTCTCTACAACCCATATTCTTCCGGCCATGCTACACTGCTTTTCACCTGTTTGGGTTTCTGATCTTGCTTATATATGTCAAGCCCAGATCCCTGAACATATCATTCATTTTCTGTTTAGGGCAACCTAGGGTTGCTAGACCTCATTAAAAAGTAACCATATAGATGCAGGGGAACCAACTAGAGGAACTTCCTGACCCGCCCTGTCATCTCTTCAGAGCCTGAGATTTTAAATGACTGAAGAGGAACCCAGGGAGGCCGGGGCATGGCTGAGCAGATTGGGTGGGATCCCGCCCAGCCTCTCCACATACTTGGTCTTGAATTCCTCCACGCTGTCCTGCATGATCTTCAGCTCAGACTGCAGGCGTCCTTTGTCACTGACCAGAGTATCCACCTGCTTCCTCAGGACACTTATGTAAGTCTCGAAGATGGAGTCGAGGTTTTTGCTGGTCGTGGTGGTTGTCTGTTGCTGGAGCAGTTTCCACTTGGTCTCCAGGACTTTATTCTGTTGCTCTAAGAACCGCACCTATGTTTTTAAAAGGTACCAACCAACTGATGAGGGCCTGAAGCTTTGGCAGGAGGACCGGCCGAGGCCAATACCAACCAAGATCACTCCAAGCCAACCAGGTGGCCGAGAGCCACCCCAATAAGGCCACCGCGTCTCAGTTCCAGGCACCAGCCACTGGGGACAACACGGTGGCCCCGCGGCACAGCAGCTGATGGGCCATGTGTGTCATGGAGAAGAGAGTGCAGCCAGAGCAGCAGGGCCTGACCATGCTGGAATAACAACTGCCTAGCCACGGCGTCAGAGGCCCTGGGAGGGGTTGCTGAGAACATTGAACTTTTATGAAATAATAAAATAAAACAAAATTAGGAGAATTCAACCACAGTCTGGGAGCTATTGCATTCAAAGTGACCCTGGCCCAAGGAAAAAGGAATGATATATTCACTGAAGGTTTTTTTAATAAGCTTACTTAGAAATGGACCCAGTGCGGCCCTGTGAATCTGGGCACAACTGAGTATGAACTTTTAAGATCAAGGCCCTAGACAGATTCTGAGTCTCAGCTAGATTCACTCCTGCAAGGGGACTTCCCTGAACTTGCCCTCTCGTCATGAGGCGATCTAGCCAGATAAACCAAGGTAGCAGCTTAGCATGACATTCCCACGTTATGTGATCCAGAATAAAAGGAAAGCAGGTAAGGGTGACTGATCAGAGTTTGATGAGAGGCGGGGAATGAGACAAGGAAGCACCAACCCCTTGGCCTCACTTTCATACCTGCGTGTCCTTGAGTCACAGCAAAGCCTCTTTAAGCTACTATGGGTTTATTCAAACTAGCAAGAAGAGCAAATATTCCCACTCAGTCTTCTTGAAGATTGTTCATTCTTTTCCCATACATCTAAGAGGACTAAGACTTCAATGCACAGGGAGCCAGGGCATCCTTGACCGACTGTGCTGCACATGTCTTGTTCAGTCATTCATCTTTGTATGACTCAGCTCTCTGGGCTCCTGTTCTGCTTGCTATCATCCATCAAACTTGGCTGTAATTGAGCTTAAAGACCTGAATTTCTAGACCTTGCATGAAAAAAGAAGTTGGATTACAAAAAGAAAAGGAGAGACCCATCCCATCTTCAAACAGACTCAGAAATGACCAATGTTGCTCCAAGTCAGGTTGATGAAAGATGACCTTCTAGGGTCCTGCAGGGACTTAGAATCTGCCACTGTGCGTGGTCTCTTCGTTTAGGGAACCAGTTTGGTTTCCTTCTGCTCCAACAACAGAAGTGCCGAGAGTTAAATTGTTGCATTAACTGTAATTCATTACTAGTTAATTATTAAAACTATTAGCCATGTTATTTCCAAAACCAAAATCTATGAAAGAGCAGAGAAATAATGAGCCCACTGTATAGCTGTGGTGACTGGACCCAGAAAAGCAGAACGACTTGCCCAGTATCACGCAGCACTTCCAGGACAGTCCAAATGCTGAACTGCTTTGAGCAGCCCATCTTCCTAGCAGCCGTGGGACAAAACAGAAAGATGCAGAGTGGTGACTCCCCTTTAGCAGCTGGAAAGTGGAGGCCCAGAGATATTATGTGCTTCCCAGTGCCTGTAGCAGGCCCGAGTCTAAGATCTCAAGATGCAGGAGGCCTGGCCTCTTGTCTGGCCAAGGACACAGCTCACCTTGTCGATGAAGGAGGCAAACTTGTTGTTGAGGGCTTTGATCTGCTCCCACTCCTCAGTCCGGACCTTCTGGATATTGGGGTCAATCTCTACTCGGACTGGGGTCAGCAGGCTGCTGTTGATGTTGACCTCTTGGATCCCCCCAGCAGGACAGACAGGGAAGCCAGAACCGCCCCATCCATTGAAGAAGTCCCCATATCCACCACCGAAGCCACCAGCACGGAAACCAGCGCCAAAGCCACCAGCCCCAAAACCACAAGCAGACCCAAAGCCGGCACCTTGCCGGGACCCAGCCACACTGAAGGAGATGCTCTTGTTTCTCCCAAGGCTAATGAGGCTGTTGCTGCTGAAGCCCCCAGAAGAGTAACGGCCCATGCCCCCAGACAAGGAGACCGAGCTGAAAGCAGACCTTTTGCCCCCACCTACGATGGCTGAGTTGCAGCTAAAACCCCGGCGCCCGCCTCGGACACCCTGCTGCCTGGAAATCATGGCTGGACAGAGGAGAGTGAGTTCCAAGTCGTCAGAAGTGAGAGGGGCCGGGCCAGTGAATGCCGCAGCCCTAGTCTGGGTCTCTTATATGTGCTGGAGCAGCAGGGCTTGGTTGCAGGGGCATAAAGGGAAAAATCTGAAACATCTCTGGGCTTGGCCTTTGGCACCGGCCCATCCTTCTAGCACCTGCTGAGCATGTCACTAAACACACCTACAGAAGTCAACCGGAGGGCACAAGTCACTGGATCTCAACACACCCCCCTCCAGGAGCACCTGAACAGGTGCCCCAGGGCCTCCTGGATCACAGGCCCCTGCCTGGGCCCAGCCCTCCAGGCCCCCCACCCACTCCACTGACATCTCACCAGCCTCCTGACAGCCTCCCTGTTCCAGACAAGATGACCCATAGCTCATTCTCTCACTCCACAGAATTTGGAAACTGAGGGCCTAGGTCCAAGTGCACAGCCTGCCCTTACCGGCTCTGCAAACCTGGAGCACATCACTCTCTGGGGCTCAGTAGCTTCACCCACAAATTGGAAATAATACATATATTTATCTTCACCTCCTCTCCAGATGCAGTGAGATTGTGATTAGCAAAGTGCTTTGTAAACTGCCAGATGCTGCGTGTATATTTGCCTTTATTGTCATTATTATTCCTCCGTGTGTGCACTTGGCCCCACACACACACAAAAGGGGAAATTCATATTCAAGCTTTATAGCCTTTCAAACCTGGATGAAGACTCACCTTGCCTTGACACACAGTTATTGAAGACCTACTAGGTGCCAGGCATGGCGTTAGGGACTCAACAGAGGTGAGTCTGCCTCAGGCCCCTCAAGACTCACGTTCTTTCTCTGGCCTCCGTTCAGGCCTGTGTTTGCAGGATTCTAGATCAGCCTTCTCCAAGCAAGGTCCCTACTTTGTGTGCTCTGCTGCTCTGTTTGCTGTTCCACCAGGACAGAGCATGCTCTATTTTCCCATAGTGATCCCAACATTCAGAGCAGAGGCTTGTAACTTTTTTGGTGCTAGAGACCCCTTTAGCAGAATGATGAAACCTGAGCCCCATCTCAGAGCAATGTTTTCAAATGGAAAATCCTAGTTTTAAGCCTAAACTTAAATTCTTCCCAACTGAGTGCAAAAGATCTGTGTTCAAATCCTTTTGTCCCTAACTAACTGTGCAGTCTTGGGCAGGTCACCTAACCTCGCTGAACCCATTCAACCCCTCCTCTTATCTAGAAAATGGGACGCCTGCCTCATAGATCATGAGATGATGTGTCTATAGTGTCTGGCACACAGTAGGGCAGTAGGCATTCATTTCTATGCTGTCCAAATTTTGCCATTGCCACATAGGAAGAGAAATCAGATGAATTTGTGGCCCTCCCCTCTTCTCAATCCCTAATGATACTGCTTTTCCAAATCTGGGGGCAGGGCCTGGATAATTCCCACAGGCCGAACTTACTCTGGCCAAAAGAAAGCTGCTATGGCAAAAATGCACGTCTCCCTCCATGCAAAGGAGAATGCAGGGCCCACAGGATGTGAAGAGAGTGGTCAGGGGAGCCGGTTCTCAGGACCTGGCTGCAGGGAGGGTTAGGCTGGCTGGGAGCCCTCTGTCCTCTGCCAGCTCCTCCCCCCCAGCCCACCTCCACCTTCACTCCTTCCCCTGTCCTCCTCTTTCCTCTGTCTCTGATCTGCACCCCACCCTCTATCCCACCTACTTCAGCTCGGCTGAGCTCTCCCTGCCTGTGCCCAGATGGTCCCTAAGTAAATGGAGTGTCGGGGGAAGGACCCTTGCAAAGTCCAAGTCCAAGTCCATGGGAGAAAGCCTGCGGGATAGTCTGTCCACCTGTAGTGAGCACCCTAGAGCCGGGACCAACTTCTCACGCGGCAGAACATTCACTTGTCCTTCCAGTTTATTGAGGGCCAGCTTTGTGCCAGGCACTATGCTACATGCTTTGTATACAAGTTATAATTTTATCTTGCTTAAAGATCTATGCAGCTCTATCACAGCCATGCTTATATATGATAACTTGGAAGCTCAGGGAGGTATGGTAGATAGACCCTGAGGTTACACAGTAGAGTGTGGTGGGGCCAGGACTTGAACCCACATCAGTCTGGTCCCAAAGGATCTGCCCTTCTTGGCCTCTCACCTGTATCATACTGCCTGGTATGAAACGAAGTCAGTCTATCTACTTTGTTCAACGGCCAGTCCAGAATATGGCACCTGAACGAACTTGATTGAACAAACTGTTGAAGTTGAGGGGGCTCTAAGGGCACCAAATCTCAGGGTGGACATGGCTGCAAAGGAAGCTGAAGCTTTCCAGATCTCAGGGGCTGCAGCTACAGGAGCAGAGGACAGCTGGAGCCACCCCTTTGGGGAGATAAGGTCTGACTGTCTGCTTTCCTGCATGGAGAGGAGATGGAAGTTTCCATCACCAGGATCATGGGCTGAGCGAAAGCCTGGAGCCCAGACCCACGGCTACCTCGCCTGGGTCTCTGTATCCTCCACTCATGGCTCCACTCTCCCAGCTGCCCCTGGAGGGTTGACAGGGCCTTTCATGGACATCCACAGAGCTGAAGCCCCAAGGTGGCCCACGAGGTGTTCCTTGTGTCTTGCCGTCTCTGGTCCAACACTAGGAGAAAATTATGCGGTGTGGGGTCCACTCATGTCCTAAAACAGAAAGCACATGGGGTGGAAGGGGTTTTCAGATAAATAATATATAATATATAATCAATCTTACTCTGTGCCTGAGGGGCACCCAAATCATGAAGCCACAACTGAGGAACTTCTCAGGAAATTAACACTAAACTGAGGCAAACACCATCCCTGAGACAAAAAGTAAAAAGAGGTAAAGGTCACCGTACTTTTCAGATAGAAGGGACTCCCCTTTAGAGCTGCCGTTCTGTGCTGGATACTGGGTGTTTTTCTTATAACAGTTCTATCCCTCACAAAAACCCTACAAAAGAGGTGTTATGCTCAGTTTAGAGCTACAGATATTGAGGCTCAGAGAGGTTATGTGACTTGCCTGAAATCACACAGCTAGGAAGTGGAGAAGGTGGGAGGCCAGTCCTATTTAACTTCAAAGCTTGTGACCTTAATCTCTACACCACAGAGCTTTATACAAGTGACTCTGCCCCCATACACTACTGGCAGGAAAAAAACATACAGCAACTTCACAGACCCATAGCTTATGGTCCACCAGAGCAACAGGGTCTTGACCAGCATGCTGCATGTTCCACAGAGGTGTCTCAGTTCTTTCTGTTCCTGCTCTTGTCATATGATCGGTTGGTCGGTTTATGTGGCCCTGGCCTTACAAGCACCCAATAAGGTATGACACTACCCTGAGGGGCCAATTCTGTATCCTCCAATTAACTAAATCCAAATTAGCTTAATTAACAAATCCTATAATAAACTCTTATAAGCAAATCCTATATTAAACTCAAACCAAACAGGAAGAAAGTTCTAGGCCAGAGTCACATTTGTGGATTTACTAAGTCAGAATTGCCAGAAGTTTACAAAACCCTCAAACTGTAGCATGAAACACTAGAGGCACACATACCTTCGGTGTGCCCCAGAGCCCTTCCCTGAGTGTGGGTTTCTTTCCCTGAAAAAGGGAGAGATGCCTCCCGCCTCCCGGGCCAGAGCCAGAGCACTGGACAAGGGGACTACCTGGCAGCATTAGGTAACAGCCGGTCCCCGCCCCGCCCCCACAGCTGCCGCCATTGTCCTCCATGACCCTCCCCCACCAGCGGCTGTTCCCCGTCTTGTCAAAGTGGGTGAGCCGCTGACAGGGGCGTGGAGCAGGGGCCAGAGGGTGTGTCTGCTCAGGGCTTTCTGGGTGAGGGAGACAAGCCCAGCATTCAGCCCTGGGATTACGGGATCTCTCGCTGTCAGCCCCAGATGTGGTGTGCACTGTGGGAAGGCGCCCCCGCCCTCCCCGGCCCAGTCCTCCCACTTGGTCACCAGGCCTTGCCATCCACTGTGCCTGAGTCACTCTCTGGGGAGCCAGAGCCAGCTGGGGATCAGCGACTCTACAGAAAAAGCCCAGTCAGTGTTTCAGGAAGGAGACAGTGAGGGCAGGGAGAGGGTGGGGATACCTAGAATCAGGGACAGGGGGTGGGGGGGGATGGGGGGGCTGCCTGTGCACAGGGTCCTCCCTTTCCCAGGGGATACAGAACATTCTTTCCTGCTCACCCACCCTGGACACATGCAAGCAGCGTTACCCAACATGTTTGGGCAGCAAAACCATTCTTGTCATTAAAAGCACGTGAAGAGCCCCATTTGTAAAACAGATAAAAGGAGAGATGCTCTGACTGGTGCAGAGAAAGCAACTCTGAGCGTCCTCAGCAGCTGGTCTCCCCCAGTCCCTGACAGCCTCCCCAAGGTCCTCAGGCTCCAGGAACTCAGTGTGGAAACCCTGCATCCAAGCTATTTCTGGACAGTCACCAAGTATTTCTAAGCAACACATTATTGTTAGTGGATCTTTCTGGCCTGTAGTAGAATCTTGAGTTTTGTTACATGATATGTAAAACATCTCTGGGTTTTAAGCCTGAAATATAATTTCAGTAAAATTGCTTGTTTTACTCTGCCATTAGCAACTTCTTTCCTCTCTTAGCCCCAGTTTTCTCACCTATAAAATGGAACATTTGGACTAGAATATATCCAAACCCCTTCCAGCTCTGTCACCCGCCGCTTCTCTATTTCTTTTCTATAAAAGCAGCATAATCCAGTTGTTAAGAACTTGGGCTCTGGAGCCAGACTGCTCGGACTCCATGCCCAACTCTGCTATTTACTAGCTGTGTGACCTAAGACAAGTTACCTAACCACTCTGTGCCTCAGTTTCCTCATCTGCAAGTTGGGGATGGTAATGGTACCACTATCATAGGCTGCTGGGAAGAATGAACCAGCTGGAGGGTTGACAGCCATGCCCACACTCAGCAAGCACTCAGGAAACCTCAGCTATCATTCCTAGAGGTGGTGCACATTAGGGGGGTCTACATCCCTTCCCCTGAGAAGAGAAGCATCACCCTGACGGTGTGACTGCCCCCCTAGCTGGAGACCATCCAGGCTGGTGAGGGGGAGCTCATTTGGTAAATGCTAAGCTTTCGTGTTCCTAAGCTGTGGTTTGGGGTTTGGCTCCAAAGCTCTCTGTGGGCAGGCCCACAACCATCGTGGGGGTGCTCACAGGGCACATACGGGTTCCTTCCAGGAGGACTGAGTGACCAAGCCCAGAGTGGAGGGCGCATCAAGAATGGTTTATTCCAGCAGGAGCTCTTTGTTTGTTGCTTGCCAAGGAAGGGAGAGGTGTGATGATAGACAGCCTCACTCAGGCACTTCGATGCGGTAGGAGGGTTTGGGGGTGGGGGTGGCATAGGGCTGGGCTGGGGGTGTCAGCCAGTTCGGGTATAGACTGAGGAACGAGGTCCAGGCTTAGAGCAGGAAGCTGTGGCGGTGAAGAGGAAGATGGAGAGACACAGTGGAGGAGGGAGCAGTGAGATTTGGAAAGCGATGGAAGCATGGGTGGGACTCCACAGAACTGAGATCTCACAGTACTTGTCTTTCTCTGATTTATTTCACTGAGCATAATGCCCTCAGGGTCCACCCATGTTGTTGCAATGGCAGGATTTCCTTCTTTTTATGGCTGACTAGTACTCCCTTGTATATATTTACCACATATTCTTTATCCACTCATCCGTAGATGGACACTTAGGTTGTTTCTATGCCATAGCTATTGTAAATAATGCTGCAATGAAGATGGGCGGACAGATTATCTCTTTGAGATAATACCTTTTTTTTCAGCTATATATGTAGAAGTGATATTGCTGGATCATATGGTAGTTCTATTTTTAACTTTTTTAGGAACCTCCATACTGTTTTCCACAGTGGCTAAACCAATTTACACTCCTACATACCGTGCACAAGAGTTCACTTTTCTCCACATCCTCACCCAATTTTATTATCTCTTACCTTTTCACGATGGCCATTCTAACAGCCATGAGGTGTTATCTCATTGTGGTTTTGATTTGCACTTCCCTGGTGATTAGTGATGTTAAGCACCTTTTCATGTACCTATTGGCCATTTGAATAACTTCTTTGGGAAAAGTCTGTTCAGGTCCTTTTCCCATTTTTTAATTGGATTTTTTTTTTTTTTTTTTTTTTGCTTTTGAGTTATATAACTTCTTAATATATTTTGGTATTAACCCCTTGCCAGATATATGATTATCAAATATTTTTTTCCTATTCCATAGGTTGCCTTTTCATTTTGTCAGTCATTTCTTTTTCTATGCTTTTTAGTTTGATATAGTTACACTTGTTTATTATTTTGTTGCTTATGCTTTAGGTGTTATACCAAAAAAATCATTGCCAAAGCCCATGTCAAGCTTTTTCCCTATGTTTTCTTCTAGTTTTACAATTTCAGCCCTAACATTTAAGTCTTTATCCATCACAAAGTTAAAAGATAGTTCCATTCTTTTACATGTGAATATCCAATTTTCCAGCACCATTTATTGAGGGGACTGTTTTTTCTCCAGTGAGTATTCTTATCTCCCTTGTCAAATACTAGTTGACTATAGATGCAGGGATTTATTTCTGGGCACTCAGTTTTGTTCCACTGGTCTATGTGTCTGTTTTTATGCCAGTACCACACTGTTTAGATTAGTGTAGCTTTACAATAACTTTGAAATCAGGAAGCATAATGCCTCCAGCTTTGTTCTTCTTTCTTAGGATTGCTTTGACTGTTTAGAGTTTTTTGTGCTTCTATAGGAATTTTAAGATTTTGACTTTTGTAACAAGTGCTATTGAAATCTTGATAGGGATTGCATTGAATCTATAGATGGCTTTGGGTAGTGTGGACATTTTAACAATATTAATTCTGCCAGTCCATGAGCATAGGATACCTTTTCATTTATTTGTATCTTCTTCAGTTTCTTTCACAATGTTTTATAGTTTTCACTGTAAAGATCTTCCACCTACTTGGTTAAATTTATTCCTATTTTATTGTTTTTAATGCTATTGTAAATGGCATTGTTTTCATTATTTACCTTTCAGATAATTAGTTATTAGTGTATAGAAATGCTACTGATTTTTGCATGTTGATTTTGTATCCTGCCACATTACTGAATTCATTGATTGATCTAACAGTTATTTGGTAGAATCCTTAGGATTTTCTATATATAAAATCATGTCATCTGCAAATAGACTATTTTACTTTTGCCATTCCAATTCTGATGGCTTTTATTTGCCTGATTTCTCTGGCCAGGACTTCCACTACTGTGTGGAACAGGAGTTGTGCAAATGAGCCCCCTAGTCTTGACCCTGGTCTTTGAGGTAAAGCTTTCAACCTTTCCCTATTAGTATGATGTTAGCTGTGGGCTTGTCATGCATAGATTAGCCTGTTAATAGTTTTTATCATGAATGGGTGTTGAATTTTGTAAAATGCTTTTTCTGCATCTATAGAGATTATGATATGATTTTTATCTTTCATTATATTAATGTGATGTATCACATTTATTTATTTGTGCATGTTGAATCAAACTTGCAACCCAGGGACGAATCCTACTTGATCATGGTCCTCTTAATGTGCTGCTATAGTTTGCTAGTATTTTGTTGAGAATTTTTGCATCTGTATTCATCAAGGAAATTGGCACACAGCTTTCTTTCCTTGTAGTGTCCTTATCTTGGCTTCAGTATCAGGGTATGCTGGCCTTGTAAGATGAATTTGGTAGTGTTCCCTCTTCTTCAATATTTTGGAAAAGTTTGAGAAGGATTGGCACTAATTTTTCTTTAAATGTTTGGTAGAATTCACCCATGGAAGCCATCTGGTCCTGGAATTTTCTTTGTTGGGAGATATTTTTATTACTGATTTTTTTATCTCCTTACCAGAAATGGTCTGTTCAGATTGTGTTTCTTCCTGATTCAGTCTTGATACATTGTATGCTTCTAGGATTTTATCAGTGTCTTCTAGGATGGCATATAGATGTTCATAATAGCCTCTTCTGATCCTTTGTTTTTCTGGGGTATCAATTCTAACATCTCCTCTTCCATTTATAACTTTGTTAATGGGTCCTCTCTTTTTTATTTTGGTTAGTCTAGCTAATGATTTGTCAATTTCATTTATCTTTTCAAAGAACAAACTCTTTTCTACTGTTTTCTACTTTCCTATTGTTTTCCTGTTCTCTATTTCACTTATTTCTGCTCTTCTCTTTATTATTCCCATCCTGCTGCCTAATTTGGGCTTAGCTTGTTCTTTTCCAGTTCCTTAAAGTATAAAGTTTGGTTGTTTATTTGAGGTCTTTCTGGTTTCGTGATGTGTGCATTTACAGCTATAAATAGCACATTTAGAACTGCTTTTTCAGCATCCCATAAGTTGTGGTATGTAATTTTTCCATTTTCATTTGTCTCAAAATATTTTTTATTTTCCTTTTAATTTATTCTTTGATCCATTGGTTGTTCAGAGGACTGTTATTTAATTTCCACATATATGTGAATTTTCTGGTTTTCCACCTGTTATTGAATTCTAGTTTTATACTATTGAGGCCAGAGAAGACACGCAGTATGATCTCAGTCTTCTGAATTTGCTGGACTTCTTTGGTGGCCTAACATATGATCTATCCTAGATCATATCCCATGTGTGCTTGAGAAAAATATGTGTTCTGCTGTTGTTGGAAAAATGTGGATTTTGTTGATGACTGGGTATGAGGGCTGAGAGAGAAATCATCTGACTCCTAGATTATGAGTTGGGAAGCCAGAAGCCACGAGTAAGGGAAGCAAAGCAAATTCTTGTCAAGGCCCTTAAAAGCCAGATGCTTTACACATGTTCTCATCACACACTGCTTTTACAAAAGAGGAAAGTGGGGCTCAGAGAGGTTAAGTAATTCAGCCAAGGTCACATCTAGTAAGTGGTAGAGCTTTGATTTAAACCCAAGTCTGTCTAGTTCTGAAGCCCAGGACCTCTCCACTGAACAATCATGCTGCCTGCACTGCAGAGTTATCAGAGAGCTCAACAACATCAGGAGATAGGCTAGGTAGTAGACAGCTGCTCGGTAGCTGGGTCCTACCTTAAGCAACTTATGTATTCCCGTGAGCCTTCTTCTGTGAACTCTGTGAGGGAGAGAGCAAGAACCTAAAGTGGTGGTGATATTAGTAAACGTGCTTTTAGCACAGTGATTGAGACACACTGAATATTTATTTGTTGCTGCCTCAACCATAAGGGACTTAATCAGTTGACAATTTTGGTTTCCCAGGCAGATCAGACTGGAACTACAGAAAGCTGCAGTTGCTATTTATTGAGACACTTCACAGGCACAGACAGGGGAGGTGAAGGTGGGTAGATTCAGGGGAGGGTGTGTCTAGTGGGAAACTAGGGAGGTTGAAGGGCCTTTGAGGACCACTCCCAACCTCCCTCCCTCCCCTCCCAGCACACCCTGAGCTCAGAGCGGAGGAGCAGAGGAAGTGAGTGAACCTGAGATAGCCTGAAAAACCCAGCCTGCTCTCAGTGGTCAGAAGGCAACCCCCAAAACACCTAAACAAATCACGTAAGCTGGCAGCCATAACTTTCCATCCCATCCCATCATTGCAGAACCAAGAAAACCTGGATAGTTTGAACCCTTCCCAAAATGCAGATCACATGCAAAGAGTCTGGCTTCAAATACACTGGACCTGTGATCCTGAGCTATTCCTGCACCTCAGATGGTCAGTGGGGTGGGCAGCAGAGGTGGGCAAGTGGGGCGGGAAGAAGACTGCAAGGGCCCTGGCTTGCAAGGGTTGGCAGCTAATACCTCTGGCTGGACGTCTTGACAGTGGTGGTCTTCCGCAGGATGGAGGTACCCCCAGAGACAGGCCCTCCATTGACAGTGCTGTAGCCCACATGGGTGCTAAATCCACCCTTGCCAGCACCCCCACTCCCACCCAGGGAGATGCCACCCCCAACGCCAGCCACACTGCCTCTGTGCACAGTGGTGGAGTTGCCGGTCACCGCTGCAAGACAAAGAATTCACGTGAGGCAGGGCCATCACGCTGGGAGAGGGCCAGAGGCTCCCAGAAATCAGGGAAGGATGGAATGAAATCAGGCAATGCAGCCGTGTGAAATGGTTGGAGAAGCTCATTCTCTGGGGCCCCCTGAACTCGGGTTCAAGTAGAGGGAATATGTTCTTCTGGCTAAGGACAGATTGAATGGACTGAGCAGAGGGGCTGGGCCCCGTGTGGGGCAGCAAAATACTCACAAATGCTGACTGCACTGTGACATTCTCCAGACATCCTGGGGAAAACAGAAAAGTCAGGAGAAGGAAGGAGTCAGGGACCCCTAGAGCCCAAGCAAAAACCCCTTTCTCCCTCTGCCTTTACAGTAGATCAGCTCATTGAGTCAACTCTCAAGAGCCAGGACCCACATGACAAGACCAGGAGGCACAAGAAGTGCATGATGTGGCAGCTCTGGGCCTGGCAGCCCTAATGCCAGTGCTGCAGACGAAGCAAAGTGCAGCAGGCCACACACCCTCCATCCAACCCCAACGTCCCCTCCTTCCACGTGTAGTCCATGGACAGCACGCCTGCTCCCCTGGAAACGAAGCCCATGCCAAAACAAGCTCCCCAGCTCTGGCTAAAGTGACTTTCTCTACATCTCATTCCTTCCCCCAAGAGCAGAGATGATTACTTTTTTTCAGAGCTGCCACCAGTGGTGGAATCTGATGCTGGAAGAGAAGCCTCCCTCCCCTTGGGCTGGCAGCCACGGTGAGGACTGCTGAGGGTTGGGCAGCAGAGATGGTGAACACAGGTGAGACAGTCCCCCTTGGGTGATGAATCAGGAGCCTAGCTCCTCCCTTATTCCCTGCCCCCGACCAGAGCTGACCACTCTGGCCCTCCCCCAGGGCAGGACTGGAAAGCCCTCTGAACCGAGGCAGGAGGAGCAACCACCTGCTCTCCTCGCCCTCCAGCAGCTTGCGGTAGGTGGCGATCTCCACATCGAGGGCCAGCTTGACGTTCGTGAGGGCCTGGTAATCACGCAGCAGCCGGGCCAGGTCCTCCTTTGCCTGGTGCAAGGCCATGTCCAGGTCCCCGAGCTTCTTCTGAGCATCCTTCAACACCAGGTCCCCCCGCTGCTCTGCTTCCACAATGGTGGTCTGCAGCTGCCGGCACTGCCCAGGGATGAGGGGCGTTGGGAACACGCTCCAGGGTTATCACATCCATTTCTCTGCCCTCAAGCCAGGCATCACCATTCCCTACCTTCCCCTACCCCAACCAGCTGGGAAAGAAGGAAAGCAGAAATATCCATCTGAGAGAAGATGCTGTTACCCAAGCAGGATCATGTAGCACCCCTGGAAAAGTCCTTATTGAGGTCTAATCTTAATCCCTCCCACTTCAGCTCAGCCCAGTGCCTCAAAAGATAAAATAACTAATGCCTCACCCTTAACCAAATGCTTCACTCTCATCTGGGAGGAGCCCATGCTTTTTTAACCCATACCTTAGGTGGGGTCAGCAGCTACGACCTGACCCTCAAACCCTCAGTCTCCTGCTCTGACCTCTAGAGATAGGATCAAACTCCTTGGATAAGGTTGTCCCACTTGCTCTACCACTAATGTGTTATGTGACCTTAGACAAGTCCCTCTCCCTCTCTGGGCCTCAGTTTCCTTTCCTGTAAGAGTTTATTGACCTTGATGGTCTAGCATTTGAGTGTGACCTATCCATCAGAAGAGCAGGTCTCAGCCCTCAGCATGACAATAAGAAGGTCCCCCACCTCTGCCAACTCCCAAGACTGACCCCCCAGGCCCCCGTCTAGAGACTCACCTGCTTCTTGACTGCATCCACCTCACTCTGCAGCCTCTGGACAGTGCGGCTGAGCTCAGTAATCTCGTTCTTGGTGTCCCGCAGGTTGTCCCCATGCTTCCCAGCTGTCGCTTGCAGCTCTTCGTACTGTAGGCCAAAGGAGTGGCAGTGAGCTGTCAGATGTCCCAGGCCCAGACTCACCCTCACAGCTAGAGGCGCCTGAATAGTCTGGTGTGTCTGGCCTCAGGCTTCCAAGGAGCCCAGTGGCCCAGGCCTCTCATAATGGGGAACGTCTGTGTCCAGTTCCAGCCCACATGCCTGAGCCAGTCATTCTTTTCACCTTGGTCTGGTACCAGGCCTCAGCCTCAGCCCTGCTTCTCTGGGAAATCAGCTCATGCTGGGCCTTGACCTCGGCGATGATGCTGTCCAGGTCCAGGTTGCGGTTGTGGTCCATGGACAGGATGACGTTGGTGTCAGACACGCGGGTCTGCACTTGGCTCAGTTCCTGCAGAAACAGAAATAGTTGCCACCAGCATCCCTGCCCCAGTCTCCACCCGGGGGGAAAGCTACAAGCGCAGGGAGGCCCTCAATCTCTCTCACTGTGAAATGGGGCTTCCATTTTCACTGAGAGCATTTCTTTTTGTGGACTTGCAGGTTTCTAAGAGATTGAAGAAAAGGAAAGGGAATTGTACTTACTGCACTCAGGCTGCTGCCAGGCAGTGAACCAGCACATTCTCTAGTCCCTTTAATCCTCAGAACACCCTTGAGGCAAGCGGGGCCACAGCTGGCCCTCACACTGGGAGGAGGCTCCCCTCTGGGCACTGACAACCAGTAAGGCCTGGGGAGCTGAGCATGGGCCTGGTTCCATCCCACTCTCCACTCACCACTTACCAACCTGAGCCTCCATTCACAGTGGTCCTGACATAGGCAGGTGAGGGAGAAGGCTTGAAGAAGAGAAGTGACCCATCCAAGGTCACCAGGTCCCAGGTCATCCAGTCCAGTCCTGGAGTCCAGACTGGAACCAGCCCAGTGGCTTCCTCTAGCACACACTGACATCTATAGACCATGGTGATTTTCTTGGGCCTTCCCTGGGTTTCTAGGGCCACCGACTTTCATGCACAAACAGACATTTAGAGATGCCACGATGTGTGGTTGCTGTGTTCCGGCTTTGCGATCCACGCCATCACCAGGTCATGACTGTGTCGGCTCCAGGGGCGCTCTGCCTGTCCTTCCACGGCCCTTCCTACCCTAGCTGCTGACACCTTGCCCCAAACCCCTGCTCCTAGCAAACCGCTCAGCCATTCAGTGCCCCTCAGCAGCTCCCAAAGGGGAGGGAATCTCCCTTGTGACAGTCAATACCTTCTACATTCTGGTCTTGTCTCCAGCTTTTGTCACACGTTGGCCCTTCGCTGAAGCCAATGGGATTATGACAGAGGCAGAATAGCCATAACCATTGTCATTTGCTGAGCGTCCCCTGTGGTCAGCACTGGGTCAAGCACTGGCCCATTGCATGCCGTCCTCCGAAGTCACAAACGCTAACTGGCCCCAAATCACAGGCTAATAAATGAATGTTGTGCCCGGTCTCAAAACTAGGAAGCTGACACCAGAACCTCCAATGACATAGACTAAAGTGGAGATGGGCAGAAATAAAGAGCGAGAGAAATGCCAAAGCCAAGACTGATTCCATATGGATTTAGATTGTTAAACTGCATTGACTTTTAAAAGGGGGAAGGTACTGGGGAGAAGGGGCAGAAATACAACCACGGAAACATTTGTGGTTTAGTGAGAAGATGTGCTCTGGAGACAGACAAAGCTAAACTTAAGTCCCCAGCCTGATATTCGCTAGCTGAACCTCCCAGCGCCTCAGTCCCCTCTCCTATGAAATGGCCGTGATAACACCCTCCTAGTTCAGCTGATGTGAGGATTTAGATCCACACATGGCGGCCCATGGTGGGTGCTCAGTTAATGCGTCGTTTGCCCAGACATCTCTGAATGTCAGTCAAGATGCCCACGAGGCATAACCGCCACAGATCACATCATTTTGTCACAGCTGTGACAGCACTGCCAGCACCATATTGCGACATCAGCCCTCCCCAGGGCCAGGGCCCTCTGCAGACCCAGGCCAGAGCATGGTCCTGGGGAATCAAGCTGGACTTGGTGAGGCAAGGAGGCAGAAACTACCTTCCAGACTCCACCAAGAACGGATGAGGGTGATCTTGCTAGAACAAGGGGATGAAAAGGTCAGGCTTTCCAAAGATGCAGAGCTAATGCAAGTGGGAGAGAAGAGCTCCCCTTAGATGCCACGGACCTTTGGGGAAGAACAGGTAGAGATCACCTGGGCAAGGGAAAAAGAGCCAGGCAGGCCAGAATGATGTCACCGGAGCAGGGACTGGATCCACAGGGACCCCAGGCCACAGGGAGGCCCTGAGGCTGCTTTCCCACCCTGTAGGGTGCACCAGGGACTGGCGGTTGGCACTCCGGATTTCCTTGAGATCTGGCTTGATGAAACCCAGGCCATGAAATCCACTACCTAGTGCCGGGTTGGCACGTACGCCGATTCACCCACGAAGCAGCAAGGGAAAGACCGCTCTGGCCTTCATTCTTACGCCACAGCAGGCACAGATAGGCAGCGAGGACCTTCGACGGGAAGGGCCCCAGCTTGGTTCCTGGCTCCTCCTCCCTGTCCACGTCTTCGCCTCATTCCCCCACACACTCAGTGCCCAGCCTACCTGCTGCTCCCCGAACACACCACATTCTCTGGTGTCTCTGTGTCACTGCGGAGGCTGGGGCCCTGGCCGACAGACCCTTCCTGCTCCTCCTTTAAATGTGTCGCTCTCCCTTCAAAATCCAGCTCAAATGCTGTCTCCTCCGTAGCCCCCCAGCCGTCTCAGGAAGGGCAAGCCACAACCCACTCCATGCGCCTTGCGCCCTGCGCCCCCTTGGCTCTCATCACGTGCTGACTCAGCACAGCACTGCAGGCCCCCTCAAAGGCAGGGACTTAGTCCTTCGGCTGCCATGTGGAAGATACTCAGTAACATGTGTTAAGTGAACAAGGAGCAGCACAGGAAAGGAGCACTGGGTGAGCCAGACTCATGCCTCAGGCAGGAGGAAAGCCAGCTCCTACCCATTCCGAGAGGAGGAAAGCCAGCT
>JAQQAC010003639.1:2704282-2723674 GCA_029783875.1 Phataginus tricuspis | reverse complement strand
AAAGCCAGCTCCTACCCATTCCGAGAGGAGGAAAGCCAGCTCCTACCTATTCCGAGAGGAGGGGAGTGAGCTCTCCTGGCCAGGCCCAAAGGAGAAAAGGACCTAAGAGGCCTAGAACGACCATCAGTGACCCCAGTAAAGAAGAAACTGGGGAGGCACCAAAGAAATCAGTGATGATGACATAAAAGTGCCCAACAAGCTCCATCCTGACAGGACATGTGGAGATGTTGGAAAGAGAGCAAAGCCATGGATGAGCCTGGGAAATGCTAAAGCCAGTGGACAGGGGCTGTTAGACAGGCTCTAGCCGAGAAGAAGAAGAAGCAGCACTGGGCTGACCCTGCAGAAGACCTAGGAAAAGCCAGTGACTCAACTGCTAAGTTGCCTATGTTCCATCAAGGCGAATAGTCATCAAACTAGAAAAGGCAGGATGCTTGAGAAGAAATGGAAACTGAAGACAGACACAGAGCATGAGAGGCCTTGGCCTTGTTGGGGATCTCAGGGGTCCAGGGCAGAAGAGCAGATCCTAGGAGACCGTGGGGATTTTGCCCAGGGGAGCGACACCTCTGGACATCCTTGAGAAATATGGAGAGTAGCAGAGGTTCCAGAACCCCAGGCACAGCAAATATTCTCATTTTCAAAGGAATGAAATTTAGGTTTCTCGAAGTTAAAGTTGATATCGGTCTCCTATGAACCTCTAGAAAGAATTATAAAATGTTTATGAGAGGCATGGAGCCAGTGAGACATCCCTAAGAAAAAGTCAACTGAAAGGGATTTCATTCCTTCCATGACTGTATTTCTAAACTGCTGAAAGACTGTCTCAGACATTATTTGACCAATGAAAATAAGACAGAAGAATGTGGACCGAATGGTGGTAGGCTTAACTGGATTTTAAAGTAGCCAAGTCACTTGAACCACAAATTAATGGATCAGTGGAGCGAGGTCAGCCTGATGGGAAGGAACCATTGAAGACCTAGGTCTTGGGCTGGGACTGCGTTCTCGGCTCTGTCTGCCTCAACACGCTTGCCGATGATTTACCCTGAAATGTTATCAAGTTAACTGAACTGAATGTTTATCAGGTCTGCAGATGACTCAAAGCTGGCACATCACTAATATAGCCAATTATCCAGTTGGGTATCTCCAATATATGGACAGGAGAATCGAGTTTCAAAGTTTCAAAAGTTACCACAATTACCTAAAATGATGGGATGAGAGCACAATACCATTTCCTAGAAAAACAGACATCTTTAACTCTCACGTTTGGTTTCAAAAATTCAATTGCCCAATTACAGGAAATGGAGAAGAGTAGATACATGTCTCACTTGAAAGTGCTCACATGAAAAAGTCCCAGGGGCTTTTAAGGAGCAAACATTGTTAAGTGGCTTCTAGAAATAACACACAAACTGCATGAATAGAAGTCTGTGTCTATAACCTCCCTACCCACCCCTCGTTTTCTGAATTCTGGACCAAGAACCCTACTTCTTCAACTTCCCCCATGCCACCGATCTCCCCTCATCATCCTGACCTCTAAAGGGCTTTCATATGAAAGACATAGGTCACATGGAAGACAACTGGATATGTGCAGCCCAGAGGGCAGAATCAGGGCCGATCAAGAGCAGAAGTCATGGAAAGGAGAGTCAAGTCAACTTTCTGATAAAGTTGCTCAACAACAGAAATGCCTGCCCCAAAATATAGTGAGCTCCCTCCCGCTAAGTTTTCGAATACAGGTTACATGACACCCTGCCAGGGATATTAGAGGAAGTGTTCGTGCATTGAGTGGCTGCCCTTGACGTCCCTAGTGAGTCTAAGAATCTGTGATTCTGTGGTCAACTCAAGTCAAGCTCAAAACCCATCCTAGTCTTCAAAGTCCCCTTGTTTACTGGGACCCCTCCTAGATTCTGTGATCTACCCCTTCCCAACCGCTCATCTCCTGCTCCAACCTGGACTCGCAATCTCCCCTCTCTGCCCATCTCTACTCCTCCGTTTCTTCTTGCTCCATTACAGACTGGACAAAACAGGGAACAGTGTAACACAGTAGCAAGAGTCAGACTTTGAAGTCCAATTAACTAGGTGTTAATTCCAGCACAGCCTCTAGCTGTGTGACCATGGGTAAGTTCCTCTGAGACTGTCTCTGATCTTAAAGAGGAGACAATAGTAACACCTTTATTAGGGAGTTGTTGAGAGGATTATGTAGAAAGCTTAGCTCAGTGCCTGACCCATCACAAGCCCTTAATACATGGAAGATAGTACTAGTTAAAGGTCCAGCTTCTACCTCCTATCAATTAAACTGCACTGGTGAGTTCGGATCAGACCTGCAGGGAGAATCCCTAACGCTGTATATGAAGGTAACTGTCCCTCCCCATCTCACCAGGTCACAGACATGTCTCAGGAATCTGAGCTCCTCGGTAAAGGGGACCTCTTTGCCCTATAGATCCATTTTGTTCATGTATGCAGCATCCACGTCCTGGGGGCCGGGGAGAGAAGAGGGCAGATGGCTCAGCTCCCTGGACTCTTGCCTTTCTCCAAGCCAGCCCAGCACCCTGGCAGCCAAAAGACCACCTGCCCTGCTCCCTGCGCCCTGCTCACCTTCTTGAGCACCACAGACTCGTTCTCTGCAGCAGTGCGCTTGTTAATTTCATCCTCGTACCTGTTTACACAGGGAAGACTCAGGCCAGTTCTGCCTTTTAAGACATTGAACCCACTTGGCTTTAAGCCTTAATGGGTCCCACATTGTCCAAAAATACCTTTGAAGAGCAGTTGTGTAATGCAGCCAACCAGTGAAGAAACCAGGGGGATAGTCTTTAAATATACCTACTCACCCCCTTTTAAAGAAACTGGCACAGAATGTATAATAGGGCGATTGAGAGCAGCTGTCTTTTTGGATAAGAGCCCTTACAGGGCTTTATAGAAACAGGTACATAGAAGATGTGTCAACAGTGATTGATCTTTGCATTCAGTTTCAAGAACAGGAGGATGTCATTTAAAATAACTAACTTCTACTCCAACCCTTTTGCTGAGACTTTAAGGATTAGAAATTGCCCAGTGTCAAGTTACCAGGAAAGTTATGAAAGATTATACCTTAAAAGTATAAATATACATATCACCCAATCATAATATGTAAACCTTATTTGGATCTTGATTCAAACTATTTTTTTGAATTTATGATATTTATGGGACAACTCGAAATTCAAAACTGACTGGAAAGTTGATGATATTGAGGAATTGCTGTTTTAAATTTTAGGTGTGATTATGGCATTGTGTTTATGTTTTATTAAGCCAAGTTATGCAGATGAACTATATAAATATATGCAGCAAAATATTTGTGAATGAAATGACATGATTTGCTTCAATCTGGGATTTGCTTCAAGATAGCAAAGGAGGAGAGACTAGGGGCATAGATGAAACAAGACTGGCTATGAACTGATAGTTGTGAAAGCTGGGTAACGACACCATGGAGATCCATTACACCACCCTCTTCACCACATAATAAAAAGTTTTTTTAATTTATGAGCAACAATACACAAACAAGTGTGACAATTCTCCAGGAGGCAGTGGGCAGGGCCCGAGCACCTGAGGGAAGCGTCTCTGTCTGCGCCCTCCACTAGGTGGGCCCAAGGACCCGGGGAAAGGGGCGGCCCTCTCTGGGGAGGTTGCCCACACTGTCCCCTCCCCGCCCTGCCGTGGCCCCAGCCCCTTCAGCCCCCCTCACTTGCGCTTGTAGTCCTCAACGAGATCCTGCGTGCTCCCCAGCTCTGAGTCCAGCCTCACCCCCTCACTCTGGAGGTGGCCCAGCCGACTCTGCAGGTTGCATATGTAGTTCTCAAAGAAGGGTTCCAGGGTGTTCCTGGTGACGCCCGAGTTCTGGCCCTGCTCCTGCAGCAGCGCCCACTTGGTCTCCAGGACCTTATTCTGCTGTTCCAGGAACCGCACCTGAACCAGAGCAAGAAGGGTGGTGGGCTGAAACCATCTGCCAGCCCCAGGAGAGACCAAGGGAGGGGCCCAGCGTCACCATCTGCCCCCAACCAGGATGCCACAGGGGTAGTGTAGGGCCTAAGCCTTGCTGAGGAGAGGAGCTCCTGAGGGAACAATTTGCTGGGAAAGATAAGTCTAATCTGATGCCAACGACCCTAAAGAGTTAATAAACATCAAAGCCCCAACTCAGTCATTTACTAGTTGGTGACAATCAAGTCACTCCTTTCTGGGTCTCCCTTTCTCACCTGTCCTGGGTAAAGTGAACTATGTTGATGTTTCTGAATCTAATTCTGCATCAAAACCAACTGTTAAAAATTCAGATGCATATATAGTGTATGTGTGTGTGTATATATATACATACATACAAATATATATGTATGTATGTATTGTGCACACAAGAGAAAGAAAGCAAACGTGATAAAATGTCAAAAATTAGTGAAGCTGGGTGAAAGAATATATAGGAACACATTACACAATTCTTCAACTTTTCTATAAATTTGATGTGTCTTTTTTTTATTTTTAAATATGCCCACCCCTACCTCTATTGACTCAGAAGAGGGCTCTTGGCATGGGTTTAACAGGCCCCCTGAAGGGGGTTCTCTGCCCACCCAGGATTCAAAGACATCAGCCACAGATAACATCTCAGGCCCCCAGCTCCCACGTCATGATTCTGAGAGCACAAGGGAGTTTTTGCTTGTTTGACCTCTGGGACAGACCCACAGAAGAACCCAAGGTCACTAGGGGAAGAGGTGAGGAGGTGGGTAGAATGACTTGCTTCACCTTCTTCCATCCAATCTCTCCAGGTCCCGCCTCTGCAATACCCCAGGCTCACAGCCACCTGCCCCAGGCGCCCCGCACCAGGTGCGCTTCTTAATAACAAGCTTTCTTATTGCTGGGACCATCAGGCCCATGGGCCTGGGACCGAGGCCCACCTCACCTCCAAGTACCTGTATGAACCCTGGCAAATCACTTGACCTCTCCAGACCTCAGTTTTTCTCTTCTTAAAAATGGGCACAATCAGCATCCAAAAGACTAAGAACAACAAATGCTGGTGAGGATGCGGAGAAAGGGGAACCTCCTGCACTGCTGGTGGGATTGTAAACTAGTTCAACCATTGTGGAAAGCAATATGGAGGTTCCTCAAAAAACTAAAAATACAAATACCATTTGACCCAGGAATCCCACTCCTTGGAATTTACCCAAAGAATACAACTTCTCAGATTCAAAAAGACATATGCACCCCTAAGTTTATTGCAGCACTATTTACAATAGCCAAGATATGGAAGCAGCCTAAGTGTCCATCAGTAGATGAATGGATAAAGAAGATGTGGTACATATACACATTGGAATACTATTCAGCCATAAGAAGGAAACAAATCCTGCCATTTGCAATAACATGGATGGAGCTGGAGGATATTATGCTCAGTGAAATAAGCCAGGTGGAGAAAGACAAGTGCTGAATGATTTCCCTCATTTGTGGAGTATAACAACAAAGCAAAACTGAAGGAACAAAATAGCAGCAGACTCAGAGACTCCAAGAAGGAACTAGTGGTTACCAAAGGGGAGGGGTGGGGAGGGCAGGTGGGGAGGGAGGGAGATGGGGGTTGAGGGGTATTATGTTTAGTACACATGGTGTGGGGGGTCACGGGGAAAACAGTGTAGCACAGAGAAGGCAAATAGTGAATCTGTGGCATCTTACTACACTGATGGACAGTGACGGCAGTGGGGTATGGGTGGGGACTTGATAATATGGGTAAATGTAGTAACCACATTGTTTTTTCATGTGAAACCTTCATAAGAGTGTATATCAATAATACCTTAATAAAAGTTTTTTTTTAATGGGCACAATATCACCTACTCTCATTCCTCAGGAGGCACTGTGTGTATTACATGATGCGGACGATGTGACTGTCCTCTGGGAACCCACAAAAGGCTGACGCAAGGCAGTCAGCCACCAGGATGTTCCCCATCATGGCCCACTGCCTGGGGTCTGGTGGAAGACAAAGCAGCAAAGTGACCTGCGCCCCGCCTCCTGCCACCTTAGCCCACCTTGTCAATGAAAGAGGCAAATTTGTTGTTGAGGGTCTTGATCTGCTCACTGGATCTCCGGGTCTATCTCCACGGTGAGAGGGGTCAGCAGGCTCTGGTCGACAGTGACCTCCTGGGTGCCTCCAGGAGGACAGGCGGGCCCAAACGTCTGCCTGCTGGGCCCCAGGCCAGCGTAAGCCCCGCCACCAAGGCCAAGGTCCCCCGGGGCCCACCCCAATGAGTCCTTTCCGGCCACGCTGACTGAGAGGCTCTTGCTGGCCCCCAAGTTATAGAGGCTCCGGCTGCCAAGGCTGCCCATGCCGAGGCCACAGTGGGTCCCCCCAGCACTGCCACTGCTCCGGGACACCATCACCGAGCTGAAGCTTGCGCGAGCCTGGGACCTGCCCCTGCCCTGGCAGGGCTGGAGCTGAAGCCCCCTTTGGTGAAGGGTGGCTGCTGAGACACAGAGGACCTCATGGCTGTCAGGGGTGAGCGCAGGCTGAGAGAGCCGGGAGGGAGGGAACGCAGTGAGCTGCTGGGTCACTGATGGGCTTTTTATCTTTTCCCAGCTGGCCTGGCTCCTGGGCTCTGCAGAAACAGCTGTGCCATCGCCCCAGGAGGGAGGGGCCCTGTGGGCAAGGGAGTCCCCTCTGCCCCAGTGGGAGGGAGGTGCTACCCAGCTACCCCTTGTACTCTGGAGCCAGAGCTGAGCCAAGACTGTGTGGGACAGGAAGCTACCTTCTCTCCCTGGGGCTCTCTTGACTTGGAACAGGGTGATACAGGCCCCCACAGCCACCCCCATCACCCAGTGGTCTCCTCGCACCAAGCCCTGGTGGCCACAATCAATGGGACTCTGTTCTGTGGAGTTGGTCCCAGGTGCCTGTCATAAGCCAAGGCCCTAGGGCCCAGAGCTGTGCAGGTAAAGGAGGACGCATTGTGCAACGGGCTGTGGAGACGGTGCCAGAGCTGCTTCAGGCTCACCTCTTAGCCCACAACCTCATTGCCTCCTGGCAGGTCCAGGCTTGGGGACACAGGTGACAGAGTGGGGATGGGGGCAATCTGCTCTTTTGTCATGTACTGGCAGACTGTCTGCCAGGTGGAGACCCTGTGCTGGGCAAAGTGGACACAAGAGAGAGGACACTGGACCACTACCACAGTCCAAGGAAGCCAGGGGCAGGGCAAGCCCGCTCCAGGCCCAGAGGAGGCTGTGGGATTCTTTCCTAAGGCCACTGGGAGGCCACAAGTGGCTCCCGGCTTGTGGACTTGAACCCGACTCTCATGAGGGGTGGAGAGAGGGGCGCTCACAGAACTACCCCTGAACGCTCAGCAGGGGATTGTCCTCCCTGCTTTGGAGCTAGAATACCGGGCGTTTGCGGGGACCAAGCTGGAAGATGAATCCCCACTGAGCTGTGTGTCCCTGGGCGATTCTCAGTCTCTCTGGGACTACTTGTCTCTGCCTATAATGATGTCAGGGACATTCTTTCAAAAGACATCGGCCTGTGATCACAGGACTAAGCCGTCACCTCCCCCTGACCTTTGTCTCCCACCCCTGAGGCTGTGCTCACTCTCTCAGCTCTGCTTCTAGCTCCCCACAGGGATGTGGGAACGGGAGAGAGTCGCATGTGAGGCCCCCTGAGTCAGGAGGCGGTGGGAGTACAACCGGCTGCAGAGCCCCTTGCCGCCTCTCGGCAGAGACTGACAGCAACATCTCTTTGTGCCAGGCTTTGTGCTGGGAGCTGCGACAGACAGCCGCTCTCACAGTTACTGCCCAGAGACAGCGCTCTCCTACCCAGAAGGGACAGCTCACCTGTCCCAGCCCAGAGTGTGGGAGCCACCGTGCCACCCCCAGGCCTGATTCTCCCTTCTACTTTCATAGGGACACCGCAACTCAGACCTTCCTTCTATAACCAAGGATCAGCGGTTTCCTCCCACCACTGCTGCTCATACCAAGGGCCTCCACCTCTGGAGGCTTTCACCCGCCCAGGTTCCCTCTCTGCGGTCCTGATGGCACCAACCGAGCACCCACCGTGGGCCAGGTTGGGGGCGGAGCAACAGGAAAGATGCAGGGGTGACGCGGACGGTCACTGCCCTTGAGGAGCCGCCCTCTGGGGCAGGACTTCGTCAGCCAGCAACGCTGTGGTTTCAGCCAGCACGTGTGAGCGCCCGCTATGTGGCGGCACTGTCCGTGCAGTGACGCATCTCACCTCCATCCCGGCCACGATCCCTTTGCCTCCTGCCCGCCACAGGCCATTCACCAGCCTCGCTGACCCCTGTAGGCTGCCCACCTGCTCTCTGGCTGCCAGGGAGGGTTGGCCAAGGGGAGACACCGTCAGATCAAGGAAGGAGGGAGGGAGGGATGACGGGGGCTGCAGGCCTCCATGACTACTGCCTCTCCCGGGGGGCCCCCTTCCACACTTCCTGAACCTCTATCCTCCAGCCACTCGTTTCCTCCTCTCTCTTCAGCTCTCTACAGGGCAACCGCCTCACCCTGCCTTTCCCAGGAGTGTCCCCATTTAGCACTGAGAGTCACCCATCCTGGGAAGCGGCTCAGTACTCCGGGCGCAGCGATGGTTTCCCACTGACGACTGTGTCGTGGCCTCTCCGTCCTTGGTTTGTTTTTGTTCCCTTAGCCTCCTCAATAAGAATTCCTTTCATTAAAGTCCATTTAACGGAGCTCTCTTGGGTGAATTTTGTTTCCTTCTGGGATCCTGCATGGTACGATTCCCACACAGGTAGGTATGATTATTCATCTCTTTGCACAAACTGAAGCATGGGGAGGTTAGGTACCCTCTCCAGAGTCTCTAGGAAATGACGAGCTGGGATTCAAGCCCAGAATCCCGGCTCTGGGGCCGCATGCTCACCCCTCATGTCTCCCACACAGAAGGCTGAAAGTACTTTTGATAGAGAAACCCATGGATCTGGGAAAAGGGCTTACCTCCCCCTCAGGCAGAGGCGAATGGCCTGGCCTCCTGGTTCCAGTGTCCAGGCCACGGAGTTTGAAGCTGAACCAGTAGAGGGGGCAGAGCCGGAAGGAGCAGTACAGGAAGCCAAGCAGCTGCTGGGGAGCTGGGGGTGAAGGTGAGCCTCCCTGCCCTCCTAGCATCCACTCCTGGCTGCTTGTAGAAGAGGGGAGACATTTCCAGCCTCAGGTTTACACAGGCCCAGTGACGGGATGAGAGCCGAAGCGTAAAGGGGCTGGGGCATAACTCAGTCCCAAGTGCCCATCAGGGCCTTCCCGGACTTGGCGCAAGCTGAACAGCCGTTCACCATCCTGGGTGCAGAAGGGTCTGCCCAGAGGTCCCTGGCTAGTAGGGAAGCTGAGTCCCAGACTAGAACAAGACAGAAACAGAGCCAAGGACAGTAACAAGGGCAGCCAGGCTGTGCTGGGGACAGGAAGGGTCTGGCATGCTCAGACATGGGACACTAGGGAATGTTTCCAGGACGAGGAAACTCTGGGCAGACTTGGGAAGGAGGAGCAGGGTGAAGGGGGTGCTCTGGGTCCGGAATAGAGCCTGTTTCAGGCAATTAAGCAGAGAAGAAGCTACAAGAGATACTGAAACATCAGTGGAGGCAGAGGAGATGGAGGGCATCCAGGCAGCACAGTGACTCCCTTGACGAGCCGACTGGGATGGCGAGGGGGCATGAGGAGGACACCCCCGAACAAACACAGGGGGGCCGCGAGCTGCGTGCCGAGGATGGGGCAGCCACGCTGCTTCTGCTCTGCTGGGTGCCAGCCTGGGGGCAGGGCTGAGCCGCTGGAAAGGGTGGCAAAGAAGCTGCACCGTTGCCACAAGGAAACTTCACCTCTGCCCTTCAGCCTCTTCTCTAAATGTCCCTTTGAGCACATATTTAAGGCAATTGCTTAACATCAGTGCTGAATTATAACCTGCCAGGGGGCCCTTATCCAGGAGAAGCTCAGAGGTAAGAGGTGGGGGTGAGGTGACAAGATTCAGGTTCGGCCCCCTGGATAGAGCTGGAGCCAGGGCGTACCTGGGAGGGGACTGGAAGGGGGGACACCAAAGAGCTTCCCCGCAAACCCCCATCTCCCGGCCCAGGGCGTCTGATGAGCTGCAGGAGGCCGGCCTCTGGCCCTCGAAACCAAGGGCCCTGAGATCTGGTTGTCACGGGCAGGAGCCGTCAGAAACAGAAGGCGTGGGAGAGACACTGAACCCATCAGGAGGGTAGAATGGGATTGACCTTGCCTGCCAGAGCAGCCCCAGTCCCGGCACAGTGCCTCAAGTGTGGTTCGCACTCAGTAAAATTTGTGGGGAGGGAGAGGGGGGGGAGGGGAGGAGAGAAAAGCAGACCTTCCAGAGGGAAAACCGGGCACTGCTCCACTTCACAGGAGAGCAAGGGAAGTGGGATCCCAGGGGCAGGTAAAGAGGACAAGGGCGGTGCCTCTTGGTTCCAGCACCCAGGCTCTGGTTGGGGGGCCTCAGGCCTGCGTTTTCATAGCTCAGCCTGCAGGCTGTGGAGAGCGGAGAGCGTGGGGCTGGCTGGCTGGAGAGCTAGCACCAGGGCGCCTTGGCCTGGGGTGGGCAGCAAACACATAAGACATGAATCAGCACGCAGAGCAAGGCCAGACTGGACAAGTGCTCAAAAGAGCATGACTTTATTTATTGACTTTTGCAGAGTCCCCTGTTGGCTGACTCTGGCCATGGGCAGTGGACAGAGAGCTGGCCATGCAAAGATGAGGATGATGGGGGTGGGAGCCGCGCTGAGAGGACTTGGGGGGTGGTGAGGGGCAGGGGTAGCAAATGGCTGCCGGGTCACTCAGTATATCACAGATGTCTTCAGACTTGATTCGACCGTCTTCTTCAAGATGGTGCCACAGCTGGACCTGGCACTGGAGCTGGAGCCAGAGCCAGACACAGAGCCCAGCCCAGAGCCCAGGACGACAGAGCCTCCAGTCACGATGCTGGAGCAGCCGGACCCAAAGCTGCCCTTCCCACCTGCAAGTCCACATGTGCCCACCGGGCCGCCAGCTCCTCCAGACTCAACAGCACTGCCTCCTCCAAGGACAGCTGCCAAAAACGCACCAGGGTCACAGCAGGGATCTCAGCTCCCCATGGGGACCCCTCCCCCGAAGCTCCCTGATACTCACAGATGGTGACCTGGCTGGTGCATTCCCCAGACATCCTGAGGGAGTGAGAACAAGAGGAGGAAATGTAAGAAAGGCTGTAGAGAATGAATCCCTGGGTGGTTTTGCCTCTTGGGGCACCTCTCTCCCTGTCTCAGCAGAAGTCCCCAATTTAAAATCCCTCCCAGAAGAATGGCTTGCCCTCAGTGGCTCAGAGTGTCAGGAAATCTCTCAGAATCCCCCTCGGCAAGGAGAGTGCTGTGCAGGCATGCGGTCCTCCTCTCCCACCGCAGCTGTCCGTTCCCAGGTCCCCACCTGCACTCCTCGCCCTCCAGCAGCCTGCGGTAGGTGGCGATCTCCACGTCCAGGGCCAGCTTGGTGCTCATCAGCTCCTGGTACTCCTTCAGCAGCCGGGCCATGTCCTGCTTGGCCTTCTGCAGGGCGGCCTCCAGCTCAGCCAGCTTGGCCCGAGCATCCTTGAGGGCCATCTCTCCACGCTGCTCTGCATCAGTGATGGCGGCCTGCAGGTTGGCGTTCTAGGACGGATGGAGAAAGTGGCTGTGAGCCTAGCAGCACCAAAGGCACCTACTGTGGATGTAACATAAAGGTTGGGGGGACCTAATCTCCTAAGCTCAAAAGGATCCATGCCCCCAGCTTCTCTCATTCTAGACAAAGCACAGTATCACCTCCTCTGCTTCCTTAACCTTCACCGTGGGTTGGATAGTGTCCCCAAAAATGTCACATCCACCTAGAACTTCAGAACAGGATCTTTGGAACTAGGGTCTTTGCAGATATAAACAGGTAAGGATCTCAAGATGGTGTCATACTCTGTTTAGAGTGAGCCCTAAATCCAATAACTGTGTCCCTAGAAAAAATGAGAGGGCACATGTGAAGATGGAAGCAGAGATTGGAGTGACACAATGACAAGACAAGGAATGCCCGGGGCCAGCAGAGGTGATGGAGAGGCAAGGAAAAATCCCTCCCAAGCTCCTTCAAGGAAGCGCAGAACCGGGAGAACACAGCCCCCAGAACTAAGAGAATACAGTTTCTGTTGTTTCAAGCCTCCAAGTGTGTGAAACTTTGTTATAGCGGCCACAGGAAATGACCCCCCTCCTGTACCCCGCCTCCTGCGTTCTTCCCCTATTTCTCCCACCCCCTACCCTTAGCAGCCCACCTGCGGTACTTTCTCTCTCCTGGGGTACTTAAAGCTCTTTCTGCCCTGTATGGTCACCATCTACAAGTGTCCTCTTGAGGGCCACCGCAGTGCTTGATATCTATAGCCGCAAAGGCTGTTTGCCACGTGGGAGGAGCCGTGGCTCCTAAGTGCTGGTCACTGGGCTGTGAGACTCCACGTGCTCACAGCGACCTGGGGGAGCTTAGTTTAAAAAGCAGGTTTCTGGGCTGCACCCTTAAAGACTCTGATTCCCTGTCTGGCAGGAGGCCTGGGACTCTGCATCTTAACAGTCACCCCAGGAGATTTCAAAACAAGGAGTCCAACCTGAGGGGCCAAACACTGTGGCAGGAAATCGAGTAACAGGACCTGACCACCTGCACCGTGGGTGCTGCACCACGTTCCTAAGGCGAGCGAGGAAGGACGTTCGAGCCTGGGCCTAGGCTTTGAACGAAACCACCTGCCTCCGTGGCCTCAGTTTTCAATCCTCTGCTGATCCGAAACCCAATTATTTGGCTTTGGGGAAAGTGAGTGCAAAGCTGCTTGGAAACCGAAGAACCTCACGTGTACATCCTTTACATCCAGAAGCGAGGTCTCCAGGAGGAGCAGGCGACCATGTCCCTGCCTTTGCCATCCTCTCCCCCCACCTCTCCCTGCTCCTTCCGGCCAGGTGCCAACAGCGTCACTTCCAGTCCACTCAAAGCCTCTGCCTAAGGAGGGCTCAGCCCCCCACCGCACTGCCCATCTCACCTGCTCCCTGAGGTCCTGACCCTCGCCCTTCCCAAAAGGAGACCAGGAGATTCAGTGCATCACCGTAGGGCCCCTGCTGGGTTTGAGGAGTATGAATCCAAAGAAGAGATGGGAAGAGAGATAACTAACTCTCTCCCAAAGCAGCCGAAAGCAAGATGTGCATCTGGACATGGAAGGCAGTGTGAGCAGCGCCCCCGGGTGTTGTTCAGTGCAGAGCCCACACGGGGTAGAATTCATAGGCGGAAGGCTGAGTCCCTCTTAAATGGGGTTTGAGGTTCTCTCCACCCCAGTTTTTCCAAAGTTCCATCTGCTTATCAAGGTTTTACACAAACCCAGTGGTGACCCTGGCACAAAGGCAGTGAGAAGGAGGGCCTGGGGAGCTCTGGGACCCCCACCTGCTTCTTGAGGTTCTCAATCTGACTCTGCAGACTCTGAATTGCCCGCTGCAGCTGGGAGATCTGGACTTGGGTTTCCTTCATGCTGCTGCCATGAAGCTGGGCAGACGCCTGAAGCTCCTGGTACTGAGGCGAGACAGGTGACACCATTAGTTGAGAAGAAAGACCCACAGCTTTGATCCCAAGACTGTGAAGAACACAATGTCCCCACATGCCTCCTCCCAGCCTCATTTGGAATGCGGGTTAAACGCTGAAGCCAGGCGTGCTGGGATGGGCTAGCAGAAGCCCAGGTTCGGCTCCCCCAGTTTCCCTCACCGCCTCCCTCCTGGAGAGAATGGCCATGCCCACCCAGCCCTGGAGCTTCAGGGAGCTTATCAGAACTGCCCCACTGGGACCAAGGTGGACAACACCCCAGGGCACGGGTATGGCGACCCGGCCTCTTCCAGCCCGGTGCTGCCCACCAGCCCCAGCACCTTCGCCTGGTACAGCATCTCAGCCTCAGCTTTGCTGGTCCGGGCAATCTCCTCGTAGCCAGAGCGGACCTCAGCGATGATGTCGCTGAAATCCGGGCAGCGGTTGTTGTCCATGGACAGCACTACAGACATGTCAGTGGCCTGGGTCTGGAGCTGGCCCAGCTCCTGTGGGAAAGACCGACTCAGTGTCCACCAACCCCCACCCCCAAGCCCCTTTCCCTTGGAGCCCAGGGAAGCTGGGCAGGATGTCTGCTCGCTGCCCACACTCCGTCCAAGGGCAGCCTGCTTCATGCTGGGAGGCGCTGAGCACGCCCTGCCCTCTGGGGGCCTTCTCCTCCTCTGAAAATGGGGGCTATAGGAGGTGGTCTCTAACAACTCTTGGAACTTTGACCTTAAAGGTAAATGGCCTACAAGGCCCCAAACTTCCTGGTTGTCATCTCTCCTCTGACTCACCGCATTCCCTTCCCTCCTGCTCTTCCTGCTCCGACGGCAAGGTCCCTGCGTCCCCTCAAAGACACCAGCCCACTTTGGCTGTGGGCCCCTCCCTCTTCCTGGAATCCCCCGTCCGACCTGCGTGGCTAACTTCCTCACCTTCTTCAAACCTTGGCTTCTAAATTTATCTTCTAAATAAGGCTATCCTGACCACCCCATTGAAATTGCCACCTGCCTACCACCCCCATTCCCAACCTTCCTTTCCCTGTTCTAATTTTTCCTTTTTTTCCATAACATGTATCACCTTCATACTATATAATGCACTTATTTCCTAGATCTATTGTTTATTGTCTGTCTGCCAGAAGAAAGCAAGCTTTGTGACTTTTGTCTGGTTATTCACCAATGTATCCCTGGTACCTAGCAACCACACAGTAAAGCCTTAGTTATTGTCTGTCAAATGACTGAATGACTGGGATCTAAGTCCCTAACCATGCTTTGCCTCCAGGCTACTCTCACCTAGCCACAGGGAGCCTGCAGGCCTGACCCCTCCCCTCACTCCCACCAGCCCTGGGCAGACCCTCACTTCTTCATACAGACGTCTCAAGAAGCAGATGTACTCTCTCAGAGCCTCCAAGTTGCTTTCTAACTCCATCTTGCTCAGGAAAAACTCGTCCACATCCTGGGGACAGGAAGACAGAAGCCATGTACCCCCACTTCCTCTCTGTGGGTCCCGCTCTGGCTCAGGAGTTCCGTTCACACAGAGCCCAACACACACCCACAGCCACCCCCAGGGTCCCACTCCTTCCTCCTCCAGCCCCACCCTGCCATGCTCTCTTTTGCCTGATACTGACCCGCACCACCTTCAGGAAACCTTCCCTAATTACCCGCAACCAGTCCCGCCTCTTCCACTCCCTCTCCGCCCCCTCCCACAGTGACACCAGAGCCCATCAGATGGCCCCTCAGTCGGATCTTGCCCTGGGGTCCCTGTGCCCACATAGGTGTCCCACTCCCCTGGGGGCTCATGCAGGCAGGGGGATAGCACGGCTTGCGTTAGGCTTTCCCACCCTCTGCTTTCCAGGGCGGGGCTGGACCCTGGGCCCAGTGGGTGCTAGGACTGGAATGGAGCAGCCGATCCCCACCCTCACCTTTTTGAGGACCACAAAGTCATTCTCCACCGAGGCATGCTTGTTGGCCTCCTGTTCATACCTGCCAAACAAGTACAGAAGGATTGTAAACAAGTACGGCCTGAAGGGCTGAGACCAGAGCCCATCCACCAGGCATGACCTCCCAGAAAAGGCCACTCTTGCCTTTAGATGCGCCAGAGCAGGACGCACAGCCAGCCTGCTTCTCCACCTTTTTTGGTAGGAACTTTTGGTCATGTCCTACCTATGTCCCTCTCTACACTTCCAGCCCATGTCCACTTGATGACATACGGCCACCTTACCTCACTGGTATAAGGCATATTCAAATACCTTTTCTCACTTGCTATTCTCAATCATCATGTAAGCAGGCATTTTGGATTTATAAGAAAAATTATATGACTTGGCCAAGTCATAGATAGTTAGGTTGTCCAAGCAGATCTAACACCCGGGTCTCCTTGCCCCGGTCCTCAGCTCCTTTTGGGACCCACTGCGCCTCACATCCCATCCTCCCAATGGCTCTGAGAGACAAGAAGGGCAGGCGACACGTTCCACATTATAGGGAAACTGAGGCCAGGAAAGGTAAAATGCCTGGCCCGAGGCCACACAGCTATCCCTGGCTCACGGTCTCCAAAGCCTCCTGTTAGTCCAGGGCTCTCTCCACACCACCAGGTGACACAGTGGGGACCACAGAACCACAGCACAGCTGTGAATCATGCCACCGGCCTGAGGATGGTCCCACTAAATGGATTCCCTTCCACCCCTAAGACCAGAGAGCATCTGAGTCACATTAGCCCACAGCCTGCTCTACAGGAATTTCTCGAGAAACACCCCATTGAGGCATTGCTCAAATAAGCCCCTCCCAGCCCTGACCGGAAGCATGGCCCTCATAGCTGGAGCCTGCTGGAACCGAGGCTCTCCAGACCAGGCCACCGGGGGCCGCAGGGCCTCCTGCCCTGCAGCAGGTGGGGCACCCTGAGAATCAGAGAGAATGGGGATGAGGAGGGGTTTAAAGAGGAGGCCAGTAATGTGTCTGGGAGCTCAGCAGTGGAAGACTGTCTGACTGACAGCCCCTCTCAGCCCCCACCAAGGCCCATGGGGACACTGCCAGTCACCTACCTGGCCTTATACTCTTCCTCCTGGTCCTGGCAGGACTTCAGCTCAGCATCCATAGCCCCTCGTTCTCTCTGGAGCTGCTCCAGCTGTTTCCGGAGCTGGGCCAGGTGGGCCTCAAAGAAAGAGTCCAGGCCCTGGGATCTGTCACTCACCCCCAGCTGCTGTAGCAGGTGCCACTTGGTCTCCAGGACCTTGTTCTGCTGCTCCAGGAGCCGTACCTGCAGCACAAGCAAAGACTCCCTGAGGCTCCTGTGGACTCTCCCGGCACAGCCTCTGGAAAGTAAAGCCTCAAGGACCCTCCAGTCATTCCCCCTTTCCCCTGCCTCCCCACCCAGCCCAGGCAGGGGCAGCCTCATGCCCTTCCGTGAGACTCTAAGTACATCAAAATGACGGCAAGAACTAACAGGGAAGGGTATGCCCATTGCTCGGCAGCTTTTCTCTGCCCCTGAACCCCAACCATGGAACGGCGGGGCTTCCACATAACCAGAAAGGCTCCAGTTAGACTGCAGGAGGGACTTCCTTAATGCAGAAGTGATTAGAAACATGGTGGAAGACCAGACGTCCCCATTCCCAAGTCAGTCAAGCACAGTTCCTCCAAGGGGGGTGCAGAGAGAGAGGGGCTTCGCTGACTTGACCCTCACCTTGTCAATAAAGGAAGCAAACTGGTTGTTGAGGGTTCTGATCTCTTGGGTCTCCTGAGTCCGCACCGCCTGGAACTGGAGGTCCATCCCAATCTTCAGGGGGGTCAGCAGTCTCCGGTTGATGGTCACTTCCTGGATGCCCCCCGGAGGGCACAGGGAAAGCCCAGGCCCCCCCACTGCCCTCCCCAAACTGAACCCCTGGCCTTCCCCCAGCCCCCCAGACCCTTCCACGAGGGCCTCCTCGGTGGCCCCCAAAGGAACCGATGCTCCTGCTGCTGAAACTCCCGCTGCTACGGCCCCCTGAACGAGCAGAACAGGCTGAGTGAGCGCTGAAGCCCCTCCGGGCCCGGCATGAGGAGAGAGGCATGGCAGAGACCGAGGCAGCTACAGGCAGACAGAAGATTGTCAAGGTGTGTGAGTTCCTGCCCTGAGGCCCCAGCACGAGACTTTTATCCTCTCCTGGGCCTGGGCTGGGCCTTGGAGAGCAAGATGTTCTTGGGCTGACTGTGTCTGTCCCTGGCTCCAGCTGACCTCTTCTGACATGCCTGGGTATAGGTGCTCAACGCATGCCCAGCCCAAGGAGGAAGGAGACCCAGGCCCTGCCCTCAGAGCTCCTAGGATGGTGGGAGAGCTGGGCATGTCCCGGAGACAAGGAAGTAGCCAAAGACCTGGACTGCAGTGCTGGGGGATGGGGAGCAATGGCCCTGAGCAAAATCACTGGGGTCATTCCAGGGAGGCTTCCGGAGAAGGAGGGGGGAGGAAGGGAAGGACGTTAGAAGGAAGAAGAAGATGGAGGGGGTGCAGGTGGAGCCTCTGAGTGCCCTGGAGGTGCTGGACAGAGGAGAGTGAGGCATCTCCAGGAAGAATCTACCTAAAAGAGTCGGAGAAAGAAGGCACTTTGCAGCACCAGGAGAAGCCAGGAGGTTAATAGAGGTGTTATCGTCCTCATTGGCTGAAAGACACTCCAGGATTTGGAAATCAGACAGAAAAACAGGATGTCCAAGTACCTCCTCTTGCCCAACCCAGCAATTGTACATGAGGCCCCACCCCACTCACACCAGGCATCTCCGTGCACAAAAGCTAGTGGGGCTTTTCTGAGCCCAGCTTGTGTCCCTGCTCCTTCCACAAACACACAGCACCAGGCGCATCACTTGGGTCAAGCACTACATTTGTCGGGTTACCAATCAGAGGTACGTAGGCTCTGAAATAAAATGTGTGTTTAGAAAACTGTTCCCCTGGGGGATTGGGAGCAGACAGGGGAGGTTTGGGGCTCCACCTGTTAGACTCTGTCTGCCCTGAGAGTCCGCCAGGTGGAGGAGCCCAGAGTTCACCTGGTATTCAGGGAGCTTCCACCCAGCGCAGGGCCCCTGGTGGGAGGCATCCAGCCCCCTCCGCAGAAACTCCTCCACTGCTGGCCAGCAAGTTGGGCACCTCTGGTTTTTAGACATTTCTAAAATGTCTTCTTTACTTGGCTATTTCTCCCTGCCCCGCAACCCATTCCTGGAGCCTGGTGGGCCCTGAAGCGAGGATACTGGGGCCTAACACAGCTAAAAGCAAGGACAGAGACTCAGCATAATAAATACCCAAGAGGCATGCTGGGAGGCAGTCAGTCCCAGCACTGTGACATCCCAGAGACACTCCACCCCAGGCCAGACAGTGGTGAGCGAGTCTAACCCAGAGGATTAGAAGCCCCTTTTTGCTTCCCCAGCCCCGTCAAGCAGCATTCGTGAACAAAACTGGTTGATGACTTCATGGGGAAGAAGAGGCTGGGCCTCAGTGGGGAGAACCAAAGATCAAGGGACTGAGGGGCCAGGTGAGGAAGCGCAGAGAAAAGACCCAACCAAGGGATGGAGGTGCCCCGGGAGAGGGGGCAGATCCAGCGTCTAGAAAGAGAACATGGGAAATGAGTCGAATCCCACTGAGGACCCGCCTCCAAACCCTGCCCCCGGTACTACTTTGCAGAGGCAAGGAAGGCCAACCGCCTTCCTTCTGGGCTCCACAATGGGCTTGAGAAAGATCTCTGTGGGCTGGATTCTACCACCCCTCTACCCCGGTATTAAGGGTGAAAGACAGGTCACACTTAAGATGGGGCCACATCCACCTTCCTGAAACTTCCTCATATTTGTAATATTAAAGAATATTAGAGCCAGAGTGAACTTCAAGGTCATCTGGTCCAATGCTCTCATTTCACATGTTAAG
>JAQQAC010003639.1:2688317-2703782 GCA_029783875.1 Phataginus tricuspis | reverse complement strand
GCACCGCAGATAGCCATGAGGCTAGGCCAGAGACCCACAAATGAGGACTCCAACCCCCCGCTACCTACCCCTGCCATCCCAACAATCTCATGAATGCTGTCATCCCCCCAAAACATTTTCTGGGCACTCCTCAGTGCCAAGCACTATGCTGGGTGCTTTAGATAGAATGAATAAGCCATACACCTGCTGCCCTCCAGGAAAGAAAACTGGCTCTGTGACCTCCCTGACCTCTTCCAGACACCTACTGCTCTCAGGAGGCTCTTGGGTCTAAACTCACCCCTTCCTGCTGCAACATCAGCCCAGTTCCTCTTGGCCCCCAAGGCACTTTCTTGCCAGCCTGGCCTGGCAGCTGGGGAGGGTGCCCGTGCTGCCAGGGCCCTCTCCTGGCTCCTGAGTCAGCCCATTCTTGTTTCAACGACTTTGCTGCTAAGGTGGCATGAAAATCCGAGGAACTGGGCCAGCAGTAGCTTGTGGGCAGGAAGGGGGCAGAGAAAGGAGAGGACCTTTGGGAAGATGTTGGGTGAGAGGTGGAGGGAGAAGAAAAGGCAGACCCCACCCCCTGTCTGGCTTCTTAAAGTCTAGGCTGTTGTTTTATGGCTATGGAGGAAGAAGGTCCTAAGGCCTGTAGCACTTCCTTTTCTTTATACAAATAATACAAATTCATTATTTAAAAAATCTGAGCAACAGATCATAAAATTAGAAAAAAAAACTCTTCCAAAATACTACCATGTAGAAGTAGTCACTACTAACATTTTGGTGCATAAACTTTCCAAATGCAAATAATTTTCATTATTCATTCAACCCATATTTATTGGACATACTCTACGTGCCAGATATTGTTCTAGCACTGGGATAAAGTAGTAAATGAAAAATAAAAATCCATGCCCTTATGGAGTTTGCATTTCATAATTATGTGTATATGTCTGTATATGTGTATATTCATATGTCCAGTATAACACCCTATTCTACTCTAGTGTAAGTGCCATTTATTCATATAAATATATACTTCCCAGAAGTGGGATCATATTATACATACAGATTTAGAGCCAGTTTTTCCCTGTCTGTGTCAATAAATATACCATTAGATTATTGTGAATGGTTCAGAGTATTCCCTTGCATGAATTCTCAAGGCCTCCACCAGGTCTGCTGAGTTCTTTCCCAGAAGAGAGCTGAACCTCTGGAAGCCCATGTGAGCGCCAGCGCACACACACACACACACACACACATACACACACGCGCGCGCGTGGCCTGAGGGAGACAGCCAGCTGGTCGCTGGACAGTGCAGTCCGCTCCAGTCTGGTCCCAGACATCTTTCCAGGATTTTCCAGAACACGGACCCATTGCCAGCACGCCCTTCCAAGCGAAAGCAGGCGCGTAGCTTCTCCCACTCTTGACTCCCCCTGCAGGCAGCCGGGGCTCTAGCAACTGGAGCAGGAGCCAGCCCAGCAGCCGCACATAAAACAGTCTTCTCCCTAAAGTCCCTTCTCTGCCACTGCTTCCCTGGTGCCTGATGGAGGTATAAGGCCAGAGGCCCTAAACAGGTCCCCACCTAAGAGGACCACTGTTTCCTCGGTGTTCTCCTGGACTTTAAGAAGTCCTAGCTGGCCCTGGGCCAACCTGGGAAAATCCACAGTACATGGACTCCTTGGAAGCTAGCCTCTGGGACCCTAGGGGTGCCTTGGGCACAGCACAAAAGAAGCTCAGGGTTTGGGAAGGAGGGTCTATGGGCTTGTGGTTAAGAGCATGGGTCAGACACCTTGGTTCTGATGCTGTCTCCTCTACTGAGTAGCTGTGTGGCCTCAGGCACATGACTTAACCTCTCTGTGCTTCCTTGTTCACAACTATAATAAGGGGATAATAATTCTTATTTCATAGGGTTGCTGTGTATGTCAAACAAGGTGACACATGGAAACTGCTCAGGACAGCACTTAGCACAGGGTGGTGTCCACCAACTATTAATTTTATTATTATTATTATCCTCTGGACCCCATTCACCAACAGGTCTGATGTACGAAAGGGTGACTTTCCTGGGACTCCTCCTGCTCCCCTATCGTGTGAGGATGGCCACCCCTTCTGACCTCCAGGGGCAGGAGAGAGAGCGGGGCATGTGTGGGGAGCGCACTGCAGGGGCTTGGGAATGATGGAGGGCTGAGTGAGTGTGCAGAGGTCAGACGCTCGTGCATACACGTAAAGCACAGGGCTGTGAAGCCTAGTCTCATGTGTGGATGTGCAGGCTAGTTGTGTAGGTATAGGGTGGAGTGTGAATGTGTAGCTTCTGTGAACAGCAGTGTGGGAGGATGCATGTGAGAGATTGGGATGAGGGGTGAGTGTGCAGCGGGTCATGTGTCATGACTGCGTGAGGGTACTTGTGTGTATGAAGGTTGTGTGTGAACGTCCACATTCCCCAGCCCCACCCTGGGCATGTGGCTTTTGGAGAGGGGGCTTCATCAGAGACAAAAATCCCCCACTTGATGTGGAAAAGCCTTGATGTTTTCTCTCTTCAAAGCTTTCAAGTTTTCTGGAGAAAAGCTTCTAGCTCAGAAGCGCAGCTTTAAACCTGCCCCAGAGAGGGAAACTCAGGAAAGAAACCAGCACTAGCCACCCCCACCCTGCACCCCCGGGATGTTCCTGGCGGACAGCAGGACCCACACCTTGTCCTGCACCTCCCACTCGCTGCTTTGCTCAGGGCCACACCCTCTCCCTGTTCTCCCAGCCCCTCTGAGGGTGCCCGGGGCTGCTCCCAGAAAGCTTAAGCCCCTCTCCAGGCTTTGAGAGCACTTCGTCTACCTGCTCAGGCAGGCCCTACTCCAGCGGCGGCTGGCAACTCCCTGCCAGAGGGGACCTGGGGGCTGGGGTGGAAACTGACTTCAGAGCCCCTGGCCAACCTCCGTCCCAGGAGGCAAGCACCCCACTCCACCCTGCATCTCCTAAGAAGGCAAAAATCCCAATAGCAGACTGGGTGGGAAGGGTGTCTCAGAAAGAAGGGCCACTTGGAGGCAGGAGGCAGACACCAAGAGGGGTCTTTCCTTTCATCTAGGGGTTCAGAGGAGGCATCTCCTCCAGCAAGTTGTCTCAATCATTAATATTATTCTATGTATTAAGAATAATTTTATTCAATTCACAACTACTATATGCCAGGTGCTTTACATATTGTACCTCTAATTAACCAGGGAAACTGAGGCTCAGTCAGAGTAAATAACTTGTCCTAGATCATGCAGTCAGTGGTAACAGAGGCAGGATTTGAATCCAGGTCTCTCTGTAAAGCCTGGACCCTTTCTGAGGCCTGCATCTACCTGTCTGTTCTCAGTCAGAATCGGCCCCTCTGTTCCTCCCTCTCCACCGAGGGGATGAGGGGTCCAAAAGAAGACAGAGGCATGCTCAGAGCAGATGGAACAAGTGGGGGAACAGCGGGCTGGGGCAGTTGGCAGACTTCCAGAGGAGAGGTGCATAGAGGAGCCTCAGGAAGAAGGGAGAGGGACTGTCGAGTGAAGGAAGGAAGGACTGAGGAGGGTGGCTGGGCCTCTGTGGCCTCTGACTGGGGAGGGTGGCTGCATGGCTGTATGCAATGTAGCAGAGAGTAACAGAGACGGTAGAAATTGAGGCCTGGTGGCTGAGCCCCCAAAGTACGTGTCCCCTATGCCATCAGCAGCCCATCTGCCTGCTAGAACAGGTCCTGCTAGAACAGGGCTCTCAGTCCCCAAGGAGCTGAAGTGCGGGGCAGCCGAGCACCTCCAGACTGTGGAATGTGTCGGGGCTTCATTCCGTGAGGCACCTCCTCCCCAGCAACAGGGAGGGGCACTAAGCCCCTGGGCTTGTGAGGAAGAGAAACTCAGTGGGACTCCAAAGCGGCCCACCGAGGGGCCTAGAGGGGCAGGCCCAGAGAAGGGGATGCCTGACTGAAGACTCAGGAGCAGGGCAGAGTGAATGGAAGAGACCATATGGGAGGAATTAGGCTTAAGGGTACCATGGGGTTGGGGGTTCCTTGCTGATCCGGGCTAGGACAGAGCTCCTGGAGGCACAGGCAGGGAGAACCTCAACAGCCCTACTCCCAACCCCACCCCCCAGCTTCCCCAGGACCAACCCAGTGTCAGGAGAACCCCGGCAAACCCCAAGGGCCGTCAGTTCCATGTGGCCTTCCCTCTAGGACCTTACGCCAGGAGAGTGACCAGTGTCATTTGCAGGCCCCCAGGCCTCATAAAGGCCTTTTGCAAGAGGGAGGTACAGAAACTACATCAAAGGAAAGGACAGAGCAAGGGGCCTTGGGACTGGGTGAGGAGACCCGGGTCAGGAAGGGAGAGGCTGCCCCAAGGAGGCAGGGGAATGCTCAGGATGGCTTCTCTAAAGTTCCCTCCCGTGCCTGACCCCCAGGAGCGTTTCTGTGCTAAAGTGCAGACCAGAGTCCCCCTTCTCAGGAGGACCATGACCTCCGGTGCTGGGAGGGCCTGTGGAATCCTTTTCAAGCCTACTTGATACCTGGGTGATTTGTGAGGGAAAAGGGGGGATCCTGGGAAACAAAGGAAAATAGTCCCTGCCAGTGGGTAATTGTGACAATTAAAGTGTCTAAAGCATCTAGTAGGTGCAACAGAAAATAAGGGATCCTAACACCCATAGTCAGGGTAGAAAACAGGCTGGCAACTTCTCTTCTTACCCCAGGGCAACCGAGCAGGGGACTGGGCCCGAATGCTCTGGCTCTGGCCAGGGCGGGCTAGCCGGGCGCATTTGCATGTCATCTGCATGTGCTCTGTCTGGCTACCAGCACTGTCACTCCTATTATCTCTTCTGAGCCTCTAGGCCCCACGTTCTCTGTGGCTTCTTCGTGGCCCTTCCTAGACTCCTGAGACTGGAGGCTCCCGGAGGAAGAAAAGAGCCCAAGCTGGGGACGGGGGTCGGAGATGGGACCCAGCCTTTGAAAAGGGCCTGAACTTAGACGGAAGGCCTGAAGCCTGGCTTAGGGCGACCCCTACAGGGTGTTCCCAGGACGGCAAGCGAGGCTCCTCCCCGCGCCCCGTGGGCGCAGCCGCCCGGGCCTCTGTGCCTCCCACGCGCCCGACTGCTCCTGGGCACCGGAGTTGGGGGCAGTCCCCCGCCAGATCCTGACACAATCCAAAAGCTCAGATCCTGCCCCCAATTAGCCAAGGCCAGAGGGTCAACTTGGGCTGTAGCAGGGGTATTTGGGAGTGCTGGGCTGTCAGCAACACCCCATCTGGTGTGCCACACCCCATCCTGCATCCCAGAAACAGGCGGATAGTGCTTTTGAAAGCATTTGGGGAACAGAGAGGATTGTGAAGAAGTGGGGAAACCCTCACACAAGCCTGTACTGTAAGTAGACCCGCCAGGGTCTTCCCAGCTGGGGCCTCACCCACAGAGAATGAAGCCACAGGGACTAGGCTGCGGCTAGCTGCACTGAGGTCCGGCCAGGGCAGGACTCCCCACAGTAGCAGGGCTCTTGGGGGCCCTGAAAGACAACTAGCTCCAACCCTCCTGGTCAGCCAGGAGGGGAGAACCGGGGAAATGCAGTGACTGCAACATTTGACTGGGCGAAAAAAATGTCAAAAATGCTCTGAGCCTGCAGTTTGCTTGTTGACATCTGCGTGTGCTCACCGCCCACGCTTTCAGTGCCGTTGGGCTCCCTCCACCCGCCCCTGCCTTGGCTGGGCGTGTGAATGGGGGCAGAGGAGAGGGCAGGGCAGAAGGGTGTGTGTGTGAACAAGTGAAGTCATTCTTTCTGGGTGGTTCCTTTTAATTAACACCCTGAAAAACTCCCAGCCAGCAAAATTAGGTCTTGCCAACTCCCTACCCTCCTGGCCCATCAAGGCCCTGGGGGTAGAAGGGGGCAGAAAATCTGAGAGCAGGAAAGGAAGGGGTCTGTTGCAGGCTTGGGCATTTGAGCTTTCCCAGTCCTCTGAAGACTCACTGGCAAGACACAGCCACACTTGAGGGCCAGCTGGCCTCCAGGAAGCTTGGATCGGCTTCTTCTGGAGCAGGAGAGTAGGAGTCAGAGCCGTCCCCTCGCTCCCAGCTCCCACAAGATGACCAGCCCCTGAAAGTATCCAGTGTCCCAGCCCTGAGGTTCCACTATGGGTCCAGGCCTGGGCAAAGCATTCAGGCCTCCCTCTGGCCATTTCAGTTGTACCCAGCATTCAAAGCAGAGTCACCTGGTCCCTCATGGCCAACCCCAAGAATCTAATCCCCAGGGTGGGAAACAGCAGGTTATTCCGTGAAGGGGTTGGAGCAAGCCTCATCTATCATCCCTCAAAAACCCCCACCCCACAGTCCAGAGGCCACCCCTGGACTTTTCCATGTCCCTCCATACCTCCCAGAGTCAGACCCTTCTGGTCTGATGTGTTCACACTTCCATCTGTGGCACATGCCTCTCTGTTCCCTGGATCTCCCTGTTCCCTCCTCTCCTATCAGGCTGGAGTTCCAGAAGACAAGGCCTGATCACCTCCTCGCCCTGGTCTCCAACCCCAGCTTCTAGGACCAGAGGGCCATGGGAGGGCTGCAGACCTGGGACTGTGAAAATGACATGAGGTGGAGGGGACTGAGGCTTGGGGCCCTTCTGAATGAGGGGACAGGAGCCCCAGGTTTGATTGCACTGCTGCTTCTACAGAATCAGTGTGACCAGACATGGGGCCTTCCATCTGGGTTCTGGACTCAGGAACCTCGGGTTCCCTTATAGTAAAACTTGCTTTTATGGTTGTTGCGGGGGTTGCTGTTTTCCTTGGGTGCTGTTTGTGTGTGTGTATCTATGTGCAAACACACCTGGTCCTTGCATATGTCCCTGTGGTGCCCGGATTGTCCAGCATCCTAACGTGTTAAAGGGGGAAGGGGGCTCCAGCGTTATGGCAAAGTACAAAGTGGGTGTGGCCATGGCTTCACTGGAAAGGGCTCTCACTCCCAAGCTGGGGCAGGGGTTCCTTCCTGTGTTCCCTGAGACCTGAAACCAATTCCAAATGTCCCCAGCTCTGGGGAGGGGGGAGCAGGCAAGACTAGGGATGGGGACCACAAGGCAAAGTGCGGGGCAGCTCAGTTGTGCCACATGGGTGAGTTCCCAAGAGCTGCTCTCCACACTCTGTAGGTGACACCACTATGCTGGATACGCAAAAATGCAAGAGGGTAGATCTCACGTAAAGTATCTTACCACAAGAGAAATAAAACAAAGTATCTGAAACCTGTCCAGAGCCAGGGTATCTGAGCCCAGAGCGGTGTTCCCAGCTGCACATGGTGTCCTCTGGCTGTTTCCAGGGCCCAGCAGGCAGATTCCCACAACCACTACCCTCCATTATCCACTAGCCCAGAGAAGTGGTGGGGACAGGACTGCCCCTGCCCACCCCCAAGCCTTCCCCAGGAAGCCAGGCCATCGTGTTCCTCCCCACCAACCACAGAGAGCTGAAATCCCTGGGGGCAGCCCACTCTGGGGCTCGGGCTGCCAGGAGAGGGTGGGGGCTGATTTCAGGTGACAGTGGAGAGAGGATGGGGTGACTGCTCTCGGGGGACTGAGAGGGGTGTGTTGGAAGAATGAAAGCGTCCTTTCCCTGGGGCTGAGTGGGAGCCAGAGCAGAGCGGCTCCGCCTGACGCTTTGGCCTCCGCCCCCCGCCCCACCGGCCCAGCGGAGCTGACTGTTCCCATCACACCCTGGGCAGTAAAACTTGCTTTTATGGTTGTTGCGGGGGTTGCTGTTTTCCTTGGGTGCTGTTTGTGTCTGTGTATCTATGTGCAAACACACCTGGTCCTTGCATATGTCTTGATGTCTGAGGCTGTGTCTGTGTGTGTGTATCTCTGTGCACTGGTGTGTGTCCATGAGTGTGCTGGTGTAGCGATAACCTATGTGGGTCTAGTGGATCATCATAGTTATTCTTTATTGAGTTATCACAGTGTACTGGGCACCCTCCAGCTGTCATTCCCTGTAATCCCCACAACCGGCCTGTAAGAAGGTACTCTAGCTATGTGCATTTTACAAACAAGGAAACAGTTGGAGAGATTTGCTAACAGACCTAAAGTCAGGTGACTAGTAAGGGACAGAGCTGTGACATTTGCCTCTCATGCTGAAAATATCTGTGCGTGTTAAATGAGAATCTGGGCATCACGTCTGCACACCTGTCTGTGTCCTCATGGTCTACACCTGCTCGGGTGAATCTGTGCATACCTGTGTGTGTGTCTGTGTAAAGGCCCAGGCCCTGGCCAGGCCAGGCTCAGTAACTGAGGTCACCAGAGCCTGAGGAACAGTGACCCTACAGAGAATAGTGACTGTATTTTCTGAAGCAGAAGCAGAGCGTGTGGTGCGACTGACTCCAGGCAAAGAACTTCTGCCATCGAGTCTGTTGCAGGAAACGCCAGTATGAAGCCAGCACAGCCCCTTGGCCTGGGCAACAAGGGGAGTCTGCCCCCTCTGAGGAGGGGCTGAGTGCCCTGCAGAGAATCTGTGAAGAGCTCAGAGGGCAGCAAGAAGGAGGCAGTCTCCCCTGGCACCTGCAGGGCCACCCCAGCCCTGACCAGCAACCAGGAGCTCAGAGAGGGGGATCCCCGGGGGAGGACCTGGCTCCTTGGCTGGGAGCTCTCTTTCCTGAGATCCCCATGCTCTGTCCCCCACAGCCTCTCTCCAGAGCAGCGACCCCAGGTCCACTGGGGCTGCAAGGGCTGCTGGGAACTGGGCAGCAGGAAGCCCGCGGCAGGCGGCAGAGGCGGGGCCAGAGAGGTAGGCCGGGTGGCAGCCACCGATTGGCTGGCTCAGCGCTCCCACGGCAGCCTGCGGCCCGGGCAGCTCCGGCGGGGCCCCTCTGCGTGACTCACCCTCCTTCACCCCACCCATGGGGCTGGAAGAGTGCCCAGCCACTTCCACCCAAGACCCGCCCGCTAAGCCGGGACAGCCTGACTCAGCAGAGGGAGCTGGCCTGGCGGCCGCCCTGTTTGCCTCCTCCCCAGGGGCGGGGGACAGGGTGTGGTGAGGAATGTGTGTCCATCCCTGCGGAAGAATCGGGCCCTGTTCGGGGTAGGCAGTCTGGTGGTGCTCTTCTGGGGTATCCGAGTGTTTGTCCTTGGGGTGGTAGGGACTTCAATCCCTCCAAAATGGGACGCTGCGTGTCATCTTTCTGGGGGTGTCTCTGGGTTCCCCTCTCTCGGAGCTTTTGGCGTCTCCATATTGGTCCTTTGGGGCTGTGGCTCCGTGAACACCTTTTCAAAATCATCTCTGCACCCCTAAACAACCCCCTCCAAACACAGCCTGGGTGCTTCCTGTAAGCCCCTGTCTGAGAGGCGTTCAGGGCCGGGGCCTCAGAAAGGTCCGCACAAGTCTGGCAGGGCTACATGTGGGGCGTTTTCTGGCTCTGGCCCTGCCCACCTCTGCACTGCAGGCCCCGAAGGTCAGAAACCAGGTGCTATCTTGCAGATCAGGCTCAAGATACCCTCTCCGAGCCCTGTGGCCCTTTCCCACAAGATCTCACAGTAATCTCGAAGTGAACTCAAGTGACCTCACAGTGAGCCCTTGAACAAAAAGGGGGCCCACATTTGTCAGAGATCTATACTAGGAGCATTACAGTCACCTCATCTATTGCTTCTCATAGGAATTACAAAAATAAACAGAGGACAAACTGAGGCATATAGGGGCAACTTGTTCGGGATCACACAGGTGCAGTATGTGAGAACCTGCGTTTGAACCCGGGTCTGTCTGGCTCTCAGACATGCTCCTTCCATTGGCTGTGGCGGCGCCCTGAACCCGCTGGCTGGTGGGGGCCTGCCCCTGGCCCCATTATACTGGCAGACTTAGGGGGAAACAACAATCCCACAGGGAGGCCCAGCTCTCAGCTTTGCCCAGGAAGCCTCCCTGCTGGCTGTGAGGAGTGAACAGCACATGTGGGCTTTGGACAAGGCGGCCGGGCGTGCCTGGGGACGCGGCTCCCAGCGGGGTGGGGGCTGAGGAAGGGTGCTGTCGGCTTGACGCACACGCTGCCTAGGACACACACGTGCCCGGTGACCCTGGAGCCCTTGCCCATAAACACACATCCTCGGTGGTTTGTGGGGGCTGTTGCACACACACACACACACACACAGGAATGTGTGGCACACTTTCACGTGCATGTTTCACATGCTGTGCACGTGGTTTTTAGGACGGCTGCAAACCTAAGGCGTCAGTGGAGTGGTTACACACAGTCACAATGGTTTGTGGGTCATCACACACACCCACTGTCAGACCCACCAAAATGGAGTGATGGGAAAGTGGGAAGGCTATTTGTGGATTTGTTGCAGAACAAAAACGGTCCAGGACCTGGGAAAGTCCCGACCCAGGAAGCCCAGGCCCCACCGCTCCCCAGACCCACTCACCCTGGACAGTCAGTGCCCCCTGCTCTCCGGGCCCAGGGCCTGAGCTACCCACGTATACACACAGAAACAAGCACACACACACAGGCCCTGGAGAGAGCTTGCACTGACTCAGACGGGTGTCTCCCACAAAGATGACATGCAGAAAGCACACGGGCCTGTCCGGTGAAGGTGCTCACTCACACAGCGGTCCTGTGGGCACACAGCCTTTCCACGAACACATCCGTGCAAGACCTTCCCACACACATGCATGGGCACCGATCACACACACACACAGAGCCACCCGTGGCCCTCACACAGCCCCGTGGATACACTCACGGAACAAGATGGCAGCTACAAAGGATACGCAAATCAGACACACACACAATAACAGGAGGGGCGGGCGCAGACACACCTCCCCCAGCACAGAGGGCATCCCGCCACACAGACCTCTGCCCCTCAACCCTCCATCTTGGCAAACAAGGCCCAGGCTTGCCCCGTCGGCTCTCCTCCTCCCCGGCTTGAGCCAGCCCCTGCCCTGCGTGCCTTGGCCTGCTTGGGTGCGGCCCCGCCTGCTCCAGCACCAGCTGCCAGCTCAGCACAGGGCAGGTTGCCCGGTGCCGCCGGCCGCTGCTCCAGCACGTCGCGGGCCCCACCCTCTCCTCCCAGGCCTGCTGCCTCAGCATCTGGGCCCCAGCCTGGGCTCCACCTCGCCCATTTCTTCAGACAGTGGACAGGATAGCTGATCCCCAGAGCTGGGGACCCAGAGGAGGGGCCCCCCGGCAAGAAGGGGGGAGACAGTCCACCCACAGCTTCCCACCACCCCCTGGTCGCCTCCCCTTCTTCAGACTGACCGCTCCTCACCAGTATTGGACCCCCACAGTAACAGGGAACCTCCTGATTGCAGTGAGCAAACACACCCAGAACCCCGACTCTGTCCACATTGTCCCCTACCCCACAGACATCTGTCCATGCACATGGGCTTTCACACACACGCACACCACTGGCCCTCCTCACAGTGCCACAGCTCCTGCCCCGCACACACCACCACGCACTCAGTCATCCACTCCCAGCACAGCACCCAGAGGCCAAGCACCACCAGCCACACAGAACCCCATCACACACACAGGCCTTCATGCAATCTCCATAAAACAGACATGGTATAAAACAGGGCCCCGGGTATGTCCAGTCGCACACACTTGCACGGCATCCCTAGGCATATTTAATTGTCCCAAACAGTCATGCTAGCTCTCCCCAGGATTGCTGGTTCCAGGGGCGCAGGTCTCTGCACTCCCCCCGACCTTGTGTTGGCAGTTCCAGGACATTGTAGTGGACTCCTGCTCTGTCCCTAGTCTGATGCTGGGATGAGCCTAGCTGGGCAGAGCGCTGGGAGATGCCACCCCTGAAGCCAAGCCCCTGCACAGACTGGCCCTGGGCATGGGCAAGAAAAACAACATTGGCCAATGGTGATTTGAGCCAAAGGCCTTAGGGACCTGAGGTGGACGGGAAAGAGGAATAGGCCCTGGGCCTGCTGCCCAAGGGGGGGCATGCAAAGGCCTGACAGACCCAGTGGTGGAAGAGGGGCAGTGGTGACATGGTGGCAGAGGCATGAGGGATAAAGCCTGTGTCCAGTAAGGCCCCTAGAACAACACTGGGGAGACCCAGAACCTAGAGGGGAAACAAGCAGAGGTCTGAAGGCCCCCAGACACCCCTCCCCATGCCTCTCTCTCCCCTCTCTCCCCTTGAGAGCCAAGCCAGAGGCACATAAAGCCCCCCTGGGCCTCAGGGGCTGGCCCTGCCCTTCCTTGGTGCGGACGCCGGAAGCATGGTGTGCCCAGCCTGCGTGCTCGTCAGACGGCACCCTCACGACATGAATCCTTCTCTGTGTGTATGTCATACTGGAGTGAAAGTATTTTTTTAAGTAAATGCCCCACTGCATATGGAGCTCTGTGTCCTTCTCGATGTGAACCATCTGCCTGTGCCTGTCCGTGCCTGTCCACGCCTGTGCACGCCTGTGCGCATACCTCCCAGGTGAACGACTGCGTCTGCTGCCTCTGTATGTGCACCTACCACACACACGTGCGCACACCCCCGCGCCCCACCCATCCTTCCCTCTGTGGTGGTGAGGCTGCAGCTAGCGGTGGGGAGGAGGATGCGGCCATGCCTGCCTTTCATTTAAACAATAAATATTTGTGATCAGCCGCTCTGTGCCCGACACAGGGATACAGGATGCATTCCAGACATACTTGGGCCTCACCAAGCTCACCATCAGCTGGGGGAGATGCAATGTGGTTAGAAGGGCCCTGTGGTGGAATGCGGGGGGGTGGGGGAGCCCAGCCTTGGAGGGGTTGGGGGGGATTTACAGATGGGCCAGACAGGAGGCTCACGTTGCAGGCAGAGACAGAGCACACACAGAGAGGTGAGGGTATGTGGCTTCGTCCAGGAACCTGCAAGGAGCTCTGCAGCCAGAAGGGGCAGGGTGCCAGGGGAGGGTGGGGTTGTGGCTGCAGAAGTGGTCTTCAGCCAGGTCAGGCAGGGCCTTGAGTGCCAAGCTCAGCGGTTGGGGTGTCTCCAAGGAAGGGATTTGGGCCAAGGTGCTACATGATAAGAATCAACCCAAAAGCCCAAAAGGGTGCTGTGGAACAGAAGCTTTGACGGGGGTAAGGACACCCTAGCTGTCACCCTGGCTGTATGCAGAGGCGCAATGACTTCCCTCTCTGAACCCCCGAAACAACAGGGTACCAGGCCTCTGAGCTGCCAACCCACAGTGGCGGCTGCCTTCTGACAGAGCGGTTGTCCCCTCCTCCAGAGCCAGGAAGCTGGGCTCCCACACCTGCTGCTCACATCCTCCCGGGCCCTGTCCACCTCCTCTCCTCCCACTTTACCCATCAGCCCCTCCTCAGCATAGCTGTCCTGCTCGGGCCTCAGCCCCTCTGCTGAAGGATCCTGCACCCTGCCCGAAAGGCAGGAGCCAGCCAACAAGCACCTAGCAGTGTGGCGCCCTCTAGGGGAGCCCCTGCAGCCTCTCACCTGGAATTCAAACCTCTGCAGAGTAGCGGAGGACACACCCCCTCAGGAACCAGGCTGTCCCTCTCTACTCCTCAGTGCCCTGGGCCCCCACTCCCCACCACCACAACAACACTGGCCCCTAGATTGCCAGGTGTGTAGGACACAGGGGGGTGGGGACTAACATCCACCCTAAGCTCCACTCACCCTGCCCCTGGGCAACATCCCCCAGAAGGACGGGAGCTTCCTCTGATTTGCACAGAAGCACCCTGTGGGCTTGTACTGGCCTGCTCCCCAGGGACCTTCCAGGTCTGTCTCCTGGAGAGGGCGGCCCTGGAATGCAGCAGGCCCTGCGCCAAGGAGCTTGAAAGCAGCTTCTTCCCCTCTCCTCTGCTACCCCCCAGTGGACACCTGATGTACCTTCTGTTTGCTCAGATCCAACCTCTCTCCACTACAGCCCAGTCTACGTGCCCCGTCAGAGGTCCAAACAGGCTGAGCAGCAAGCTGCAGAAAAGATGAAAATCCAGGGCTCTGTGTCCCTCGGGTCCTCACCACTGCGCTGCCAACTAGTGCTGATACTGGACTCTCAAAGTCTGGCAGATGGAGGCAGGAGATGGTGTTGGAGATTTTGTTTCTCGTTTCATCTGCTTCCCTTCTGTCCCTACTATGGTGGTGTGGGTCCTACGCTGTGGGAACCAAGTTAACCTTGTCTCTCTGACCTCAGTCTTCCTACTTTGAACCAGAACCCAAAGATACGTTTCCTGTGGCTTGCATGGTCTTGTTTTCTAAATGTTTGAATTAGCTGTCAACATTTAAAAATGGAGATTTCATGCAAAAATCCAGATTTCTGATTTCTGTTGCAACTTTTAAAGTTCTGAGCACTCTGGGACCACATTGCTATGTGTCTACATGGGCACAGGCTGATAAAGAAGCTTCCCTGGGCCTGGCCCCAACATCTGGGTAAGTGGGAAAGGGTAAAAAGGAAAGGCACAGCTCCCCCGCTCTTCTGACCCAGCTCCATCCCACCCCTTGTCACACATTTGGAGGAGCCATGGACACTAGGACAACACTTCCAAGGGTCCAGCAGAAATATAATGTGAGCCACAAATGCAAGCCACATATGATTTCATAAAGCGAAAAGAAATGGGTGGAATTCACTTTAAGAGTGTATTTATTTAACCTAATATAGCCAAAATATTATTTCAACATGTCATCAATATTTAAAATTATTATACTCTATTTTCATTTTTTTTCTCACACTGCCTTCAAGTTCTAATGTGTATTTTATATTTGCTGCACATCCCAAATCACATTTTAAGCCCTCAGTAGCCACATGCAGTGACTGACTAGACAGGGCAGATCTAGGTATTTCCTCACTGCCAAGCCAGTCATCCTTTGGCCACCATCAGGAATGGTCTGCAGGAGGTGGGGTCCAGGGAAGAAGCCCAAGCAGTTCCCGGAAGTGATCTCAGGGCCATCTGGACAGGGAAGGGGAGCATTCAGGGGTGGGGAGGGTTTGGGGGGGACAGGCTCTGGGTGGACATGCTCTTCTGACCCCTTGGACTCGTCACCAGGAGCAGCGGGGCACAGCTAAAAGGCAACACAGCAGAACCTAGTAAAACAAGAGCTCCATGGCAGGGACGCCTCTGGCCCAGGCATTTTAAGTAATTCTAGTTTGCCACAGTCCTTACCATTCTCTTTTGCAGTCCCAGCAATGAAGCCAAATGTCAGACGCCATTTCTATACTTGGGCCATCTTCTAATAGAGATAAAAAGAAACTTTAACCATCCCTATGTGCCCATCTTTCAATCTACAGTGGGAGAATGAAAGATGGGCATGTTCCAAAGTAGAAAGCATAGTTATTTGTGAACATGAAGAATTTTCTCGTGGTTTTCCTGTGCACACATTGTGTGTCTACTATCCACAGTTCCTTACCCCGGACCCACTCTTCTTTTACTTTGGCTGTCTGGCCTCTGTTGGCATTTGAATTTTGACCTCCTAAACCAAAAAAGCCTACAATTTGTCTACATTTCACAGTCCCAATAAGCCCTAAAGGTAGTCTAGTAGCTGAAGAAATGTCAGGGGAAAGGTCCAGAAGGCAGGAGGAACAGGCTACGGCGGGCAAGGTGTTTGGCTGGGAACTCCCCACAATGCCCACCAGGGGG
>JAQQAC010003639.1:2664566-2678886 GCA_029783875.1 Phataginus tricuspis | reverse complement strand
CCATTCCCTGCCTTGGACCATGGCTTCCATACGAAAAGATCATTTATATATGGCTGGCTGGCGTAAATGAAAGGGTCTGCTTGGCACCAGATGTGGGCAAGTCAGAGGCTGTGGCCACCCCAGGCCTCATGGGAATGCGCCGATCTGTCACAGATACAGCCCACTCTTGGCGCAGCCAGTGTGGCCAGACAACCTGGCTGGGAAGCTTTGGCTTGGGGAAACCAGTCTGTTTTGGTGAAGCAAAGAGCTGAGAGTGGAACAAGAAAGAAGAGGGTACAACAGCTAACCCCCAGCCCACCCTGGAGAGAAGACTCAGGGATGAAGGGCGCCCATCAGAGCTGGAAGCTATAAATGCCCAGGTATCTAGGCAGAGCCTGGGATTAATCACCCACCATAAAAGCAACACACCGACTGGGGTGGGGGAGTCTCTTCAAAAGTGAACTTCCCCAAAGCTGCCTTCTGTACCCTATCAATAAAACATTAATTTCAGCCCTGCCCACCCAGGCCCTACCTGCTGGAGTAGAAGGAAGTAACAAGCAATAAAAAAATAAAATAAAATAACCTGAGTGTCAGTTTCCTCCTCTAATATTAGGGATTGGTCTAAACAGCCTCGGACATTTCTGACTCCCCCACCAACATCAACAAAAGTTTATGATTATATACATGACTCAAGGATTCTAAAGAATTTGGCTTCAGGCTGAAAACAATCAGGATTTTCTCCAAAGGGTAGAAGCTAATGATGGCTGGGTCCTACCTAGGTACAGATAAATATAAAGCTAGGTGCCTGCCCTTGGGCACACAGGAACCCGGTGCTCTGGCAGAACAAACATGCCCATCCCCCCGTGCCACACGTCCCCTCTATCCCCACACCCCCTCACAGCTAGTCAGTCACTCTCCTACCCCCATCTCTCTCTCTCTCTCTCTCTCACGCATGCACAGACGCACGCACACACACAGTCGTATCATCCACACACACACATACACATTATTGCTCAGAACCCTTGATTCCAAGTGACTGAGACCCAACTCAAATGCGCTTAAGCATAAGAGGTCATTTATTTGCTCACACAATGGAAACCTCAGGGGAGCCTCTGGCTTTTGACATAGCCAGAGGAAGGGCTCCATGAGAGCATTAGTACCATCTCTCTCTACTTCTCTTGACTGTTTTCCTCCAGGTTAGCTTCCTTCTGAGGCAGACCACCTCCATGTCGTGGCAAGGATGGCGGCCAAGGGACTGCCTCTTTCCCAGTCCTTTCTGCTGACTTTCCCAGGCCGAGTCTCACTGGGCTGAATTAGGGCACATGCTCCGCAGAATACTCAAATTTTGACTAGATGGGTTCATGCAGCTGGTTGCTGGAAAGGGGTGGTCATCCCCACCCAAACTACATAAAAAGGGGGCAGAAAGGTGTTTCACCAAAAAAGGAGGAGGAGAGATGTTGACAGATAAGAACAACAGATGTTCATGACTTACACTAACCCAAATGTATTCGAGGAAGATGCGGAAATCTAGAAGGCTGCAGGGGCATAAAGATACCAGTGTACACACTGAGACCTTGTATGAATGTAAATACTGCCTGGCCAAAGTCTATCTTCTGTACCCTATCAACAAAATGTTAATTCCAGACAAATGAGTTGTTCAGATGTATGCTGTAGGACTTCAGGGGGAGGGAAGGGCTGTTTAAAATGGGTTTAGGCTTGATTGAGTTGAGTTTAGAAAACAGACATGGATGGAAAGATCTGAAAATGCAATAAGTCATTGCACAGGAACGGGATTCCCATGGAACAGAAAGACTAGGTGGTGAAGAGGCAGGTGGGGACTGAGGGGTCCAAGGCCAGAGTTCATCCTGTAGGTTGCAGAGGCCAATGAAGGTGGGAGACAGAAGGGTGACATGGTTAAAGCAGTGCTTTAGGAAGATTAAGTGAGCCGTGGTATGTAAGTTAGGTGGTAGGTGCAAAAACTGAAGGCAGGAAACTAAAAAGAGGGCTAATGCAGAATGCAAGTGAGCAGGCCTCTGATGTGGTAGGGGCAGTGAGGCAAGAAAGACAGGGATGGAATCAAGAAGAAAGAATAAAGTAGATGTGGCAGTTGATTGCAGGGCCGAGACCAAGGTTAAGGGAAGCAAGAAGGTGACTCAGATGCACTTGTGGTAGCTCCCTACTGGACCCTAACACCTTCGGCTCCAGCCAGACTGGCACACGTGCTTGCCATGAGCCACTGGGTCGACCCCTGCCATCGAGTTCATCCCACCTGCATCAGACCACAGCTCCTGTGGACAGGGCAAGGTCATCTAGCATCTAGATCCAGTTCCTATCTCTGTGCCAGCCTTTGACTGATGGGGTGCTGGCCCAGAGCAGATGCCACTGAATAGATGTGCAGACCCTCCCCTGGTGATGCAGTTTACGCTCGCTCCCTTACCTTTACTCATTACACACGCGCACAAGAACACCTTCACTCTAGCAGCAGCATGATAAGACACCATAAAACCCTCTGTGGTCCTCAGTAGCAGACACAAGTGTGGGAGAGCCCATTTTCTCTCCCCGCTGATCATGCCACACCTGGAGAACAGTGTTTGGCTGGCTCTTATCTGACGCTTAGGAGAGACCTGGAGTCTTAGGAGGAAACTGGAGCCTATACAAGGAAACACATGGGAAGGGGAGGAGAATAGAAGCCACATTCTGCACAGACACAGCTGCAGGAGCTGGGAGTGCAAGCCCTGGAGAAGAGATACCAACTCCCTGCTGGGAGGAGAAAGGGACATTCATCAGCATGGCCAGAGGGCTACCACTCGAACCAGTAAGAAGGCGGTCCGGAGAGGGAGGTCTGCACACTTCACTTCACCTCATTTAAACTCAGAGAGGCACTGCCAAGCAGGGAGAGAAAAGTGCCCACTTCACACAGCTGCCAAGGGAAAAACTTGAATCTGAACCTCGGACTCCTCACTTGTGGGACTGTCCCCGAGCCTGTTCATGCATAGCTACCGCTCTGCACACAGGTAGGACTGAGAGCTCAGGGACCGTGAATGCAATCAGAAGAATTGTGGAGCTACTTCCTAACTGTGTCACATTGGACAAGTTACTTAATCTTTCTGAGGTTCCTTTTCCTCAGCTGAAAATGGAGATAATAACTACCTAAAAGGACTGATATGAACAGTAGATAAGAAAAAGTCCCTGATAGGTGTAGGTTTTCAGCTGCTAGTTTGATTGGATCACACCACCCCTCCCTGCTTATCCCCCTCTTTCCCAAAACCTTCCTCAGTGCAGTTTCCCTTCCCCACCTTCAACACCACCCTCCATGGAATTTATGTTTGCAAATTTGCTTTGTAAGAATTTAAGGCCTGGCATTGCCCCAGCAGGATGGTACAGTGTTTTGTCAATCTTTGTGTCCTCTGCAGTACCTGTCCCATCCACAGGAGGTGCTCAGGTGGGAGAAAGCCCTGGCTCAGAAGGCGTCAGGGTAACTAGAGAGAGATGGCCACTGGGGCTATCAGGAGGAGCCTATAAGGTAGTAATGAAGGCATAGCATGCAAAAATCTGTCACCATGCAAAACAGAAGCTTGCAAATGCAATTCCCAGGGAGCTAGCCATGCAAACTGAGCCCTGCCTATTGACACACACTTCCCTTCCCCAACTTTCAACACAGGGCTCCTTTCCCTGCCCACAATGACAGTGGTGGTGGGAATGATGGTAATAATGATAGCAGCTCTCCTTTACTGGGTTCCCACTAAGTGTCAGATCCCTTTCCATATTATTATTTATTATTGCAAATATATTATTTGCAATCTTAATCACCCAAGACAAAGGTAACATTTTACAGATAAGGAAACGAAAAGTCCTTCAAGACTTGACCTCAAGTCTGGGTGAGTCCAAAGCCTGAACATGCTCTTTCCAGGGATGCTGTCATAGAGGCGAGGCCATTTCTCTCCATCAAGGGAAGCTGTACCATGCAACCCAGGAGACATGACCCAGAAACATGTTTATTTCATTTAGCAATCCAAAAAATATACATTACTTTCATTCAATTAGTATTTGTTGGACCTCTAAATTACTTCTCCTCATTTAAGGATTCTGACAGACTTAGGGGACCTCTCCTCACCAAAAGGAAAGCTCCATCAGGGCAGGGATGGTAACTCCTTTGTTAGCAGCATTAGAGAGTATTTAGCAGGCATTCCATCAACATGCAATGAACGTACTCACAAGTGATTGACTCGGCGGCATCATGCGCATGTCTATAAGAGAGAAGATAAGGGAGAGAATCAGAGCCGCTCAGGTTAAGGAAAGCTCCACTACCTACCAGCCAATAACCAACCTCCCTCCCTATTCCCTGGTCTCTAAGAGCTAAGATAACCCCAAAACAAGACACAGAGACCTAATCATTGGTCTTAAGGCAAGACCACAGACCTGAATCATTGGAATAGGCTGGGCCTGAGCCAGCCCAGGCCAGTTTAGCCTCAGGAAGTGTTAGGCAAGCTCCCATGGCAACAGAATGCAGTGTGCATTTCTGTGTTCCCAGCAGAATTCCAGGCTGAGCCCATCTATTCCCCAAGGCTGTACTGTCCCCTCTCCATCCTTGCCTCCCCAGGTTTCCCAGGTGACCATCTTAGGAACCTAGAGAAGCTTGAGCAGCAGAAGTAGCCTCCAGAACATGAGATGCAGAGGAGGGCCCCACGCAGGCAGAGAGCCATGTCCCTCCCAGACCAGTGCTTCTGGCTCAGAAGTGTCCAGCTGCAGAAGTCAGACTCCTTGGGCCTCTTCCTAGACCCCTAAGCCCATGGTGCCCATCGCTTCCATGTCCAGCCACACTGACCCTCCACCCCCAGCTCCTTCTCCACCAGGGCCTGACCCTGGTCCACTTGGCAGTCAGTGCCTACACAAACTCTGTCCACTCGGGCAGTTCAGCAGACCAGAGACCCTTCTCCTCTCTCTCTGCCCCTCCAGCCTGGCTCCACCCCAGACACCTCCTTCAGGAAGCCCTCCTGGACCTTCCGTCCCAGGCTTCTCCCCCCAGCCCTTCAGCCTGTCTCTGATTGGGTATTCCACCTCTGACCTGGCCTACTAGAGTTGGGTGTGGGTCCAGGCACCCCAAATGGCCTAAGAGTTCCCTTAAGGTAATGACAACTTTTAACCCTTACAGAAACTATGGAATAAGCATTTGGATTAAAAAAAAAAAACTCCATTTCAGAGCTGAGGAAAGAGCCTCAAGGTTAAGAATGGCTTGTGCTCTAGCAGTGCAAATGGGAAAGGCGGACTAGACCCCGTCTGCCTCCAAAGGCATGTCTCACCTGCTTGCCCTCCATACCCCTCTCTCCCCACCCCTTCAAGATGGTACCATATTCCAAGCACACCCCACGCCACAGACTCTTTATGAGCCCCTTTATTCCTAATAATTAAACCTATAAGGGAGGTACAAATAGCTTCATTTTACAGATTAAGATAGGGAATCTTATTATCACCTCACACCAGTAAGGATGGCCAACATCCAAAACACAAACAACAACAAATGTTGGCGAGGATGTGGAGAGAGGGGAACCCTCCTACACTGCTGGTGGGAATGCAAATTAGTTCAACCATTGTGGAAAGCAGTATGGAGGTTCCTCAAAAAACTCAAAATAGAAATACCATTTGACCCAGGAATCCCACTCCTAGGAATTTACCCTAAGAATGCAGCAGCCCAGTTTGAAAAAGAGAGATGCACCCCTATGTTTATCACAGCTCTATTTACAATAGCCAAGAAATGGAAGCAACCTAAGTGTCCATCAGTAGATGAATGGATTAAGAAGAGGTGGTACATATACACAATGGAATATTATTCAGCCATAAGAAGAAAACAAATCCTACCATTTGCAACAACATGGATGGAGCTAGAGGGTATTATGCTCAGTGAAATAAGCCAGGCGGAGAAAGACAATGATTTCACTCATATGTGGAGTATAAGAACAAAGAAAAAAACTGAAGGAACAAAACAGCAGCAGACTCACAGAACCCAAGAATGGACTAACAGTTACTAAAGGGAAAGGGGCTGGGGAGGATGGCTGGGAAGGGAGGGAGAAGAGGGTAAAAGGGGCATTACGATTAGCAGACGTAATGTGGGGGGGGGCACGGGGAGGGCTGTACAACTCAGAGAAGACAAGTAGTGATTCTATAGCATCTCACTACGCTGATGGACAGTGACTGCAATGGGGTATGTGATGGGACTTGATGATAGGGGGAGTCTAGTAAACATAATGTTGCTCATGTAATTGTACATTGATGTACCAAAACAAAAAAAATAAAATAAAAGATAGGGAATCTCAGAAACTAAGAACATTTCCTAACATCACACAGAGCCTCAGTGCAAGGATCAGAATTCAGCCAACTCTTCTAGCTCAGAAACCCACAGCTAGGTTTCCAAGTCCCCTGGGTCTAGCCAGAGATGGGCTGAGAGATGCAGGAGGTAGGAATGCAGATTCTCCAGGCCAGCAAGAAAGCTTCGACCCTGTCAGCCAGCCCCTCTGATAAAGGGAGATGCCTTCCAGGAAGCCTGCTGATCTGGGGAGACCCAGGAACCCCAAGGCAACTGAGCAGTGGCAAGCTTGCTAGCTAACCTCCAGCTCTCCACAGCCGCACTCATCCTGTGAGCCCACACGCCCTCGAGTCCTTTCACTTCTGCAAATTCTACCACCTCCGAAGAGCTCTAGGATTTGTGACAAAGACAAAATGAGATTAAAATTCATTTTCATTTTGAGAATTATTTTCAACAATTCTTGGAACAATGCAGAGTAGCAGAAAAACACAAATTTGGGAATAAAATAATCTGTTTTCTAGGCTCCACTCAGTCTCTAAATTGTTGTGTGACATTGGACAAGTCACTTCCCCTCTCTGAGCTACCATTGTCTCATCTGTATAATGAAGGAGCAGTACCATTTATTTCTAAAATCCCTTTAATTGCATTTAAATTAATTAGCTTTTTAGGACTGTGAATTTCCCAAAGTGATTGCAATGTAGTGAAGACAGCCTTGCACTTGAAGTCATACTTGATTTGCGCTCTCAGCTTTTGTTCTCTCATATATAAAATAAAGTTTATGATGATCATGTTTGTAAGAGATGCTCTTTGCCTCCTTGCAAGTTCCTTACAGAACTCCCATGGTGATGGAAGCAAACCGCAAACTCTTCAACAGTCCACCCTCGCTCCTGTCTGTCATCCCCCTTCCCCAGTTAAAGGGCCCCTGCGACACAGCACACCCTCAACTCTGCTCTGGAGTCTGAGTTCCCTCCCGCTGCAGGAATGGCCAATGAACAGAAGAGCGTCCTCTCCTTTACACAGTGAAAGGAAGGGAAAGGATAGACTGAAAGGAAGGACTGGCCAACCCAAGGAGCAGCAGGAGTAGAAAGGAGTGACCAGGAAAGGGGTTGCAGCTTTGAAAAAGGAGCTATGCTGGGTCTCTTCTCACTCAGACCCAGACCTGGTCAGGCCTACCCAGAAGCCAAGAAACAGAGAAGAGCAGGAGCAGAGGCCTCAAAGGGCAAGGCAGACCAAGGCCAGGTTGGTGACGCGATGACCCTGGGGAGGAGGTGCTGAACAGGGTCCTGAAATTGGTGCCCCCGGCCCCGTAATTCCTGGGGAAGGTTGAATAAACCCTGAGGAACACTACTCCGTGGATACCTAACAGACCGCCTCACTGAAAAGGAGCTATCCTGGGCCATAAACCTTATCTCCCACCTCCAGGGAGCCCGGAGAGCTATTTCTGAGTCCCCTGGAGCTCAGACTGAGTCAGGGCTGGGGCTCAAGGGGACTGGGGGCCTGGGCAGCATGTCTGAGTCATTCCAAAGTGTGTGGTCCATCCGGAAATGAAATGGGAGCAAAGGGAGAGAAGAGATGAGTCAGGATGACTGGTCCCACCAAAGGCTAAGGATCTCAGATTCCTGTCAGCTGGCCCCAGGCTAGAAATATCCCAGATGGGAAAGTTAGGTCCCAGGGCTAAACAACCCTGTTATCTCAATTAGCCCTCTGCTACGGAGCTCAGGGGATCACGCCCAGCTCTTGCTGGCGCCTAGTACGTTCCTGCGCTCTCTGCCACCATTATCTACTTCTCTAGCTTTAAAATCTGCAGTTGACTTTCCTCTCTTAGAGCACAGGAGCAAGGGACACAGTCCTGGCCCCTGTCCTGTTCTTCTCTCCCCCTCCCACCTCATTTCTCTGAGCTGAGCCTTGGGTTGATGGAGGCAAGAGACTTTCTCTGTGTCCCTGAGAAATTCCCCACCTCCCTGAGATGTTCTCTTCTCTTGGCAGGCAGGCAAGAGGGACCTTGGGACGTGCTGGTGCGAATGGCCCCTCTGCAGAGTGGAAAGGGTATGACATCATCACCCCACCTGAGGCTCCTGGACATGTACGCGTCTCCCACTGCCCCCCGTACCTGTCCCTGCCACTTTGCCCACTGGCTCCGAAATGTCCTCTCCCAGTGCCCAGTCAGACAGAATGCCTATGAACACCACTTTGGTCTTGCCACTCCCTAGCTCAGAACTTCCATTGCTTTCAGAATAAAGGTCAAATTCATCTGGCTGCTGCGCTGAGCCTTCCCCGCCTGGCACTAGCTGCCTCCCCGCCCCAGCTCCAGGGCTATGTCCTTCCCTCCCCAGCACCTCCCTGTTACCTGCACCTGCGGAAACCTTCCCATTCCTTCAGGCCCTGGCTCCAGCACTCCACATTCATTCTGCAAACATTTAACGAATGAAAATTATGCACTAGGCACCTCCCCACACAGCCTGTCCCAGACACTACTGCCCAGAAGCTACCACTCCCACAGAGACCCCAAAAAAAGGATCTTTGTTACACCCTGGGGCTGGGTTTCACTTACCTGAGTGCCCCTCCCTGATTGTAAACCTGACATGCACTGAACATGGGCTAATGAGGCAGTCTTCCATATTTTCCTCAGTTGATCCTCACAGTGACCTTGAGTGTTCCGTATCACCGTCCGTCCTTACAGATGAGGAGCTCAGAGAAGTAACTTGTCCAGCAAGTGGTAGTCAGGGCTCAACCCAGGGTCTCCAGATTCCAAGTCCAGGAACCTCATATCAGCACCAAATCCCCTCCCTGAAAAGCAGAGTCACGTTTTACATGTTTCTGTTTCACCCAGCACCCAGCATGGGGACCTTTTTGGTTTGATTCATGGGATGAATGAATTCTACTCTGATGAGTCCTCTTCTCCACTCTGAACCCTAGTTCCTCTCCCCACATTCCTATTTTCCCATCTTCTCTCTTTAGCCAGGGCCCCAAGGATCCAGAAGATAAGGGAGGAGAGAAGCAGTGATTGTTCTCACTGACACCAGGGATCAGAGGTCCCAGGAAACAGCCCAAAGAAGGAAATCTAGGACAGGAAGGCTCCCCCGCCACCTCACCACCTAGTTTGATAGACCAAGTGAGTCCCAGCCCTTCTTTCCATCCCTTACCAAGTCCAGCAGGACATAGGTGGGGCAGAAGGGAGAGAACAGTGGCTGTTCTCTGGCCACCCAGAGAGCAGTGAGGGAGTAGAAATGGGCTTAAATTCAATGACTCACCATCCTGTGCCTTCCCAAGGTAGGGGGGCACCTGGACACTTGAACTTTCAGCCCATCCTAGGGAGACACTTGAGTGTCAGTAAGCTGGAGAGAAGAGAAAGAGGAGTTCTGTTTACAAACTAAGGGGCAACCATGGTAACACAGGCCAGAGCCATCAGGCAGGGAGCAAAGGTCCCGGCCAGAGTAGGGCTTTGCGGTCAGCCTGCCAACCAGGCCAGCTGCCCAGACCAAGCCAGCCAGGACTTCTCTGGCCGAGCACCCTCTTGTGGGCACAGCCTGTCCTGAGCACTGCGGAGGGGCAGTCCTGAGGCAGAAGCCACCCATTTTACAGATACACATGTGTTCCCATCCCCACCTTACCCCTTTCCCTGAGCTTTCTCTCTGGAGACCAGAGACAGGCAGACATAGGCAGTGAACCAGGGGGAGCTCTTGGCCTCTGTACTGGGGCAAAGAAGGAATGGTTTGCTGGGCCACCTTCTCTGAAGGGCAGAGCGTCTTTGTCCGTCAGGGAAGGCTTCCTGGAGGAGAACAAGTTCAGAGCATAAGGACAAGGGTTCCCAAGCTAAGAAAAGGTAGTGAAGGCATCAGAGCAGAAGAGAATGTCTCCTCAGCTGGTACGAGAGACCAGAGACACGCCATCACTCCCTCTCTGCTAGTCACCAGAATTATAACCCGTTGGTGCCCAAAGGTCCCCCATGGCTGCCACCACCGTCCTTAACTGCGCCTCCCTTACCTGTTAGCTACAGCCTTTCCTACCCTTACCTCCCTCTGGGAGGTGGAGGCAGCGCTCCCTGCGATCAGGGCCCGCCTTCCACCTGCGCTCCGGGCCCCACCCACTCAGAGCCTTGCTTCACCAGGTGGCTTCTCTCTCTGGTCTTGCTACTGCCACCCTCATCCCAGATGTAGTTTTCTCCTCTGCCTGTATCCATGCACAAATCCCTTCCTCCTCAAAAAGACAAAGGAAAGAAGAAATGAGGGAAGGGAAGGAGAGAGGGGAATCAGCCTTGACCCTCCACCCCTTTCTCTCCTTGCCTCCGTAGCCAAGCTTCCCAAACAAAGAGGCCATATTCATTCCCATATCTCACCTCATGCTTCCCAGCCACCATCCTTGGGAATGATTAAAACTACCAATGAGCAGCTAACAGCTGATGTGGCATGCTCATTTCAGGTTTTATCTGACCTCCCTGCAATATTGGACTGGACACTACTGACCACTACCTGTTTCTCCAAAGACTATTACCTTGGCCTCCTGACATTTCCTTCAAATTACTTATGATCTCCCTGGCCACTCCTTTCCTGAATCCTCTTTATCTGTCCACCACTGTATCTGTGGTCCTTTATCTTTCTGCTGGGCCATGCACCCCTTTAAAACACTAACGCGCAATCACAGACTGCCGGCATCTCCCTCCCACTTAACTGAAGGCAATCATGCACTGGGGCAATCCACCATCACAGACCAGACTACAAGCCTCTACCTCAACCTCTTTTCTTCTGCCGTCTGCTCCCAGGATGATAGCTCCTAGATCAACAATTCCAGACTCAGGAAGGCTGCAGACCCTTGTTTCCAATCACCACCTGGATGTCTTACCCAAGTTTCAAAGTCAGTAGATTCCAAACTGAAGTCATTATCTACTGCCACCCCCCTGGCCTCACGTCCTCTCATCATCCCTGTTTTGTGGAAGGTATCACTCCCTCCAAAGCAAGAACTCTGGGAGTCACCTGAAGTCCTGGGTTTGGCACTGTAACCTGTCTCATCTGGTTGTTATTGAGGCTTAATAATGTGATATGTGTGAAGCATATACAGTCACACCTGGCATATAATAGGTGCTCAGTAATTGTTTGTTCGTGACTGTTGTTAGTCTTACTATTTCTTTCCCCATACATCCAATTAGACATCAAGACTTGCCAACTCTAACTTCTAAATTTCCCTTGAATCTATTTTCCCCCCTGTATTTTCCTCTCTGCCTGAGAGCTGTGGAGGGGCAGTCCTGAGGCAGAAACCACCCATTTTACAGACACAGATGTGTTCCTACCCCCACCTCACCCCTTTCCCTGAGCTTTCTCTCTGGAGACCAGAGACTAAGTTATTGAAGCTAACTAATGCGACATATGTGAAGCCTTAGTTCAGGCATTCATTATCACATGCCTAGATGATTACAGTCATCTCCAAGCTTGTCCCTTTATATCCTTCCAAGACATCAAGCTGGAATGGTCTTGCCAAGATGCAGTTCTGATCATGACACTTCCCTGCTTCAAGCTTTGAGCTTCATTGTCTCCCAAGATCCTGAAACAGTAGCTCTCGGCCTGCGGTGCATCCTTAGGGAACTTGTTACAAATAGAGGCCCAGATCTCAATCCTAAAGGTATTATTCTGCAGGTGGGGGTGGCACCTGGGTGCCTGCATTCATAATATGTTCTCCAGTGTAGCTGGTGCTAAATAAGGTGAGATCCAGGGAAGCACAAACTCTTTGTGACCTACAAGGCCCTCACAACGTTTCCCAGTTCATCTCTGTCTCTTACTTGTCTCTGCTACCCATTGGCTCTCCATATAGTCAACAAATATTTATTGAGCACCTAATAAATGTAGGCACTGAGAACACAGTAATGAGCAAAGTAGACATGGCCCATGAAGCTTACGATCTAGTTGGAGAGAAAGATAGTGACTTAATAATCATACTAATTAAGATATAAATATAAACTCTTCTACATCATTTTGATGAGAGAAACATGATCCTATGAGAATATGATCCTGTGCTACAAAGGAGTCTGGTCTAAATTTGAATGAGTTAGGGAAATCCCTGAGGAAGAAATACATGAACTGAGATATAAAGGATAAATTAATAGAAAAGTCTGCAGTAAAGGGAAAAGAATGATCTAAATATTAGGACTTGCATGTGGAAAGGCCCTGGGTAAACAGGAGTACAACAAGTTCCACATATTTGTTCTCATCACTTGTATTCAACATTGTACTGGACGTGTTAGCCAGTGCAATGAGTCAAAGAGTCAAGAAAAAGAAATAAGAGGCATATAGATTGGAAAAGAAAAAATAGAGCTGTCTTTATTCACAAAAGAAATGATATTTTATGCAGAAAATCCCAAAGAACTACCAAAAAAAGAGCCAGTAGCACTAGTAAGAGAATTTAGCAAGGTTATAGGATAAATGATCAATATACAAAAATCGATTCTATTTCTACATATTCACAATGACAATTAGAAATTAAAGTTGAAAACAATATCATTTACAACCAGATATAAAATATAAAATACCTTCCAATCTAATGAAATACGTGTGATATTTAATATATGTATACTTAAATACATGTAATACAAAATAGGTGTATACTTAAAACCACAAACCACTAATGAGAGAAATTAAAGATCTATATGAATGGAGAGATATACCAAGTTCACAGATTAGAAGACTCAATATTGTTAAGATACTAATGCTCTCTCTGAATCGATCTATACATGGAATGCAGTCCCAGTCAAAATTCTAGCAGGCATCTACTTAGAAATTGACAAGATGATTCTAAAAATTTATACAAAAAAAGCAAAGGGCCTAGAATAACCAAAACAATTTTCAAAGAAGAAAGGTGGACTCATACTACCTGACTTTAAGACTTGCCACTAATGTGGGGAGTGGGGCACAGGGAAGACAGAGCACGGAGAAGACAAGTAGTGACTCTATGGCATCTTACTATGCGGACGGACAGTGACTGTAATGGGGTATGTGGTGGGGACCTGATAATACAGGGGAAATGTAGTAACCACAGTGTTGCTCATGTGGTTCATAAGATTGTATATCAATGATACCTTCATAAGATTGTATATCAATGATATCTTAATTTAAAAAAAAAGACTTGCCACAAAGCTAGAGTATGATCAAGACAGTAAATCACAGTATCAGCATAAGGACAGATATATACATCGATGGAACATACTAGAGTTCGGAAATAGATTCACACAATGGGTGCCAAGGTAAATCACTGGAGAAAGGATAGCCTTTTCAACAAATAGCAATGGAACAATTGAACATCTTCATGCAAAAAAAAACTAACCTCAACCAATACTTCACATCATACACAAGAATCAACTCAAAAATGTATCACCTAAAACTACACAACTTCTAAAGTAAAGCATAAGAAAAAATCTAGGAAACCCTAAAGACTCCACTCCAAAACTACTAGAACTAATATCTGAATTCAGCAAAGTTGCAGGATATAAAATTAACACACAGAAATCTGTTGTTTTCCTATACACTAATGATGAACTAACAGAAAGAGAAATCAGAAAAACAATTCCATTCACAATTGCATCAAAAAGAATAAAATATCTAGCAATAAACCTAACCAAGGAAGTGAAAGACCTGTACTCTGAAAACTACAAGACACTCCTAAGAGAAATTAAAGAGGACACTAACAAATGGAAATGCATCCCATGCTCTTGGCTAGGAAGAATAAATATTGTCAAAATGGCTATACTACCTAAAGCAATCTACAGATTCAATGCAATCCCTATCAAACTACCAACAGCTTTCTTCAATGAACTCAAACAAATAATTCTAAAATTCATATGGAACCACAAAAGACCCCAAATAGCCAAAGCAATCCTGAGAAGGAGGAATCAAACAGGGGAATTACGCTCCCTGACTTCAAGCTCTACTACAAAGCCACAGTAATCAAGACAATTTGGTACTGGCACAAGAACAGACCCACAGACCAGTGGAACAGAATAGAAAATCCAAACATTAACCCAAACACCTACAGTCAATTAATATTTGATAAAGGAGC
>JAQQAC010003639.1:2626128-2659566 GCA_029783875.1 Phataginus tricuspis | reverse complement strand
AGGACATGAATAGACACTTCTCTAAAGAAGAAATTCAGATGGCCAACAGGCACATGAAAAAATGCTCCACATCGCTAATCATCAGAGAAATGCAGATTAAAACCACAATGAGATATCACCTCACACCAGTGAGGATGGCCAACATCCAAAACACAAACAACAACAAATGTTGGCGAGGATGTGGAGAGAGGGGAACCCTCCTACATTGCTGGTGGGAATGCAAATTAGTTCAACCATTGTGGAAAGCAGTATGGAGGTTCCTCAAAAAACTCAAAATAGAAATACCATTTGACCCAGGAATCCCACTCCTAGGAATTTACCCCAAGAATGCAGCAGCCCAGTTTGAGAAAGACAGATGCACCCCTATGTTTATTGCAGCACTATTTACAATAGCCAAGAAATGGAAGCAACCTAAGTGCCCATCAGTAGATGAATGGATTAAGAAGATGTGGTACATATACACAATGGAATATTACTCAGCCATAAGAAAAAAATAAATCCTACTATTTGCAACAACATGGATGGAGCTGGAGGGTATTATGCTCATTGAAATAAGCCAAGCCGAAAAAGACAAGTATCAAATGATCTCACTCATATGTGGAGTATAAGAACAAAGAAAAAACTGAAGGAACAAAACAGCAGCAGACTCACAGAACCCAAGAACGGACTAATAGTTACCAAAGGGAAAGGGACTGGGGAAGAAGGGCGGGAAGGGAGGGATAAGAGGGTAAAAGGGGCATTATGATTGGCAGACATAGGGTGGGGGGGCACGGGGGGGACTGTACAGCTCAGAGAAGACAAGTAGTGATTCTCATCTCACTACGCTGATGGACAGTGACTGTGGTGGGGTTGGTGGGGGGGACTTGATGGGGGGGTAGTTTGATCATCACGGTGTTGCTCATGTAATTGTGGGTTAATGATACTAAAATAAAATAAATTGTAAAAAAAAAAAAAAAAGAAAAGAAAAAAATCTAGGGATCTTGGGTTAGGTAAAGATCTCTTAGACCGAACACAAAAAACCATAAACCTTTAAAGAAAAATTTGATAATGGAATTTTATCACAATTTAAAACGTCATCTCTTCTAATGGTATTGTTAAGAAAATACAAAGATAAGCCACTGATTGGGAGAAAATATTTGCCAAACACATATTGATTGGTTGACTGATTTAAATGAATCATAGGTCAAAATTTAAAACCTAAAGCCATAAAACTTCTAGAAGAAAACAGGAAGAAATCTTTCTGAGGGGCAAAAAAAAATTTCATATAGGCAAAGATTTATCAAACACGACACCAAAACATGATCTGTAAAATGAAAACTTGATAAACTGGACGTCTGCAAAATTAATACTTCTCTTCAAAAGACACAGTTAAAGAGAATGGAAAGACAACCAGAGACTTGGAAAAAATAGTTGTAAGAATACATAAATGATGTGTACGATGAAGAACGTAAATCTGAATACATAAAAAAAACACTCAAAATTTAATAATAAAAAACCCAGACAATCCAATATTTTTAAATGGGCAAAAGATTTGAATGGACACTTAGTCAAAGGAGAGATACAGATGGTAACAAAAAGCACATGAAAAGATGCTCAGCATTATTAGTCATTAGGAAAATATAAATTAAGACCACAATGAAATACCATTATGCACCCATGAGAAAAGCTATAGTTTTAAAAAAAAAAGGCAGATAATACAAAGTGTGGTAAGTATGCAGAGCAACTGGAGCGCTCATACATTACTGGTGGGAATGAAAAATGGTACAGCTACTTTAGACAACACTTTGGCAGCTTCTTATAAAGTTAAACATACACTTATCATATAACCCAGCATCCAAGAGAAATGAAAACACATATCATCACAAAGACCTGTACACAAATGTTTATCACAGCTTTATTCATAATTACTGAAACCTGGAAACAACCCAAATATCCAACATCAAATATCTCAAATATCTATCTGGTGAATGGATAAACAAATATAGTACCTCCATGCAATGGAGTACCATACAGCAAAAAAAAAAAAGAGAGACAAACTACCACACCTGCAATAACACATGATCACAAAAGCACTATTCTGCATGAATGAAGACAGAGACAGAGGCCACATGCTGTATGATGCACTTTATATGTCATTCTGCAAAAGGAACAACTATAGGGATGGAGAGCAGGTCAGTGGTTGCCGGTGGGTATAGGAGAGGGAGAGGGGTCATATGGAACTCTGGGGCTTCTTGAGGTGATTAAAATGGCTTATATCTTGATTTATGGTAGCAGCTCTACAACTGTATCAATTTGTCAAAACCCATCAAACTGTATATCTAAAAAGAGTGAAGGTTGCCATGTGCAAATTGTACCTGAAGCCCTGCCTGAGTATTCCCTCCTCCCTGAGGTTCTCTACAACCCTAATCCTCCAACACGTTGAACGTAGCTCCATGACGGCAATGGCCTCATCTGACTTGTCTTTGCCGAATCCCCAGAGCCTGGAACACGTCTGGCACAGAGTAAGTGCTTACAGTTAATTCATGACTGGATGAATTATTCCCTCCTCTGACAGTACATTAGAACTTTTCATAGCACCTATTACACTGTCTTTTATTTGCCCAATTGTTTATCCCCTCTAATAATCATATCCTCGATTGTTTTTTTTTTGGTATCTTTAATCTACAATTACATGTGCAACATTATGGTTACTAGACTCCCCATATCATCAAGCCCCCCCACCACATACCCCATTACCGTTACTGTCCATCAGCGTAGTGAGACACTATAGAATCACTACTTGTCTTCTCTGTGTTATACTGCCTTTCCCGTATCCCCCCCACCAACACCCCTGCTACATTATATGTGCTAATTGTAATGCCCCTTTTTCCCCCTTGTCCCTCCCTTCCCACCCATCCTCCCCCGTCCCTTTCCCTTTGGTAACTGTTAGTCCATTCTTGGGTTCTGAGAGTCTGCTGCGGTTTTGTTCCTTCATTTTTTTTTTTTTCCTTTGTTCTTATACTCCACATATGAGTGAAATCATTTGATACTTGTCTTTTTCCGCTTGGCTTATTCCACTGAGCATAATACCCTCTAGCTCCATCCATGTTGTTGCAAATGGTAGCATTTGTTTTCTTCTTATGGCTGAATAATATTCCATTGTGTATATGTACCACCTCTTCTTAATCCATTCATCTACTGATGGACACTTAGGTTGCTTCCATTTCTTGGCTATTGTAAATAGTGCTGCGATAAACATAGGGGTGCATCTCTCTTTTTCAAACTGGGCTGCTGCATTCTTGGGGTAAATTCCTAGGAGTGGGATTCCTGGGTCGAATGGTATTTCTATTTTGAGTTTTTTGAGGAACCTCCATACTGCTTTCCACAATGGTTGAACTAATTTGCATTCCCACCAGCAGTGTAGCAGGGTTCCCCTTTCTCCACATCCTCGCCAACATTTGTTGTTGTTTGTGTTTTGGATGTTGGCCATCCTCACTGGTGTGAGGTGATATCTCACTGTGGTTTTAATCTGCATTTCTCTGATGATTAGGAATGTGGAGCATCTTTTCATGTGCCTGTTGGCCATCTGAATTTCATCTTTGGAGAAGTGTCTATTCAGATCCTCTGCCCATTTTTTAATTGGATTATTTGCTTTTTGTTTGTTGGGGCATGTGAGTTCTTTATATATTTTGGATGTCAACCCCTTATCGGATATGTCATTTATGAATATGTTCTCCCACACTGTAGGGTGTCTTTTTGTTCTACTGATGGTGTCCTTTGCTGTACAGAAGATTTTCGGCTTGATATAGTCCCCTTGTTCATTTTTGCTTTTGTTTCCTTTCATATCCTTGATTATTACCATTTATTTTTATTTATCTTCGTATTCCCAGCTTACTGTGGAACTGAACCAAACTGAGAGGCTTGAACCTGCACTTTGATGGTTCTTCCAGGAGAAGGAGGCACAAGAACACCTATCATGCACATTTAATCCCTGTAACAACAGTTGTGGAAACCAAAGCCCAGAGAAGCTCGCTAACTTGGGCATCTGACTTGACCAAGGTCACTCAGCAGGCAACCAGCAGGGCTAGGATTCTGACTCCAAACCTATGCTCTTTTCCCATCCTCTCTTTTCCTTAGGATCTTTCACTCTGATTTTGAGTACCTTCAGCCACTCTCAAATAATCTGCTGCTCTGACTCTGAACTCGGATAATCCCCTCTCTGACATGCCACATCTCATGCTCCTTTGTTTTCTATGAAGCTGCTGCCACCCATCATGTCGACTCTGGTCCCTGGACTCCTTCTTGTCCACAGAGGTCTTCTGGTTGCCTTTGCTTCCCCACTCAACCCATCCAAGAGTCTGTCGTTTCAGCAGTGCTTTAAACCATGACTCCTTTGCCCCTGAGCTTCCACCACTCCCACCTTCTCATCTCAGTGACGGATCCCCTGGGATACCGACTGTGTCCTGCATGGCTGGCGTCCTCATAGGGCCATGCTGTGTAGCATCCACTGGGACCTCACATCTTCACATACCCTCTCATGCCGTACCTGGGGGTGGGGGGCTATGTATCCCACTGCGTCACAGTCTCCTCCCACTTCTGGCCTCCTCTTCCCATTGGCAGAGAGGCAAAAGCTTATAAAGCTCACACATATCAGATCCCAGCTCTGCCGCCTACTAGTACTCTCACCTCTCAGGTTTCAGCTTGAATGTCATTTCCCCGACGACGATCTCGGGCCTGGTCAGCAGGGCTGCTGCGGGCCTCCATTGTTCCAGGGACTGGCCCTGGCGTCGCACCAACCACACCTCATTGCTGTGTGTTTCACCGTTTACCAGCCTTGCTAAGCTGTACCATCCTGAGGAAACCTTCTGTCAACCTTGCTACCTACACAGGATATCATCCCATTTTCTCCTTTCCTTTCCTAACAAACATCTTGGAAGAAAAGGCTATGCTCTGCCTCCGCGTTGCCAGTAACAACTCACCCCTCAGCCTCCCGCCCGGGCTCCAGCCCCCAACACCTCACAGCACATGCTCCTCTTGGCGGCGGCCTCCTTGCTCTCTCTGTGTATCTACCCTGTGCATCGCCTCTCCTTGAAACTCGCTCTTTCTCCTCGGCTTTAAGGACACCTCTCTGTCCAAGGCCAGCAGGAGCCTGGGCCCCCTCCTGCTCCTCCCCTCTCTTCCCTGTCTCTTCCTCCCCTCCTTGCCTCAGGTCCTCTGTGCAGACTGCACCCACCCCTCTGGTGTGATCCTTTTCCTTAGGCTGTCTCATCCATGCTAGCGTTTCCCCCCAGCCCTCCAGTGGGTGGCTCCAGACAGGGCTGCCATACCTGGTTGTGGAGGCTGGTCAGTGAACAAGGCCATCAGGCCAAGGGGCAAGGAGAGGGTTGCCTTTCTCCGGACTGTGCAAAGCCTTGGCCCTGCAGCGGACTCCCTCGCCCCAGGCCCCTCCTAGGCCACAACCTTGCTTTCCTGGCGGCTCCCAGGCCAGGTCCGCAGACACTGCCGGCAGACCTGCCAGGTCCGAAGCCAAAGGGAGACAGACTGATAGAGACATGGCAATGGATGGGATGAGCTTGAGAGAGGGTCTCAGCCACTTTACTTTTCCATTTCACACCCCCCCCTTCCACAGACTTGGTCTTAGCTGCCCCTGCCCTGTGTCTAGGCTGAAAGAAATAGTGACAAGCAGAGTCCACAAGGTTAGAGGGTAGTGAGGATAAAACAGGGGGGCTGGGACGAAAAGACAGGGGCAAACCAGACAGGATCAGAGATGGGCTGGCTTCTCAGTTGTCAAAGCTCATCCAGGCGGATTGTCTCGTTCCATCCTCATGAAAACCCCCCGAATAGGTAGAACTACTATCCTTATTTTACAGCTGAAGAGACCAAGTGCATGAATTTGCCCAACGTCACCCAGCCAACAGTGGGACCATGAACCCAGGTCTTTCGACACCAGTGCCACGCTCATCCTGCATCCCACCCGCCTCTCAGCAGATCCGAAAGAGGTGCCAGCTGGTGGGGGGCAGCGGCATTGAGGCCTGGGGTCGTGCCTGAGGAGACACCAGGAGTACCAGGGCCAGAAGGGGACGAGGCAGTAAGAGTCAGAGAGGCCATTGCTGGTGGGCGAGAGCTGGCCTTGCCAGACAAGGCTGCAGGAGGGCCCAGGAAGCTGAGGGGGCTGGTAGCAGGGCCAGATTCCCTAAAACCCCCCTTTGAGCTCCAGCACTGGAGATTCCTGGGCAGCCGCGCACTCCTTAACACTGATCTTTCCTCTCTATCCCTGGGGAATAACCCCTTTGGGTACAAACCCAACTGAAACACTGACGTACAAGTGTCAGAACACCCTTTGGCTCTCCCAGCTCTGGGGGAAGGGGCCTGGCCTTCAGAACCCCTCCCTGACTCCACACGTAACAGGAAGCATCAGGGCCTCCAGATGGGGCAAAGGTGCCTCCAGAGAAACTGCCAGTCTGAGAGATTCAGGCTTCTGCCCCCAATCCAGCTGCAACCCCCATCATCCCGCCTGCCTGCACAGCCTACCCAACAGTGCTTGTTGGGCCCCTAGCCTCTCCCAGCATCCCCTTTTCATTAATTGTTTAAATCAAAATCATTTGCAGAGCTCCCCCTACATGCCAGGTGCAGGGCTGGGCATGAGAGGTTCCCGCTCTCTGGGAATCCTCTCTCTCACTCTCTCTATCTCAGGCCCTTTAGCCCTAACTCAGTAGCCCTGGGCCCTCCACTGAGGGGAGCTGAGGGGGCGTTCCAGGCCCCCCCTCACCCACCTTGCAGCCCCCAGCCCTCCCCACCGTAGGGACCGCTTGCTTTCTCCAACACACATTTACGCCTTCGGGAAATCCTTTCTGGAATGACTCTCAATCTTCCGGGAAGATGAGGGGAGTCAGCCCCTCTCTGTTTGGGCTACAGACCCCTACCCTCACACCTCAATTGCTATTCTACAGGCCTCCCTCCTCAGGGTTGAACAAGAAATTTCCAGCCCAAATGATAAAGCAAAGCCTGAAGGACTGCAGGCCCTCCTGAGCCTCCTGAATCCCCTAATCTCCCACCATCTAGTTTCCCCGGGGCAGCGGTTACAGCCCTTGGCCGGAGAATGTGAGGAGGGGAGGCAAGGCCTGAACCACCCTTATCAGAGTCATCTCTGAGTTGATTCAGGAGTTAAACCTGCCTCTCAGGTTCCCGCTCCCCCTCAGCAGGGCACCGGAACGCAGGGCGGGATGGGGGCAGGGGTCCGGTTCTCCTCCTTCAGCCTCTTCACTCCCCTTAGGTCTTTTTTTTCTGGAAGCCTTTGACCAGGGAGCCTCCTGCTCCCCCTTCTCCCAGGACTGGACTCACAACCCCCGCTGGGCATCTGACTTGCACCTTTTGCACCTCACCTCCCACCCCACCCCAGAGCCCCGGTGCTGGGAAGCTGGGGGCCAAAACTCCTCATGCACGTCCCTCTCCTCGGCTCTCTCGGAGAGTGAAAAGGCCCTGAACCACAGAAGAATCTGGAAATGGTGGAAAAGGGCAGGCTGGCGCTGGAAGCCTGAGGTCAGTATTTGCCCCCATGCTGCAAGAGGTCAGGAATGCGGCCACCCACATCAGCTACGGGAGATAAGACCCAGCCGGCAGCTCTCCCGCTCCTGTCCCCAGCCTGAGCCTCCACAGGCCCCAGAAGGGTCTGGGCAGGTGGGGTGAGGCAGGAATCAGAGAAGGAGCTTCTCACGCATATCCTGATGTGAGCTTCCTGGAGGAGGCAGCCCCTGGGGACAGGCTTGGGATCCAGAGAGCCTTTCAGAGATAGGCAGGGAAGGAGGGAGCCTGCAGAAAAGCCCTGGTAAGGAGGGCAGGAATCTGGACCTGTTCCCTGATGGAATTCAAAGTCCCCAGGGTTCTTAAGCAACTTGGAGACCTTATTTCACTGACCCATCCTTACACTTAAATTGACATCCCTCCCCTCACCTCTTCCCTCCTGGACATGTTGAAGACTTACTCTTCATTATTAAGTGTTTGTTCCATGAAAGGAAGCGATAATTACCATTCATATCCACTGCCACTCAAGGAGATAGACTGGTCAGCATTTATTACTCTCCCTGTTTTACAAGTAAAGAAACTATAATTCAGAGTTAAGTGTTTCTCCAAGTTCACGCAGCTAGCAAAGTACCCAGATTGGCTAACTTCAAGCTTAGCAAAATCAGCAAAGGCAAAACATTGCATGTTCAGTCTGTATACCTTACTGTGCAACTCCGCACAACACGATTCTGGAACTCAGTGGGGTTGTGAAGGTGAGAGCAAGGCGGCCCTTTGGCCGCCGCCACCTCTAATCTCCCAGAAACCTCCATGCAAAATGAATGGGCATTCTTCCATATGCTGTTTTGCATCCCATTTGCCTTTTGGCCTTAAGCAAGCCCCGACCCTCCCCGTGCCAGCTGAGTGCTGTGGGTGGCAGGCTTGGGACAGTCAGAACCAAGCCTTTATCTGAGCTGCACCTCCCTACTTGGCTAGACCCTGGCCCAGCTACTCCCAGGATCCTTTCCCCTCCCAGGCCTGCTCTCTTGTCTGCCCCCCTTGTATAGGTCAGCAGGGAGCTCGATAAGAATCAATAGGTCCGCTCCAGAGCAAAGAGCACAAACAAGTGTGTGATGTCAGAACCTGCTGGACAAACAAGCGGACGGTGGTGACAGACTTGAGGCCCAGTACCCCAGGCTTCCCTCAGTTCATACAGCAGTGGGGTGGGGGTGGGAGCACCCAGCTTTAGGGGTGCTGGGAGCTGTGGGAACCTCCCTACTTTTATCCTTCTCACCCATATCCTGATGTGAGCTTCCTGGAGGAGGCAGCCCCTGGGGACAGGCTTGGGATCCAGAGAGCCTTTCGGAGATAGGCAGGGAAGGAGGGAGCCTGCAGAAAAGCCCCGGTAAGGAGGGCAGGGGCTGGCCACCACCAGGGCTGAGTCTCAGCTGGGATATTTCCAGGTGTGCGTGCCTGTCCTTTCAGGCCCCATGCGATATGGGACACATTACCATCTCCAAGAGGCATTTTGGTCTCTGTCATTCACTGCTGTTCTCCCAGCGACTAGAACAGGACCTGACACACAGTAGGTGTCCAGCAAATATCTGTTGAACTCTAACTACTGGGAAGTATTTGCCTACCCAAGGGTGTAGGTTAAGGCTGATTTGTAGAAATGATAATGCATCCCTTGTTTGAATACGTGTTCCACTTGAGGCCAGGCACCCAGGACAGCAAGTTTAGGGGAGGTGTGCAGAGAATCAGTTTGTTATCAGGAGTCTGAACATATTTGAGAAGTGAATGTATTTGCGTGTATTTGACAGTACACACCAGTACCAGATGAGTGTGAGTGTGTGCTAGTGAACATGTGCGGGTGGGTGTGTTTGGAAACAAGTGTGGTGCGGGGCCAAGGGTGTAAACAAGCAGGTTTGAGGCTTAGGATTGAGTTTCTCTTTCTCTTTTCCAGCCCCCAACTTTTCTTCCGCATGACTCCTGGAGTTCCAGGATACCTGCAAGATCCCTCTGCAGGTGGGAACTTGGGCTGCAGGCTAAAGACACCTATGAAGACTCCACTCATTCCCCACAAGACCCGCAAATTCTCAACCTGCCAGCACCTCCTCTACGTGGCAGACGGGAGTGTAATAACGTCATTCCCTCCCCTTGGGCCAATGACCAAAAGCACCTGCCGCCTTGTCTGTCCTGGGAACTACCCCCTTTCTAGGGGTGTCCAGGGAGGCCTTGGCAGGGCTGTGCCCAAGGGGCGGGGAAGGCTGAGCAGGCGGGAACCTAGGGCTGTGAAGTCACCTACGGCCCAGGATTCCACAGCGACAGCGGGGGCGGGGCTGCCCGCCCCTCTAGGCGATATAACCTGAGCCCAACCTACCACCCTCCACAGCCTGAACCTGAGCCCTGGCCTCTCGCCTTCCTACCGGAACAGCATGAGCTTCACCTCCCACTCCACCTTCACCACCAACTACCGGTCCCTGGGCTCGGTGCAGTCACCCAGCCACCGGGTCAGGCCAGTCAGCAGCGCGGCCAGCGTCTATGCAGGCGCTGGGGGCTCAGGCTCCCGGATCTCCGTGTCCCGCTCCACCAGCTTCCGCGGCCCAGCTGCCGGGATGGCCAGGGGTCTGGAGGGCATAGGGGGCATCCAGGGCGAGAAGGAGACCATGCAAGCCCTGAATGACCGGCTAGCCTCCTACCTGGAGAGGGTGAGGAATCTGGAGGCTGACAATCAGAAACTGGAGCTTAAAATCCGGCAACACCTGGAGAAGAAGGGGCCCCAGGTCAGAGATTGGGGGCATTACTTCAAGACCATTGAGGAGCTGAGGGCTCAGGTAAGGGAGCGTGGAGGGAGCAGTCCCAACTCCCAGCCATGTTTGACCCTCCAGTGACCCATCCCCTTACCTCTTCCTCCCCCTCCCCCAGTGAGAGGAATTTTAATAGGGTGGGGTTCTTTGATCCCTTCCCCCTTTCTGTTTCCATCCCATGCCCTGCTGCCCTGGCGAGGGGTTAGGAATGCCCTGGATTTCCATGCACACCTCTGGCCACAGGGACCCTGAGGGTACTGACTGGGCATGGAAGGACCCTTTCCCAGGAGATAGTGGGAAGGGGAGTGGGGAGCTTTGCCAAGGAAGTGGACAGCATGGAGGAAGGTGAGGCCCAGAAAGAGGACCCAGACACTGTGGCTTCTGGCTGAGTGGACAGTTGGAGGGTTAAACGGATGTGGCTAAGGCTGAGTCATGTAGAAGTAAACAGGAGGCCTCCCTATGGGAGGGGCAAGTCTTGGGGGGCGGGGGTCCAGTGAGGGCGGTGAGCAGGTGCACTAGAGAAAAATGCCAGGAGAGGGCTTATCAGTAGTTGCTTACTTTCCAGCAGGCCAGCCAGCAGAGGCCCGGAAGGAGGGGCAGTAGGAGGGTGGTAGGAGTGCCAGAAACCGGGACTCTGAGAGAGGAGGGAACAGTGTGGGGGCACAGGTGGAAGGAGATAGGTGTACAAGGACAGCCTCTGGCTGTTCCTGGGACCAGAAGGGTTTCACTGAGACACACAACACCTTCCACACACTCAGCCCACCCCAACACAGCTTCCCACTCATGGAGCAACCTCTCTACAATCCCACCAGATCTTTGCAAATTCTGTGGACAACGCCCGAATCGTCCTGCAGATTGACAATGCCCGTCTTGCTGCTGATGACTTCAGAGTCAAGTAAGGCTGCGGGAGCTGGGGGGTTGGGGTTGGAGCTAAGAATGGTCTGCTCCCCGGGGCTGGGTCACAGTGAGATGCTGTTCATCTGCGGGTGGAGCTGGGTGGGTGAGAATTAAGCCCCATCCATTTATTCGTTCATGTAACCAGCTTAAGAACACTGTCCCCCAAGAGCCAAGAACGGTGCTCAGAGGAATACCGCCTGACCCCGACTCACGCTGCTGGTTTGCAGCGGGCACAGGGCTGCCCTTAGGTGGCATGGGTTAAGAAGGTTCTGGATCAGAGCTGGCGCCCTTCTGCTCACCTCTACTTCCACAGGTATGAGACGGAGCTGGCCATGCGCCAGTCTGTGGAGAGTGACATCCATGGGCTCCGCAAGGTCATTGATGACACCAATATCACACGGATGCAGCTGGAGACGGAGATCGAGGCTCTGAAGGAGGAGTTGATCTTCATGAAGAAGAACCACGAGGAGGCAAGCAGCCGGGACAAGTCTGGGTCGGGGGCCAAGATGAGTCTGGGCTAGGGGATAGGTGGGGCAGGCCATCTGCCGGTAGCCCGGCAGAGAAGTTCAGAGCCACCAATCGGGTTCTTCTTAATCAGACTGTTGCCCTGCTCGGTGGATCACCCGAATTAGAATGTGATGAGGCCGAGAGGACATGGCTGAGAGAATGAGAACAAAGGCAGAAGCACCTAGCCCCAGGAGTGAGGGTGACAGAGGAGAGCAAGTAGAGCCGGCAGGGCTTCCTGGAGGAAGGCGGGAGGAGCGGTTTTGTGGAAGGAGGGTGGATGGAGGGACAAGGTGAAGTGAGGACAGAGAAGCACCTGTGAGTGACAAGCATGGGCCCGAGTGGGTGGCATTTTATCCATGGGGAGTGGCCTACCCAGAACTGCTCCCTTCCCCAAGCGATCCGGTCCCCCTCCTAGGAGAGGCAGTCGCAGATGAAGAGCTTTTTACTGGAGCTCTGCCCCTGAGCCCCTTCTCACCTTTGTCCCTCTCTCCTTCAGGAAGTAAAGGGTCTCCAAAACCAAATTGCCAACTCTGGGCTGACCGTAGAGCTGGATGCCCCCAAATCTCAGGACCTCAGCAAGATCATGGCAGACATCCGGGCCCAGTATGACCAGCTGGCTCAGAAGAACCGAGAGGAGCTGGACAAGTACTGGTCTCAGCAGGTACAGGACGGGAACCAATGGATGCCAGGCTAGGCATGGGGCCTGAGGGTGTGGGAGGGAGGCCGGCAGAGAAGGACAGGCCTGAGGACCATACCACCTCCTGCAGATCGAGGACAGCACTACAGTGGTCACCTCGCAGACCGCTGAGATAGGAGAAGCTGAGACGACACTCAGGGAGCTGAGACAGACGGCCCAGTCCTTGGAGATCAGCCTGTACTCAATGAGCAATCTGGTGAGACCCTACTTCACCTGCCCTGACTACCCTTGGCCCCAGACCTCTGGAGGCCTCAAGCCCAATCCTGGCTCAGCCCAAATCCTGTACCTCATATCATAAATTCCTTTCACTCAGAGAGTTGTTACTCTTTGCATTTCCCACTACTCCTACCCACTACCTGGCACACAGTAGGCACTGGAAAATGTTTTGAAGAGTAAAGGGATAAGCAGTCCGGGGTTCTGGAATGTTCTGCTGAAAGTTCCAGAGACTCTCCCTTTGCCAAATCTCGAGACTCCCCCGACTGTCTTCTCTGCCCCTGCAGAAAGCCGGGTTGGAGAAAAGACTGAGGGAGATAGAAGCCCTCTATGCCCTGAAGATGGAGCAGCTCAACGGGGTCCTGCTGCACCTGGAGTCAGAGCTGGCCCAGACCCGGGCAGAGGGGCAGCGCCAGGCCCAGGAGTACGAGGCCCTGCTGAACATCAAGGTCAAGCTGGAAGCTGAGATCGCCACCTACCGTCGCCTGCTAGAAGATGGGGAGGGCTTCAGGTAAGGGGGCTCTCCCCCGGGGCTGGTGCTCGCGGCCCAACCCTGTATCTCCAGGGGAGTATAATTAGAGAATAAAGTGTTGCCAAGCCCTATTTAGCATACAAATGGAGTTTGGCCTTGGGTTCCCCTTTTATGAAGAAAGAAGCCAAGGGGAATTTGGAGACTAAGGCAGGAATCAGGAGGCCCTCCTCCACCTTCCTGGTCTCCTTCCTACCCGCCGCTGTTTATAACTGGGGCTTGGTCTTCTGTTACAGTCTTGATGATGCCCTGGACACCAGCAACTCCATGCAGACCATCCAAAAGACCACCACCCGCAGGATTGTGGATGGCAAAGTAGTGTCTGAGACCAACGACACCAAAGTTCTCAGGCGCTGAGACAGCAGAAGCTTGTCTTTTGGGGAGCAGCAGGAAGCCAATAAAAAGTTCAGAGGCCATTGAACATCACTTTGCGTCTTCTTTATTGTTTCCATGGTGTGTGGAAATGCCTGACCCAACAGTCCTATCTCTGATCAGGCAGAAATCACCTCTGACCCCAGGGGTTTCATAACAGTGGAGGAGTGGGCAGAGGAAGAGTCTGGGTTCTTGGAAACACCTGCTCAGAGAAAGAGGAGGGAATGGTAGATGATGATGTATCTTTTCAAATTTAAAAAAACGTATAAAAGAAACATGCAAAAAACCCAAAATAAAAGAAGGAAATAAAATGAAATATCTCCCATCCCACTCTCCAGAGGGACCCATGTGAAATGGTTCCTAAACTGGACACGTACAAACACATGTATTTTGTATATGTAGGATCACACGGTTCTGCACCTTGATTTCTTAAACTCTACCTTCCTCGTTTCACAATATCCTGAACACCTTTCTGAATCAGTATGTGTAGACCTATTGCCTTTTTTTTTCTTTTTTTTTTACCCAGATGAGTGAATTTGGAATGTCTTCTTCCTTCAGCTGGAATACATATGCATAGCTATTTACCAAGAGGAAATTGTTAGTCCAATACCGGGGAGGGAAAGCACAGAATTGCAGTGATTATGCATTCCATCACGTCTCCCATTTTAGTGACAGTTGTGACTCTGCCTATCCATTGTCCAGTTGAATGTCCCTATCACATAAATCTGCTCTTAATCTGCAATTACTGTACTCCAAATTATTTCCAAAAATCAGTACCTTGATCTGCATAGTATCCAATCGTGCCCAACAGACCAATCTGAGAACTACTGTCTAGGACTTTCTTGATCCTTGCCTTAGTAATTTGTCATCCATCTAGTTTGAGGGACATCATACCAAGCAGGTCATTTTACATAAAACTTACTGCATTGGTATAGGAATGATTTGGGGATCACTTTTTTTAGAAGGAACCTCAGAAGAACTTTCTCAGGTCTCAGCAACAAAAACAGTTTGGTGGGGAAGAAGCTATTATATTTAATTTATACATCATGTACCTCATTCTCTTTAATAGCTGCCTAGTGTGCCGGTGTGTGGAGTACGAATATACTTAACCCAGGTCTTGGCCTTTAATGGTTGTTTGGGGTTTTGTTTTGTTTTGTTTTGTTGCATAAATGCTGCAATTCATGTGAACTAATAATTAATATCTGTAATTAATATGGGTTGTGTGAACATCTGTAGGATAAATTTCTGGAAATGGTATGCTGGGCTACCATCTTAACAAATATTTACGATGTACCTATTTAGTTCCACGCCCTGTGCTAGTCACTGAGGATATATGTGGTAAACAAGATGTACGGGTATTGCCCCTACCCTGTGGAGCTCACAGCCTAATGGGCAAACGTGTGTACATTTTTAGTCATACTTCCAAGAAATACTTACAAAGCATCTACTATTCACCATACACTCTAGGTACCAGGGATATATCCATGAACAGAACACCCAAAACCCCTCTCCTCATGGAGCTCATATTCTGGTGATGAAAGACATATAATAAACAATAAATACAGTATAGTATGCTAGCGGTGATAAGTGTTACAGGCCTGGACAGAGCAGGCAAGGAAGTGTAGTCAGAGCCGGTGAGGAAAATGAAAAGATCAGATGCATAATGATCTGATAATGATAATTGAATTTGATTATGAATAATGAGGAGGATAACGAATCTTCAACTAAAATGGGAAACTGAACTTTTACCTAAGGAATGCAGTGTGTTTACTCTGCCATCTCTAAAAATATTGGCAGTCCTCAATGGAAAAAGACTGAAGACTGCACTGTTCAGGTCCTTTGTTCCTGGGAGGCCCAGAGGACAATGGGAGGACAGGCAGCCCCTGAAGGTGGTGGGGAAGCCCATAGGGGGACAGGGCGGAAGTCTGTCACTGTAGGCCCGGAGGGAAGATGGGTCCAGAGAGGTGGGGGAAGCGAACAGAGCCAGGGCCACTCTTCCTGAATGGGTCTGAGTGTGAATTAATAAGAGGTAACCCGGGGACTTCTGTGGCCAGGGACCCATGCTGCCTCCAGGTTCTGGGGTCCTACTGCCTGGAGGAAAACATCCTCCGTGAAAGCAAGGCACCCTAGTGCCGTGTTTCTCACCCTCCTCAAACCTACCTTCCCAGTTAAACATGACAGTCACCCGTGCCCCTTTTTCCTTCCCCATCTCTCCAACTGCTACTTAACAGTCCCCACCATCTTTATAGGAGTCCACAGGAGAGGAATCTGAGACAAGATGTTGAGCTTTACTTTCTGAGATTCATTTTATGAATGCACTCGGAGTAATTTTCTTGCTCCAACCACCCTACCATTTTCCAAATGTGGATGTATAACACTGAACGTGCTCTCTCAGACCACGCGGGCACCAGAGGTCTGATGAGTCCCCACAGGGTTGCACCAGCCTGGCTGACCATCCCTGAAAGTTAGTCAAAAGGCGCTTAGCTTTCCTCTGGCCAGATGTGGCATGGCAAGGGGATAGGCCAGGAATAGACTGGCCCCCCAAATGCTATGGGACGCGGACTGCGGGGGGTGAAGCAGAAAGTCCCCGGCAGAGCCTGCGCCATGCTGTGGCAGCTGAGTCAGGCTGATAGAGGATCTGCTCTGCCTCCCACCAGACAATGTCTCACAGTTCCCAGGGTGCTTATACACTTGACCCTCACTACAAGTCTGTGCGCTCTGCAGGGCAGCGGGTATTACTGGCTCTGGCTCAGAGAGAGAGGCACTGAGGTTCACAGAGATCACGTGACTTGTCCAAGGCCACAGAGCTAGAAGCTTAAAGCAGGAAACCCCCTCTCCCGATCCCCAATCTCTAGCTGTTTCCTCCGTGTGTTAAGACTGAACCCAGGGGTTATCAGACGTGGCTGCAATTCGGATCACCTCTAATCACCAGGGAGTTTCACAAACTACGCCAAGGCCCAGGGCCCATTGCCAGAGAATCTGATTTAGTTGTTCAGAGGTGCCCAGACCTCTGGGCAAATGTTAAAAGAGTTCCCTAGGTGATTCCAATAAGCAGGGAAGGTTGAGAATCAGACCCCCAAGCTGTACTAGGGTCGGCACCGTGGCCTTTCCCCCTAATGCAGGTCACGGATGGGCCTGTTTTAAACAGCACCCTGCTGGCAGAGTCAGAGGCCTCTGGGACAGTCCTGCTGCTCCCCCAGGTGAGAAGACAACTGCCCGAGGGGAGGCCCATCCTAGTCCCCAAGGTCCCGAGGGGGAAATTAGGTCCCTTTGGGGCCCACAGGGGATTGGAAAAGGGTGGACTGTCGGCCTACCTCACCCCAAAGCTCTTTCCCCTTCCCTCCTGCACCCTGCTACTGAAGCCCCTTAGAGGCTGCCAGCCCGAGTCCAACAGCCTCCTCTGTCTGCTCATCTTTTCAAGCTGTGACCCTTGATCCTGAAACCCTCAGCTCTTGGCACTTGCTCTCAGCCCTTGCTCCCCTGGCCCTACCACCTCAGCCTGCTCTGAGTCCTTGACCGGCCCTCTGACATAGCCTCTCAGACTGTCATCACCTTTCCTCTCCCTGGGCAATCTTATTTTTATTCCTTGACTCTACTGTCACCTCTGAGCTGATAGTGTAACATTTATCTCTAGCCCTGGTCTCTCTGGAGCTTCAGAATGGTATTTTCCAACTGCTTTTGTTTCCTTTCACTATGTAGCATACTTAACTATTTATACATCATTCCTCCCTGAGGTTGTAAATTCCTTGAAGGCAGATTCCATTTACTCACCTTTGTGTCATCCTACATGGATTACAACAACACTGGCAAAAATAATAATAATAACCAACATTTACTGAGTATTTCCTATGTGTCAGGCATTGTGCTAAGCACTTTACACATATTAATTCAATTAATCTCAACAACCACCCTATGAGATGGGAAGTATTGTAATTCCTTTTTTTTTTTGGTATCATTAATCTACAGTTACATGTGCAACATTATGGTTACTAAACTCCCCACTTCATCGCGCCCCCCCACTTACCCCACTACAGTCACTGTCCATCAGCGTAGTGAGATGCTATAGAATCACTACTTGTCTTCTCTGAGTTGTACAGCCCTCCCCATGCCCCCCAACATTACATCTGCTAATCGTAATGCCCCTTTTACCCTCTTATCCCTCCCTTCCTACCCATCCTCCCCAGTCCCTTTCCCTTTGGTAACTGTTAGTCCATTCTTGGGTTCTGTGAGTCTGCTGCTGTTTTTTTTTTCCCCCAGTTTTTTTCTTTGCTCTTATGCTCCACATATGAGTGAAATCATTTGATACTTGTCTTTTTCCGCTTGGCTTATTTCATGGAGCATAATACCCTCTAGCTCCATCCATGTTGTTGCAAATGATAGGATTTGTTTTCTTCTTATGGCTGAATAATATTCCATTGTGTATATGTACCACATCTTCTTTATCCATTCATCTACTGATTGTAATTCTTATTTTACAGATGAAGGAACCGAGGCTTAGAGAGGTGAACTAAATTTCTGAAGGTCACACAGCTAAGTAAATGGCAAAACCAGAATTCAAAGCTAGGAAGTCTGGCTGCCAAGTCCAAAGGCAGCAGATGGGATGCACTGGCACTCAGCTCCATCCCAAATTCATGCCTTTCTGCTTCAGAGGCCAGAAAGCTAAAAAGTACATTTCCAGACATTCTTGCAGCTAGGCTGTGACTCATGTTCCACTAATTAGATGCAGTTAAATGATATTTGGAAGGTGGAAGTGAGCAGAGACCCTTTCTTGCTGCTTTGGTTATTTCTGCTGGCAAGCCTGGGTGGTGGGGCTGCTGGTTGTTCTGGAGCAGGGGCCAGGGCTGTCATTTACTTTGTGGGTTCTGAGAGGCAGCTGTACCCGGAGGGGCACTAGTGGCTTTCTGGTCGGGGATCACAGCTGCAGGACTACTGCTACAGGGTCATCAGCTTCCTGATTGCCCATCAGCTAGAGTGGTTTATATTTCCTGCAACTAAAATCAAGAAAGAGACCTTCAAGGAGGAGATCTTGGAACAGTTATCTGACTTGACTGGGTTTGAAGGCAGTGAGAACCCAGTTACTTCGTGTAATGGCAAAATCAATAATTTAATTCACCACCTGGGGCTCCCTGGGATGCCTGGCCTATGGAAGGTAAGGCTTTGGCAGACTCCACAGCCGTCATGATAGACCATTATGCTGGGAAAAAGGAAATCAAGGGCTCTGGTGTGGTCTGGCCACTTTGGCTGCACCGCTGAGCTTAAAGAGAGAAAATGGGAAGTTCAAAGTTTTAAATTCTAGCTCTAGAGACCAAGCTGTTTCTAAGATTTCTTAAATGAAACCTTTAACTCCTGTAACCACAGGACTGAGATAGCTCAGGCCTGACATTGCAGGTTGTTGAATTACATCATATGGTCAAATCACCACCGGGGCTTATGTGAAAGCCGAGGCATTAAGGAGGAATGCTCAGAATGGGCAAGGGGGCTTTGGGATATATCTGACGATGTGAATGTCCAGACCCCACTAAACCTCTCTGGTCGGCAGAGGCAGCCCCTCCTTCTCTGTCTAATGAGACTGGTCCTGTCTTGATTGGAGACTCTGTAAAGGCTCAACCGAGGTAGTTAATGTGCAGTCTATGCCTCAGACACCTAACTAGGGGGACAAGCACAAAATCTGACACCAGAAGAGAAGACTCACAAGGCAAAAGAATTGCAGAGATTTTGCCATAGATGCAAACTTGGGGAATGTGTGTGAGGTTGGACTCTAAGGGTGCTAAACCAGAGAGGAAGAAACAGTTTTAGATTGGGCTGAATTTATTTAGACAGGTTCATTTGTGTCTTTTCATCAGTGTGCTGGCTCCAGCAACTGGGAATGATTTTCTCTCTCTCCTTAGTTGATTGACTAACACCTGGACCCAGCAGTAGCATACAATAAATGAAGTTGATATACAAGAAATCCTATTGCATAATTCATTCAGAGGAAGGAATCCAAAGACTCTGAGAGAGAGGAATGTTGGGGCAGATTTACAATCCAGTTAATGCTCCTAAATAATTCCAAGAAGACCTAGAGCTTCCTTCCTTGAAGCATTGAGAAATACACTAGTAAACAAAGCACAACATTCTGAAAAAAAACTGTGCTGTTCTTTCTCTGTAGGCTTGGGGCTAAAGCTGAGAGAACTGCTGTGGAAATGGGCTCCCTGATTTTGAAAGCAATGATGGGGTCCCAGTATGGCAGTGGCCAGGTGGCAGCAGCTGACCACCAGAGGCAAGATAGTTAAGGTTACCCTAAAAGACAACAGGGTCAGAGCAATAATCAGAAGGGTCTGACCCACAGGAATCTTTGGCAGTAATTACCAGGCTGTAGGATTCTACTTCTAAAATAAGTGGGGAGTGTATATTACAAGTCATCTTTTTTTTTTCTTATAAATGTGACTACTGAAATTCTTTTAGATTTATTATTTAACTTACACACATAAAATTCACTCTTTAGTGTATAGTTCCATGAATCTTCACAAATGCATAGAGTTGTGTAACTACCACCACAGTCAAGATACAGAATAGTTCCCTCACCCTGACCCTTGGGTGTCAAATGCTCTTCCCACTCCTATCACCTGGCAATCACTGATCTGTCCTCTCTACGTATAGTTTTGCCTTTTCCAGAATGTCATATAAAAGGAATCCTACATGTAGCCTTTTGAGGCTGGATTCTCTCATGTAGCACAGTGCATTTGAGAGCCCTCCATGTTGTTGCATGTAACAGTAATTTCTCCCTTTTTTATCGCTGATTAACATTCCATTATATGGCTATACCACCATTTGTTTTTCTATTCACCAGTTGAAGAACATTTGGATTGTTTCCAGTTTGGGGCATTTCTGAATAAAGCAGCTATAAACACTCACATATGGGTTTTTTGTGTTTTCATTTCATTTCTTTTGGGTTGTTTTCATTTCTCTTCAGTACTTAGCAGTGAGGTTGCTGGGTCATATGGTAAGTGTATGTTTAACTTTACTAAAAGTTGCTAAACTATTGTCCAAAGTAGCTATACCATTTTATAAGCTCATCCTCAACATATGAGTGTTTCATTGTTCTTCATCCAAGGAAACCTGGGACACTAGGAAGGAAGAAAGAGCAACAGAAAGAGGAAAAATATGGATAAATACATTTTCCTTCTCTTGAGTTTCCTGAATTATGTTTGATGTTTGAAGCAAAATTTCTACCACTGTCTGACATGTTCCTGAGTGTTCATAGGGGAAAAAATTGAGACAATCATTTAAACAGAGGATAAAAAGGGGACATAAAGAGAGGTAAAGTATCTATACTTCCCTCAAACTGATAAGATACTAGAAAAGTGTGATAAATTATGCATAATTAAAGTAATACCTAGAGTAACCATGTAAAAAGCTATACAAAGAATACACCCAAAAAACTCAATTAGAGACTTCCGGGAAGATGGCAGCGTGAGCAGGGCGGCAGAAATCTTGTCCCCAAACTATATATCTATGAAAATATAGCAAATACAACAAATACAACTATTCCTAAAAGAGAGACCAGAATACACAGGAAAGCGCACAGCATGCAGCTACACCTGAGAGGACTCAGCACCCCGCAAGGCGGGTAAGATACGGAGCCGCGACCCAGCGGACCTGATCGCTCCCCCACCCCAGCGCACCGGCGGGAGGAGAGGATTCAGAGCCGGGAGGGAGTGGAAGTACAGGCCTGCTAAATAACCAGCCCCGGCGATCTGCGCGGGGAGCACCAATACACATTGCGCGGTGTAGCGGAGATTGGAGAGACAGGGGCAGGATCTGAGCGGGGAACGCGCTAGGGTGCTTGCAGCCGGCTCCCGGAAAGGAAAAAAAAAAAAGGAAAGCGCGCGCTTTTATCAGCAGTCTTAAAGAGACAGGAGCCCAGTGGAGGAGCCGGATCGCCCCACCACACTCAGCCCAGCAGGCTGGGAGTCCTGGGGAGTTTCGGACCCTTAGCTGGCAACTGGGAAAGGGTGGCCACACTTCAACTTCCCACAGAGATCAACAGCCTCCCATTCGTTCCCACCCTGGCCAGAGCCATAAAGGGCCCTGCAGAGGGGCACGGCCACGGCTATGGAATAGTGGGGCAACAGCGCCACCTACAGCATCCCCACAGAATCTACTCCCGGTGGCATTTTTTTTGTTTTGTTTTTTCTTATCTTTCTTTTTTCTTTTCTTTTCTTTTCTTTCCTATTTTCTTTTTTTCTTTCTTTCTTTCTTTTTTTTTTCTTTTTAAAGTCTTAAAGAGCCCAGCTGACATACGTGGCAATTACCAGCAACCACTTCTATAGTCATAAAAAGACAGAGGAATATGGTCCAAACTAAGATCAACCAGACAACCCCAGAGAGGGAGCCTGAAGGGATGGAAACGCACAGTCCTCCTGAAAAATAATTCAGAATAAAAGTCATAACCATGCTGATGGATCTACAGAGAAATATGCAAGAGCTGAGGGAGGAAGGGAGGGAAGTGAGGAAAGACTATGCAGAAATCAGACAAGCCATCGACGGGCTTAACAGCAGACTGGATGAGGTGCAAGAGACTGTTAATGGAATAGAAATCAGAGAACAGGAATACAAAGAAGCTGAGGCAGAGAGAGATAAAAGGATCACTAAGAATGAAAGAATATTAAGAGAACTGTGGGACCAATCAAAACGGAGCAATATTCGCATTATAGGAGTACCAGAGGAAGAAGAGAGAGAAAAAGGGATAGAAAGTGTCTTTGAAGAAATAATTGCTGAAAACGTTCCCACTCTGGGGAAGGAAATAGTCTCGCAGTCCACGGAAGCCCACAGATCTCCCAACACAAGGGACCCAAGGAAGACAACACCAAGACACATAATAATTAAGATGGTAAAGATCAAAGATAAAGACAGAGTATTAAAGGCAGCTAGAGAGAGAAAAAAGATCACCTACAAAGGAAAACCCATCAGACTATCATCAGACTTCTCAAAAGAAACCTTACAGGCCAGAAGAGAATGGCATGATATATTTAACGTAATGAAACACAAGGGCCTCGAACCAAGAATATTGTATCCAGCACGATTATCATTTAAATATGACGGAGGGATTAAACAATTTCCAGACAAACAGAAGTTGAGAGAGTTTGCCTCTCATAAACCACCATTACAGGGTATCTTAAATGGACTGCTCTAGAGAGAAGAACCCCTAAGGCTAAAAAGATGTCACCAGAGAAAATAAAATCAAAGCAAAGAAAGCAGACCATCCAAATACTAACTAAAGGCAAAGAATAAAACACCTAGTATATAAAGAATGGAGGAGGAAGAATAAGAAGGAAGAGAAATAAAGAAACATCAAACGGTGTTTACAATAACTTAACAAGAAAGTTAAGTTAGATTGTTAGATAGTAAAGAAGCAACCCTTGAACCTTTGGTAACCACGAATCTAAAGCCAGCAATGGCAATAAGTACATATCTATCGATAATCACCCTAAATGCAAATGGACTGACTATACCAATCAAAAGACACAGAGTAACAGAATGGATGAAACAGCAAGACCCATCTATATGCTGCTTACAAGAGACTCACCTCAAACCCAAAGATATACACAGACTAAAAGTGAAGGGATGGAAAAAGATATTTCATGCAAACAACAAAGAGAAAAAAGCAGGTGTTGCAGAAGTACTTGTACCACACAAAATACACTTCAAAATGAAGAAAGTAGCAAGAGATAAAGAAGGACATTATATAATGTTAAAGGGGTCAGTCCAACAAGAAGATATAACCATTATAAATATATATGCACCCAACACAGGAGCGCCAACATATGTGAAACAAATACTAATCGAATTAAAGGAGGAAATAGACAGCAATGCATTCATTTTAGGAGACGTTAACACACCACTCACTCCAAAGGACAGATCAACCAGACAGAGAATAAGTAAAGACACAGAGGCACTGAAAAACACACTAGAACAGATGGACCTAACAGACATCTACAGAACTCTACACCCAAAAGCAGCAGGATACACATTCTTCTCAAGTGCACATGGAACATTTTCCAGACTAGACCATATACTAGGCCACAAAAAGAACCTCAGTAAATTAAAAAATATTGAAATCCTACCATCCAACTTCTCAGATCACAAAGGTATAAAACTAGAAATAAATTTTAGAAAGAAATCAAAAAGGCTCACAAATACATGGAGACTTCACAACATTCTCCTAATTAATCAATGGGTTAAGGACCATATCAAAACAGAAATCAAAGAATATATGGAGACTAATGACAACAACAACACAAAACCACTTCTGTGGGACGCAGCAAAGGCAGTTCTAAGAGGAAAGTATATTGCAATCCAGGCCTATTTAAAGAAGGAAGAGCATTCCCAAATGAAGAGTCTAAAGACACAATTACTGAAATTGGAAAAAGAAGAACAAATGAGGCCCAAAGTCACCAGAAGGACAGACATAATAAAGATCAGAGAAGAAATAAATAAAATTGAGAAGAATAAAACAATAGAAAAAAATCAATGAAACCAAGAGCTGGTTCTTTGAAAAAATAAACAAAATAGATAAAAACCTAGCCAGACGCATGAAGAGAAAAAGAGAATCTACACACATAAATAGAATCAGAAATGAGAAAGGAAAAATAACGACGGACCCCACAGAAATACAAAGAATTATAAGAGAATATTATGAGTATCTGTATGCTAACAAGCTGCAAAACATAGAAGAAATGGACAACTTCTTAGAAAAATACAACTTCCAAGACTGATCAAGCAAGAAACAGAAAAACTAAAAAGACCAATCACCAGCAATGAAATTGAAGCAGTAATCAAAAAACTACCCAAGACAAAACCCCCGGGGAAGATGGATTTACCTCTGAATTCTACCAGACATATAGAGAAGAAAAAACACCCATTCTCCTTAAAGTTTTCCAAAAAATAGAAGAGGAGGGAATACTTCCAAACTCATTCCATGAAGCAAGCATCACTCTAATACCAAAACCAGGCAAAGACCTCACCAAAAAAGAAAATTACAGACCAATATCCCTGATGAACATAGATGCAAAAATACTCAACAAAATATTAGCAAACCGAATTCAAAAATACATCAAGAGGATCATACACCATGATCAAGTGGGATTCATCCCAGGGATGCAAGGATGGTACAACATTTGAAAATCCGTCAACATCATCCACCACATCAACAAAAAGAAGAACAAAAACCAAAAAAGTATTTAACAAAATTCAGCATCCATTCATGATTAAAACTCTCAACAAAATGGGTATAGATGGCAAGTACCTCAACATCATAAAGGCCATATATGACAAACCCACAGCTAACATCATACTTAACAGCGAGAACCTGAAAGCTTTTCATCTAAGATCGGGAACAAGACAGGGATGCCCGCTCTCTCCACTGTTATTCAACATAGTACTGGAGGTCCTAGCCACAGCAATCAGACAAAACAAAGACATACAAGGCATCCAGATTGGTAAAGAAGAAGTCAAATTCTCACTATTTGCAGATGACATGATATTGTACATAAAAAACCCTAAAGACTCCACTCCAAAACTACTAGAACTAATATCTGAATTCAGCAAAGTTGCAGGATACAAAATTAACACACAGAAATCTGTTGCTTTCCTATACATTAACGATGAGCTAACAGAAAGAGAAATCAGAAAAACAATTCCATTCACAAGTGCATCAAAAAGAATAAAATACCTAGGAATAAACCTAATGAAAGAAGTGAAAGACCTGTACTCTGAAAACTACAAGACACTCCTAAGAGAAATTAAAGAGGACACTAACAAATGGAAATGCATCCCATGCTCTTGGCTAGGAAGAATAAATATTGTCAAAATGGCTATACTACCTAAAGCAATCTACAGATTCAACACAATCCCTATCAAACTACGGACAGCTTTCTTCAATGAACTGGAACAAATAATTCTAAAATTCATATGGAACCACAAAAGACCCCGAATAGCCAAAGCAATCCTGAGAAGGAGGAATCAAACAGGGGGAATTACGCTCCCTGACTTCAAGCTCTACTACAAAGCCACAGTAATCAAGACAATTTGGTATTGGCACAAAAACAGACCCACAGACCAGTGGAACAGAATAGAAAATCCAAACATTAACCCAAACATTTACAGTCAATTAATATTTGATAAAGGAACCTTGGATATACAATGGGGAGATGACAGCTTCTTCAGCAGCTGGTGTTGGAAAAACTGGACAGCTACATGGAAGAGAATGAAACTGGACTACTGTCTAGCCCCATACACAAAGGTAAACTCAAAATAGATCAAAGACCTGAATGTAAGTTATGAAACCATAAAACTCTTAGAAAAAAACATAGGCAAAAATCTCTCAGACATAAACATGAGTGACCTCTTCATGAACATATCTCCCCGAGCAAGGGAAACAAAAGCATAAATGAACAAGTGGGACTATATAAAGGTGAGAAGCTTCTGTACAGCAAAGGACACCATCAGTAGAACAAAAAGACATCCTACAGTATGGGAAAATATATTCATAAATGACGTATCTGATAAAGGGTTGACATCCAAAATATATAAAGAACTCACGCACCTTAACAAACAAAAAGCAAATAATCCAATTAAGAAATGGGCAGAGGACATGAATAGACACTTCTCTAAAGAAGAAATTCAGATGGCCAACAGGCACATGAAAACATGCTCCACATCACTAATCATGAGAGAAATGCAGATTAAAACCACAATGAGATATCACCTCACACCAGTGAGGATGGCCAACATCCAAAACACAAACAACAACAAATGTTGGCAAGGATGTGGAGAAAAGGGAACCCTCCTACACTGCTGGTGGGAATGCAAATTAGTTCAACCATTGTGAAAAGCAGTATGGAGGTTCCTCAAAAAACTCAAAATAGAAATACCATATGACCCAGGAATCCCACTCCTAGGAATTTACCCTAAGAATGCAGCAGCCCCGTTTAAAAAAGACATATGCACTCCTATGTTTATTGTAGCACTATTTACAATAGCCAAGAAATGGAAGCAACCTAAGTGTCCATCAGTAGATGAATGGATAAAGAAGAGGTGGTACATATACACAATGGAATATTATGCAGCCATAAGAAGAAAACAAATCCTACCATTTGCAGCGACATGGATGGAGCTAGAGGGTATTATGCTCAGTGAAATAAGCCCGGCGGAGAAAGACAAGTACCAAATGATCTCACTCATATGTGGAGTGTAAGAACAAAGAAAAAAACTGAAGGAACAAAACAGCAGCAGACTCACAGAACCCAAGAACGGACTAATAGTTACCAAAGGATAAGGGACTTGGGAAGATGGGTGGGAAGGGAGGGATAAGAGGGTAAAAGGGGCATTACGATTAGGACACGTAATGTTGGGGGGCACGGGGAGGGCTGTACAAGTCAGAGAAGAGAAGTAGTGATTCTATATCTCACTACGCTGATGGACAGTGACTGTAATGGGGTTGGTGGGGGGGACCTGATGAAGGGGGTAGTTTAATACCATAATATTGCACACGTAATTGTAGGTTAATGATGCCAAAATAAATTATATGTAAAAAGAAACTCAATCAAAAGGAATTCTAAAAATTCTAAAAATGTAACTTACAGGAGGCAGAAAAGGACAGAAAGGAACAGAGCAAATAAAGAACAAAAAATACAATACCGGACTTAAGACCTAACATATACATTACATGACATAAATATTCCAGTTTAAAGACAGAAATTAGCAGAGTGGATTAAAAAACATCATCTAACTATATATTGTCTACAAGAAACTCACTTCAAATATAATGATAAAAGCAGATTGAAACTAAAAGGATTTTTTTTTAATACATCATGAAAACATCAATCAAGAGAAAGCAGAAGTGGCTTTATTAATATCAGAAAAAGTAGACTTCAGAGCAAAGAAAATTGCCAAAGATGGGAAAAGATATTATACAATAATAAAAAGTCAATTCACCAAGAAGACATAGAAATCCTAACGTGTATGCACCGAACAATAGAGCTATAAACCTATGTGGAGTTAAAAAACTGAATGGACTGAAAGGAGAAACAGAGAAATCAACAATTACAGTTGGAGACTTCAACAGCCCTCCCTTAACAACTGATGAACCAACCAGATGGAAAATCAGCAAAGATTTAGAGGAAGTCAATAAGACCATCAACTGACAGGATCTAATTTACGTTTATAAAACATTCCACCACCACCAGCAGAATACACATTCTTTTCAGATGCCCACTGAACACATACCAAGAAAAACCATATCCTGGGACATAAAAAAAACTCAAAAAATTGAAAAGAACTTAAATCATACAAAATGCATTCTCTGACCAAAATGGAATCAAACTAGAAATCAAGAACAGAAAGATAAGAGGAAAATCTCCAAACACTTGTAAAAATAAACAACATGCTCCTAGGTAATCCATGGGTCAAATAAGTTGCCAAAGAAAGGTAAAAAGACACTGAACTGAAAGAAAATTGAAATACAACATATTAAAAACTGCAGATACAGTAAAGCAGTGTTGAGAGGGAAATTAATGCTTACATTAAGAAAGAAGGAAAGACTCAAATTAATATGTCAAATCTCACCTCAAGAACCTAGAAAAAGAAGAGCAAAATAAACCCTAAGCAAGCAGAAGGAAGGAAAGAATAAAAACAGCTGAAATCAATGAAATTGAAAACAGGACAACAATAGAGAAAATCAATGAAACGAACTATTTATTTGAAAAGGCCAAGTTGACAAACCTAGAGCCAGAATGACAAATTTAAAAAGAGAGACGACACAAATTACTGACATCAGCAATGAAACGGGATTTTTTTTTGTAGATACAGACAAGATTATTCTAAATGTTTTATGGAAAGGTGAAAGATCTAGAATAGCTAAAACAATTAAGAAAAACTGAGAAAAATCAGAGTGTAAGATTTGAAGGCATTAGCTACCTAGAGTAATCAAAAGTGTGTGTTGTTGGTGGAGGGAAGACATAGAGATCAATGGGACACCATCGAGAATCCAGAAATAGATCCACGCAAATATTCCCAACTGATCTCTGAAGCATAAAGGCAAGACAGTGGAGAAAACACTGCTTTTTCAAGTGGTGCTGGAGCAATTGGACATCCAAAGACCAAAAAAGAAAGGACAAAACCCATCCTGACCTAAGTCTCACCCTTCACACAAACCTTACATAACTTAAAATTGATCACAAACTTATATGTAAAACACATAACTACCAAACATTAAGAAAAAAAAATATTGGAGAAAATTGGGGATGAATTATTGAGACATGCAACAGCTAGATGAATTATGCTAGGGAATTATGCCAACTGAGAAACGACAATCCCAAAAGGGTATATACTTCATAATTCCATTGTTGAAATGACAAAAGTACAGAAATGGAAGAGGGTTTAGAGTTTGTACCCGGGAGTAAAAAGGAGACGGGGCCAGAGAGAAATGGGTGTGGCCATGTTAGGCAGGAAAATAAATATGAGCCGGGTGGAAAGAGAATAGGGCCAGTAAAGCCCACTAGAAGGGACTCAAAGAGTTAACCAGTTAGTCTACTAAAGCTCAGAAGGCCAGGAGCAACTTGGCCTAGGAGTTTGAATACTCCCCAGTTAAAGAAAAGTATCTCAGCATAGCCTATGTTTTCATTGTGCCAGTTAGAACATGTCATGGTAAGATTTACTTTAGCCCGCTCAAAGGCCCAGCTTATTCAGGAAGAAGTCTATTTTAAAGCTGAGATAGCATTTTAATCAAACGGACAGTGGCTCAGCCCACCTTGGAGAGAGAGCAGACCATCTTGATTGCTATGCTTCCAGACAAAAACCGGTATCCTGGAAAGGAATCAAAGCAGAAAGTTTCTTGTGGTAAGTTAAAAGAAGAAACTTAATGTCTTATCAAAGATGAACATTCTGGGACAATTTGGCCGGTCGCACCTGGCCCTTTGTCGCTTTCCTGAAAATCTTCAACCGGCTCTGAAACCCAAGACCTTAAACCCTTAGGCACGCTCCTCTCTCTGAGGTCGGTCCACACTTTCTAAGTGCAAATTCCGACCTTTCAGTGCGTTCCTCTCATGGTCATCTGCACTTTCTAAGTAACTTTAAATAAAATTTTTTCTCTGCTTCGCTACTATGTCTCTGCCCTTCAATTCTTTGTTGCGGCCAAGAACCGAGGAAAATACACAGCGCTCCCCTAACAGCCGTACAAGGATACCACCAGGGATGCTTGTGGTGATAACCCGTCTTGTCTTTATCAGCGTCAGTATCTTGCCTGTGATACAGCACTAAAGTTTTGCAGGATGTTAGACACACGCACCCCCCCCCCCAAGATTTTTCCCCTTGAGTGTTATGACAGGAAAGAGCTCCCTCTTATCTTAGGCGACTGAAGGGAGGTTACAGGTGTGCGGGACTCGCCCTGGCTTTTCCCAGGAAACCAAGAGACTCTCCCAGCTAAAGGGTGCCGGAGAAGCGGCGGCGGCCCTGTCCTGGGTGCGAGCCGCAGCCTTGGCGGGGCCACGGGACTGGCGGAGGCACCGCCGCTGACTCCCGGGGCCACTGCCAGCGGCGTGCGTCCCGAGGGTGTGAGTACGCAGCAGAGGGAAAGGCGAGCGCCGGCGAGAATGCGGCTTCCCGACGCGGATTGCTCGGAAAATGAGCCGAGACGGCTGGCAGATCCCACAGCTCCAGAGCGAGTTCTTTAAGGAGCCTTTCTGCCATCTAGGGTCCCGCCTCCCGCGCGTCCGGCTCTTCCCGCCGGCCCCCGGCTTCCGCGCTTCCTCTCCCTTCCTCCCCGCACCCCATCCGTTCGCACCTTGGCTATGGCTTTAAGGGGAGTCCCACCCGAACCGAGGTTTCTGTCGGTTCCTCCAATTCCCGCCCTCAGCCCCCACCTCCAGGAAGGTGGCCATGGAGGCGGTCTGGTTCCAGCCGGGCGGCAGGTGCCAAGGCAGGTTGGCCGCATGCCCGCTGAGAGGGGTGAGAAGGAAAGACGGATTCCGGACTCAGGGGTGGGGGGGCCTGCGCCTCCGAGAGGCAGACGCCTGCCTAGACTCAAATCCCTGGGAGCCCTGTCGGTGCCTCAGTTTCCTTGTTCCCAGAATAGGGCTAAAAGAGGGGCTGCTTCCTAGGAGGATCAAATCAATTAACACATGCAGAGCTTTAGGACCCTGCCTAGCCCACAGTAAGTGCTCTATAAGGCTTGATGATATTCTAAGTAGATGAGCCCCAACATTCCAGGTCCTTCTCCCAGGCGCCATCACTAGCGCCTCTGTCCCTTCACTCTCTAGAAGGCCTGTCACAATCTGGGTATGCCCAGGAATTAGACCCTCATGCACAGGCACCCCGATCCAGTCCCCCCCTGGCCCAGGTGTCTGTCTCCTTTCCCAACCCTGGGGAAAGCCTCAGCTCTCCTTGGAGAAGGGAAACTAGGAGAAAGATGTTCTGGCCTCACTTGGTCTGGGTTACCCACCAGAGTTAGAAAAGCTGGGAAGCTCTCAAAAGGTGAATCCTTGTCCTAGCCCTGTCACTACTTCTGTGACCTTCAGACAGCCACCCTCTGGGCCTTATATATTTCATGAGTGAAATAAAGATACTCCTTTCTTGAGTACACTTTTTTTAGATGTAAGACTCTGGCTGGCTGGCCCTGTTTAAAAGGTTGTTGTGAGGATCACCTGAAATAATGCAGGTAGAGGTGAAGCATGAAGCCCCACACAGTCCCACACATTCTACGATCCCCAGATTACAGGAGGCCCTCCAGGTCATCCGATGTTTGTTTTCCCATCCCTCCTGCCACCACCCATGACAGCTCCAGGAAGTGAAGGATTTTCACTGGCTTCATCCTCAGATGTGACCCCAGCACTTAGCACCATGCACATAATAGGTGGTGAATAAATATGTGTTGACAGAGAAGGCAAACAGTGAATCTGTGTCATCTTACTGCACTGATGGACAGTGACTGCATTGGGGTATGAGTGGGGACTTGATAATATGGGCAAATGTAGTGACCACATTGTTTTTTCATGTGAAACCTTCGTAAGAGTGTATATCAATAATACCTTAGTAAAAATAAATCAATAAATAAATAAAAATAAAAATGCATTGAATGAATGAATGAATGGTTCCAATTGACCTCTTGAAATAGGAATCCTCTTCATGACCTTCCTGACATCTAGCCTCTGCGTGAAGACTTAACGGCACAGCTCCACTGGGTACTCCAGTTATTAGAACATTATTGCCCCTTCCACTGAAATCTGTCTCCTTTGGACCTTCTAGACCCAGCTCTGCTCACTAGAGTCACACAGAACTCTCTCATCTCATACATAAATAATTATTACCTCCCAACCTGTGTAAGGATTTAGCTCCACTGCTGGCCTCAGCCCCACCTGCCTCGGGGTGAGCTGCGGAGCACTGCTTTCCACAGGCACATCTCAAGGAATTAGAAGTACAGTGATCCTCAGGTCTTGGGAGGCTCTTTCTACCCAAAGCACTGATGAAAACCAGATAAAGTGGCTGGTGCTGCAGCGGAAGGGACTTCAGGTAAACGTCTCTGGATTCCGGGGCATTGCAAAGTCCGGAGCCTATAGCCCAGAGTTCTCCCCCACCCCACCCCGACAGCAGGGTCAAATGGGCCCCTGTCAGATTGGCTAACTTTCTCCACCACCCACCCCTTCAAGATTTGAAGGTGTTCATTTGCACTGTTGAGCTTCCCCCAGGCCCTTCCCACATGTGCCTGCGTTTGAGTCCTGCTTTGTGTCCACTGCTAGAGCTAATGATTTACACTCATGGCCAGATGACAGGGCTGGGGAGCTGAGGGTGGGAGAGGTGGGGGTCGGGGGGATGCAGAGGCTTTGATGCCACCCAGGTTTGGAGAGTGAATTCCAGCCCCTTGGAGCCCATGTCCTCCCCCCCAGGTTAGCTCCCTTTGCCCAACAAACACCATTCCTTTTCCTCTTCTTTCAAAAAAGCCACTGCAATCCCTTCCAGGAAGCCTCCCTCACCTATACCACCCTTCTCTACCCGCATCTCCCTGCCCACCCCCGACTAATGTCAAAAGCAGTAGTTTTCCAACTGTGGGTATGAGCAGAAGAGTTGACTAACCAGTCAACTAAAAATATGTATAAATATATTTTTAATAAAATTAATTGAATAGAATAAACTGGATCAGAGAGCATCCCATGCGGTAAGGGTGAATACTGCTATACTGTTTCCTGAAACTTTTGAGAGAGAGAGGGAGGGAGGAAGGGAGGGAGGGAGGGGTTACATACATTACTGCGAATTTTAATTTAAGAAGCTTAAAAGCTGCAGTTGAGAGCACTTGGTTCTCATTTTGAAGGTCTAGGCTGGGTCTGGATACGTGATCCATCCGCCTTACCCGTTCCTCTTCCTCCTCCTGCCTCCAGGCACCACCTGATAGAACTTTCTGCAGTAATGGAAACATCTCTGGGATCCAGTACGGGAGCCACGAGCCACATGTGGCTACTAAGCACTTGAAATATGGCTAGTGTGACTGAGGAAATGATTTTTTATTACATTTAATTTCAATTGATTTAAATGTAAATAGCTACAGTAGTGATTAGTGGTAACGGCTACCATATTGCAGAGTGCAATGCTAGAGACGAGGCTGTTTTGTTCACTGTGGTGCCCCTACTACAGTTCCAACACATTAAGTCACCAAAACACAGTGGGTGGGGCTGTTTTCTTTTTGTTTTTGAGACACAAAAAGTAGCCCCAACCTGTAGCCTTTGCCAGTTTCCGTGGTGTGAATGGAAATTGCCACCATGACCACTTTCAAGCTAATAGTGATTTAATTCTGGCAAAAGCAAAATTCCTGTACTTGGTGATCAGCTCTCACGAGCTTGAGTGAATGAGTGACTGAATTAACAAATAAATGAGCCAATCACCTGCCAAGGGGGGACTTCGCAGGCAGAACC